>VWZP01001599.1:732684-1070556 GCA_013396995.1 Dicaeum eximium
AGGTTCGCCCCGCGGGAGCCGCATCGAGTCGAGGTCGCTGCTGGGAGCTCCCCTCCCCTGTCCCTGCTTGAGGCACGATACAGCCCGCCGGTGCTTCCCGCTGTCAGTCTCCTTAGACGGGACTGTGCCTGCGTTCCCGCTGCGAGATGAAGAGGATCTTCGGGTTCGGGAGGAAGAGGAAGGGGCAGCCGCCGCCGCCCGGCAGCGCCTCTCTTCCCTGCCCCGCCGGTGCCTACGAGCTTCGGCAGAAGGACCTGGGCAAGCTACACCGCGCGGCCGCCAGCGGCGACCTGGCCCAGGTGCGGCAGGGACTGAAGAAATACGGCATCGACGGGCGGGACAAGGCGGAGCGGTAAGGGCGGGAGCCAGGGGCGGTCTCGGGAGCCCCAGGTGCCGCTGTCTCTGCCGCCGGGAGCTCCCCGGCGCAGGAGCGGACCGGCAGCATCGCTGTGAGGAGTGGGAGTGCGGGGACCGCAGCCCTTGGCTGGCTGTGGGAATCAGGCTTGTGCTGCCAAAAATCTCCTTGAATTCGGCCAATTGTCGCCTTACCATTTTTGACCCGGCCTTCTCAGTGCCCTCATTCTGGACTCGTATGTCCTTGCCCAGGGGCGCAGGGGTGGAAGCGAGCTCTCAGCCTGGCAAAGGGGGGTTGCAAGAGGAGCCCCGTGGCCATTCTCCAGCCGGGGTTTGAAGTCTGAGTGTAATCGCACCCATCTCTATGCACTTCTGAGGGCTCAGTGTGCAGGTTCACTAGTTGAGCCCGAAGGAAGCACTGCCTCAGCTGGGAGCAACTTAAAGGTGGACGCTGCAGTTAGGAAGCATTTATAACGCAAAATAAACATGTTGCTCATTGATGCTGCACGCATAGTTTTGATGCTGCCTTTTGTGAGTGTGATGTGGCAGCCTAAGCCACAGTGTGGTTTTAGGAGGCAGTTAGTTTTTTGTTTTGAGGCTTTGGTACAGCTGATCAGTACCTTGGACTGCAGGATCTGGTCAGTGACTTGCAGGAGAAGCTGTTGCTTTCTCACCGGTGTTGTTGTGTCGGGGTTTGAGTCAAGCACAGCAAGCACTTAACAGTTCTACCTTAAGGACAAGCCCTGAGCTGCAGCATAGTTCCTAGTGATCTATCAGGGATCTATCATACGCAAAAGGTAATCACCTTTTCTGGAAAGGCTCAGAGTCAAATCCTTTGTGATATTCTGAGGAGGGGCTGATTTTAGCAGAATAGCTCAGCTTCTTAGGCTGGCTGTGCAGAAGGCTGGACTTCTTCTGAGTAAAACTCATCTAGTTTTATTGCCCTAAAAACACCTAGATTTGCAGGAGGAAACACATGCAAGGACTTCCTCAGTGATTGTGTCTTTGTGTACAAGTAGACTGCTTAATTGACATCCGACCTAAGATGATGTGTTTGAAGGTTTTTCCTTCTGGTAAGGCTTTAAATTGAAGAAAAAAGTTCAGTTTTCCTATGCTGATTGTATATTGTGGAAATACAGTATTGAATCCTTGGAGAGGGCTTCTCTGTAGTAGGCTTTTTATGACTCTGATAGTTAAACATTATAGGAAAGTCAAAAACAACTTTCCTGTAGTCAGGATCAGAGTGTTCCGCTCTCTGGTTTGCTGCAGATGTTGTTAGAGGTACTTTGGTGCAAAGGTATTCTTGGTTTTGCTTCAGTAATAAAAAAGCTAGAGAAAAAGGATAAATTCTCAAGGTGTGGGGAAACTCTAATATTCTTGCAATTCAACCCATCTCCTCCATCTCCAATACACTTCTGGCGCATGAATGATCAAAGAAAAACTTAAAAGTTGATTTGCCATAATCCTCAGATTCCCTAGCTTTGGTCTCTGTTGCTGTGCCATGTGTGTAGTCCCACACTACAGAGGACAGCACCCAACACCTGGGCATGGAAATCTCTGCAGATTCAGTTGTACAGTGAAGGAAATGTCCCCTTACTAAGCAGATCCTGTGGAGGGTTTTTGCTAGCAAGTCACAAGCATTTGGTGTGCAGCTACTGGTACTGGTTATGGAGTGGGTTCTTAAGCCTGAGATTTGCAAAGTGAAACTTGTGGTCATATCTGTTTATAAAAAAAACTTAAAATTATCCCTGTCTGTGCTAATTCAATTTATTTAATTTTTAGGACAGCTCTGCATCTTGCTTGTGCAAATGGCCATGTGGATGTAGTTACATATCTAGTAGAAAACAAGTGTAAGCTAAATCTCTTTGACAATGACAACAGATCACCACTGATGAAGGTACGTGGACTATGGTATGTTCTTGAAAGTGAGACTTGCTGATTTTAACCCTAAATTATGTATTTTTTAGTATTCTTTATGTAGACCTTTGTAAAATCATGCATATTGTGATTGGTGTGGAATGGGTTAGCTAATCTTTGAAGGTGCTCTTAATTCCCAGTATTGGGAAGATGGAGGAATTGCAACAAGGTGAAATTGTAAATGCTGGAAGTTTTTTGTGTGTTGTTTCCAGGCAGTACAGTGCCAGCAAGAAAAATGTGTGGCTATTCTGCTAGAACATGGTGCTGACCCAAATCTGGCAGATGCTGATGGCAACACTGCCCTTCACCTGGCTGTCCTGTCTGGTAATACTACTGTAGCAGGGCTGTTACTTGAGCATAATGCCAATATTGATGCCCAAAATAAGGTAAATTTTTATGTTTGTTAATGAAGTACTTTCCAAAAGTTGCATTCATCTTTTTCTTAAAGGTTTGTTTGTTTTTTTAACTTTGATTTTTGACTTTATCTGCCCTTTCAGGAGGGATGTACCCCTCTTATTCTTGCTGTCTCTGAACATCATGAAGAAATTACGGAGTTTCTCCTTAAAAAAGGAGCTGACGTGCATGCTCGAGATCAATGTGAAAGGTGAGGGGCTGTCAAAATTTACATGGGTCTCTTTAATATTCTTCAGCTTGGCTTGAGAGAGGCATGGGAATGAGGTCTGAGAAAAATGCAAAACAAGGAGCCACACAGAAGCAGTTACTTCTGTGTGACTTGTGAAAGATGGTCATACCTCAGTGGCTTGCTGTCATACCTTGTTTGATGCCTTTCCACACTGAGGATTATTGTTATTGTCTGTGACGGCCTTTCTGGCAGGAAGCCTGCCACTAGCTCAGTGGCATTCCCTCAAATTGAAAAGCCATCTCCTGCATAGTAGTAGAGTTTCTAAGCATTGTCTATGTGGAAGCTTTGTTTTAAGATTAAACATTTAATTGTTTTGAGACCCTCTCTCATTTTGTTATTTATCTTAATGAAAAATGCATTTTCATTTTTTCATTTTAAAGTAACAGAGAGAATACTTTTCTGAGGGCAAACAGAAACAAAAGTAATTACGGTGACTGTGTAAAACAATCTGTTTCATATCATATTTCTTGGATCCTTCAGAACCCCACTTATGACTGCTGCTTCTGGTGGAGAGCTTAATCTGATAAGTGTTCTTCTTCGGTATGGTGCTGACGTTTCCCATAAAGACACTAATGGATGGACAGCTGAGGATTATGCTGTTATTCATGGATATTCTAGGTAAATTTTAACTGTGTCATGAGAGTAAGTTGTCAGTGTGTTTTTTGATAACAGCACCAAAGTTTAATAGTGTGCTGAGACTTGTGTTGAAGGTGTGCTCAGTGATGTCTTCGTAGAATCATTTAGATTGGAAAAGGCCTCTAAGAATCAACCTAACACTGCCAAGCCCACCACTAAACCACGTCCCTGTGTGCCGATCTACAACATCTTTCAAATACCTCCAGGGCTGGTGACTCAACAGCTTCACTGGTCAGTCTGTTCTAATCCCTGACAACCTTTTCACTGAAGTAATTTTTCCTAATATCCAGTTTAACCTTCCCCGGCACAACTTGTGGCCATTTCCTCTTGTCTTCTGATATGTATCATTCCAGTGCCTAGAGTTAACTTGGAAGTTGAGGAAAATTTCTGCACAGAGTTCTCTGTTAGATTTCAAGTTTTATTGCTAAGCTCACATTTGCTCAATATAAACTCTAAAGTATGTCTGTATCCTACAGTTATCCAAAGGTGAAACTTGATAGGTACTGAGCAGGAGTTAATACCTTTGTAGGTTTGAATATGGCTACAGAGTGAACATGAGTATAGTGAATAATGAAGTGTGTAATAGTCATGCAGTAAGTGCATATGAGCATATAAATCTATATGGCTATGGATAGGATAAGGACAGGATAAGAATAGGCTGGATAAGAAGTGGGTGTTTACTCTTCTATTAAATGGTATATGCAGGTATGTGAATCTTTTTTGCCTAATGTATTTCCTTTCTTTCTCTGTACAGTCTTAGCAAACAACTGGCAGAATATGCAGACTGGGAAAACGCAGGAGAAGCTTCTGCAGGTGGTGGTGCACGAGGCATCACAGCACCTGGCACTCCACACCGGGCAGCAGCTGCTGGCTTTACGCTGGGTGCACCTGCTGTGGACAGAGGAGGTAAGACCCTTAACCATGGAGCAGCTCAGGAGGAGAATCAGTGTGGCTTCTTCCTAGTGGGTTTGCGTTGTTAGTGCTTACTGTGTTCACCACTGGCTTTAGTGGAGGCATCAGGTGGAGTAGCACAAGCTTTGTGAATGTGCTTATTTGATGATAGTTGGATGAGCGGCTTGCCAGGCTGTGAAAGCATTTGATTTGCATTCTGTGTTCACTTCTTAGGGTTGGTACTTTCTGTCTGTCAGACTGTCCACGTGTATGGGTTTTCCTTGAGAGAAAGAGAGGAAGAGGATAGGGAAGGAACTAGGCAAAAGTGTTTACTTTTCAAGCGTGTGCTTTTATGTAGAGATGGCAACTCAGATTGTGAAAATCCAATTACAAAAACAGTGGCTTCCACCTGAGTAGTTATTCCTCTTTCTGTAAGTGGGAAGCAACAGAGAAATGAGCAGAAAGGTATGTGTCTTGTTGATTTTCATGGAGTTTGTGTCTTCATTTTAATATTAATCGTTCCATCTGCACTAAGGTCCTTTTTGCATGTCCTGTTTCTCAAAATCAGTTATAACTGTTTCCATGTAGGTGCTGTAGAGACATACTTAGCAAATATTATATTGGAAAAGTAACTTTGTTAGCAATAACATTGCAGTGTCTGTGTATGATGTATTGGCTAGAACATAGTTTGATTTACAATAAAAATAAAGATTTTCTTCCACTTTCAGTAATTTTTATGAAATTAGTTTTAGAAAATAATTATTACCTTGTGATCCAGAAAAACAATTAAATTGCCTTGTGATCAAAAATTTAACTCCCTTCAGTGAGTTTTAAAAATCCAGTCTATGGTTATGAGCTCAGAAAATCAATACCTTAGTATAAATGAAATAGTTTGTCTTGTATTTTACATTTCAAGCCCTACAAGTGCGAGATTCTATTCTTTCCAAATTGTTAAGGAAATTTTTGGAACTGAGTGGCAAATGGGTGGAAGACACTGCTCAAACATGTTTCATTATTCCTTTAAATACAGTTCCTTACTCCATTTTTAAATATATCAAGAAAAATTAGCAAAATATGGGATATTTTCCTTACTGACTTTCCTAGATACAGGAATTTAATTTAGAGTCAGACCTTGTTCCTTGGACTTAGGAACATTTGATTTGACCTAGTCAGAGATTTGGAAAGTTTCTTGATAGATTGCAGGAGTTTTTTCTTTTCTAAAGGTTTTGGTACAGGTGGTTTAATCAGGAAATGTTGCCTTTGCCCAAACAGTGCACACTGTTACTGTCTCTGAGAGATTAGTAACATATAGAGAATATTTACCTGCTTTAATTCTGCAGTCTCTAGCTTGCACACAAAACGTACAGGTCCTGTATCATGAGAGTCCTTCTGATATGCTGCAGTAAAAGACTTTGAAGCCTCTGTTAGAGGAGAAGTTGAAATGATCTTAGGAGAACAGAGAAACCCATTTTGGAATTATTTTCATTTCTGTTGTTCTTCTATACAATTTTTCTGGGATCTTCAGTGTTGTACTTGTTCGTTTTGCTGCTTTTGCACTTGTTGAATATTTTTCAAAATACTCTCCTCTAATGAGCAATTCATCCTACTTCAAAAGTTGGCTTTTATTTATTTGAATATTTACTATGTGATGTATTGTTCCTTTCATGTTCTGGGCCCCTACGGAAACTGTTGGGTTTCCATCATAGAGCTCTTAGAAAATAATTAAGTGCTTCAGTGATTTCTATCTCCCAAGGTCAGTAAAAGCTGTCCTGTATTATCTCTTCAGAAAACTGAGAAATGTATAAGGGATGAGAAACTATCATGAAGTCCTTTCTTAATTCCTTAAATGTATCTTGTTTTGATACAAGTAATTTTGCCTCATTCATTCCATGTGGTAAAATCAATACAAGCAGGACTCAGTTCTGCTCTGAGATGTTACATCATGAAGAAATTTGGTGTCAGTTAGTTGCAATAACAGAATGATTTGTTGCTTTAAAATACAAAATTTTACTAAGTGGGATGGGTAGAGCAGATGCATAGTGATTTATATTCTGAACTTGTGTTGCACAACACACAAATATGTACACACACAAACATATATGCATGGTACACCAGTCAATGCACCCATTTTGGTCCAGTTGTGGCCTGCTCTATAGCCTGGGTGGAACTTGCTGCCCTCTTGTCGTGTGCATGCTCTGGCTGGTGGCATAGCTTTTGTATGTGAATGGTTGAGGATGGTCAAATGAATATAAACAGGACTCTTCAAACGGAGGTAGAATGGCCTACGTTTGTATCAGGCACCAACTGACACAACTTTTAAGATGAGCTGGTTTAAGGCAACAAGTTACTGGGTTCCTTTTTTAGTGAGGGATAACAAACATACTAAAACTGCAACTTAAGATGAATAACATCTTGTAAATAACATAATGTCTCAAAGTTGCATGCTGGTCCGAGTGCAGGGAGCCAAGATTTCCTTGAAACTTCTGAATAGTCTCTAAAGTTTGGTTCTTGACACATATGGATTTTTGAGATGCTTAGAATAAGGAATTTCATGTGCTGTATGTGTAAGGCACTCTACAGCCATGAAGGAATTTAATTTACATCTCTGCTAGACAAGAAGTAGTCAAGTTGAGGGAAATACAAAATTGTCAGGAGAGTGTATTTCTGATAATAGGTTTCAGTGTTTAAAAATACTGAAATATGGATGGTTTACATGGAGCAAGTACATTAAGTTACTGTTTGACACTGTCCCTTGAGAGCAGAGTTATTTAGACTGTGGTTGGGCTGTTTCCAGCACTTATAACTGTAGAATAGGCTGTAGTCACAGTATGTGCTCCCATTGCTGTAGCTGTTTCGATGTACTGCTTATGTTTTCCAAGTTTCTGGAAATTTCAGTTTATTCTGATGTCATTGTTCCATCTGTCCTTTCCATGCCTTTTCCTAAATGGATATAGGAATGCAACAATCTCCTAACCAGACATCAAGAACAGGAAAATCAAGGAAAGGTATTTTATACAGTAGTATTTAAAATATGAAACATGTTGTACAGTATACAAATATCAACACATCTATGGTGTTTATTATCCTGGAGGCCCCTATTTTGATGGCACTGGTTTTATGAACTACATTTGAGAGCAGACTTTATGTGGTTTTTGTTTGTTTGCATGTTTTGCCTTTATTATTGAATTTAGTGTTTGCTTTGTGTCATTGGTGATAGTAAATAATTTTTTAAATAAACCCTTCTCTTACTCTGAAATGGAAATGGGCTTGAATTAAAGTAGAAACAAGCAATCCCCAGACACTGCTTTTCTAGATCCCATTTCTACTGTAATCAGAGTTCTGTCTGAAAGGTAGCTCATGAACTTTCTCTCTTGCCTTCTAAAGGACAATGTGACCTGGTCTTGATCATTGCTTTAAGTTACTATTCACAGAATGACAGAATATTTGGAGTTAGAAAGGACCCACAAAGATCATCAAGTCCAGCTCTTAAGTGACTGGCCCATACAGGGATTGAACCCACCAACTTTGTATTATTAGCACCATGCTCTACCCAACTGAGCTAATCTATTCATTGGAAGCAAAATTTCAGAAAACTTACTCAGCTCTTTTAGTTACTTATAACTGTACTAATTGAAAATATAACTGAAGTCATCCATCAGGAGTGATAACTGAGTGCTCCACACAGGTGGAAACATTTTTATTCAGCCTGGGACACCAGCAGGTAGGTTAGACTGCTGGTACTGATTGAGTTAACAGGAAACTGTGGTATGTACAACTAATTAATATTATTTAAATGTTGTGTATTTGCAATAGGAAACAGTAAAAATTAGAGACTGTATTGGTATTTTGACTGTTAGCTTGTCCTTGTTTCAGCTTCTAGGTTTTCTCTACATGATGTGCACACTGTATTTCATTGTCCAAAAGCCCAGTGCAGGTCAGGTGTTTTGTGTTTAATGCTAGCAGAGGAGATGTCTTCAGGCATGATATGCCTTTGTTTTCTTTTCCCTTTAATGATTCTGCCAAAGACCTTGGATTGGTTGTTATGATAGTTAACAGGACTTAGTTAGAACTTGAGGAATGCTGAAATAGCAACTATGTGGAAGTTGTGTTTGTTTTCCCCTTCTGTTTTGGGAATTGAAGAGCCCTTTTATTAAATCTTAGCTGTTGATAGTTGAGAGGTTCTAGCACTCTTGAAGCTGGATTCCTAGAGTTCAGGTTTCTTTAGTAGATCAGTGATGTGCTGGAGTGCACTCCCAACAAGTTTGCAGCTAGCCCTAAGTTAGGAGATCAGTAGATGCACTTCAGGGCAGTGCTGTCATTCAGAGGCATTTACTCTGACTGGCTGTGTAAATGAACTGCCAGGCCTGTCTAGCAAAATTCAGCCAGAGCAAGTGCAAAGTCTGCACACGGAAAAGAGCAACCCCTTGCTACAAAGCATGCTGGCACTGCCTGGCAGGAGAGATGCCTTGCTGAGAAAGCCTGATGTGTCTTGGCAGAGTGAGCTGAGAATGAGCCAGCAGCAGGGTGCCCTGGCAACAGTGTCCTGAGTTGTATTAAGAGCAGCATAGCCAAGAGATCGGGGAAAGTGATTATCCACCTCTACTTGGCACTCTCTGGATTGTGTCCAGTGCTCTGGGTGTAATTTGAGCCTCCAGTGCAAGAGAGATTTGTCTTTCAGCAGTGAGCAATTTCAGTGGAAGGCCATCATCAGGGACAGGAATATTTGCCCTTTGAGGACAGGTTGAGGAAATTGGGATTTTTCAGCCTAGGAAGTGAATTTTCAGGGGACCTAGCAGCAGCTTCTAGTACATGTGAGAAGACAAAGCCATGTGCTTCCCAGCGGTACATGACAGGAGGTGGAGATATAAGAGGCATAATGGCAACAAAATTGTTTCTAATTGGATGTGGGAACAGTAAAACAGAGAGGTTGTACAGTCTCCTTCCTTGGAGGTGTTTAAGACCAGGCTGGATAAAGCCCTGAACAACCTTATCTGACCTCATAACTGAGCCTGCTTTGCGAAGCCTGGCTAAGAGACTTCCTGAGGTTCCGTCTGACCTGATTTATCCTATGTGCAAGTCACGTTTGTAACGCTGATGAAAGCTTGGAGTGTGCTATAGAATGCCCTGGGTTTGCCACTTTTGTCTGCTGAATTCCATTTTTGATGCGGTGTACAGAACTGTTGGTGATTCTTCTACTTGACCTTAAGGGCTTGATTATGCTTTTTGATTTTCATTACCTTTGCAAAATAATCTGTAACTGAGTAGAGCAGTGGATAGTGTAATATCTAGGCTAATGTTACACATAATGCTGCATAAAATAATAAATCTCTGCATGTGGTGTGTACTTGTATCTAAGACAAGTACTTTGGAAGTTCTTAATGTCTTGCTAAACCACCACCATTTTGTTAATTGTTTACTAATGTAGGATATTAGCGTTATGTTTTTTTAATTTTTTTTTTTTTAGTTTAGGTGTGTTTCTCTGTTTTTTAAACTTCTAGGTAGAAGAGTCCAAAAGAGATATAGCTCTGATCTTTTTATTTCTTTTCTTTTTTTTAATTCATTGTTGTTTGAAAATGCAGTTTTGTTTTGGAAATGCAGTCATTTATGCCACCTTGAACTGAATTTACTACCCAAAGCATTGTTCTATTATGATGTGTAGAGTTGTCCATGTTAAATGCTTAATTTTTAAATGGTTAATTTTTAGCATGCTAAATTTAATTTCAATATGTCACTTAATGTTTGAACAGCAATAGATGACTTCTCCCAAGGAGACTCAATAAGGTGAGACTTCAAAAATACCTAACACTTACCTGAGGAATGACTTGAGAGACACAGTACTCATTTTGCTTTGCTTTTAAAGAAGCTCTGAGAAAGAGGGGAGCGATGACAGTTGGCATACCTCTGAGGAAGAGGAACTTGATTTTACCCCCAAGGTATGGTGCATTTACAGGAAAAAATATCCTGTAAAAATAAGGGGTTTTAAGGCAAATTTTCTTTAGAACTGAAAGAAACTACAGCTCCAGCCAATATTGTTTTCTCTTTAAAGTAATCTCTGGCCTGCCAGCCTTCCTTCTGCTGTGAGTTTTTCCTAAGGACCTGTAGCTGTGACAGAGTATGCAATAGATTTGTAATTTGGAGCCAAAAAGCAGTAGGTGACAAGATAATCATATAGTTTTATTTTTTCTCTTGTTCATATGAGTCGGATTTGCAGACCTTAAACATTTGTAAGTTATTATTATAACCTATCCTGTTCTTGTCCAGTCATTTTTATTGTTTTCTGTAAATTTGGGGATAGATTCCTAAGTGATAAAGGACAAACAAAAATCCTCACCACCTAGTTCTCCTTTCCTCAGCAGGTTCCTCAAGAGTGCTCAATGAACAGATGAGTCACTCAAATGGGTCATCTATTTTCTTCTATAAGATGACATTCAGTACTTGCATGTGGTCTCACACTGCATGTTTCTCCTCTCTTTGGTTTTTTTTTTGTTTGTTTGTTTGTTTGTTTTTTGTTTTAGTTTTTGTTTTTTTGAAAGCTCATACTCTTTCTGTTACAAGCTCCCATGCCTGCTGTTTTTACTAATGATCTGTAGAATTATCAACTCTGTTGCATTGGCATTGTGCAGTGATGTAGAACCTGAGTGTGGTAGTTCAACCCACTCTGTAATGCTGGAGATGCAAGCATGTTTAGTTTTAAATTTATTTAATTTACTTGCACTGATTTAAATAGAAATGATACATTTTTCTGCCATGATTTTGAAATTTAGGGGTATTTTAAGGGTACTTGCAGGGACTAAATTTATGCATTAAGTATGGGGATCTTAATAGTTACTAACCTTGTGTAGATTTGCAAGTAAGCATCCTGAAAATGCACTTTTAAATATAATTGAATTTTACTTAAATATTACAAATATTAGAAACAGACTTTTAGAACAGTTATGCATGTAAAGATTTTTGGAAACAATTTGCAGAAGGATGCCTGCACAGTGTGAAAGACTTACTGAATTGGATATGAGAGGAGTGTTTGTGTAGTTAGAAGTATAGGATGGAGCCAGCACTATCATAAGGACAGTCTGATTATTTTTGCTGTTCAAGATTTAATGTGAACAAAGGATTTGTTTTTGTCACTGTTGAAAAAAATCTTAGGTAAATCTTTATTTACAGAAGCTGCAGAAGCCAAACCTGACACTGTTAATGAATGTTTCACAGCAGTTCAGGAAAAACAGTAAGTTATTTGCAAAAGGTTGCATGATACACTAATATATAAAGTCAACTTGCTAAGTAGGTTTTTTGGTTGGTTTGGGTTTTTTTTTTTAATAGTAAATGAGAAAAGTAGCTTTTTGTAAACATGGCACTTAATAATTCAGAATAAAATAAGTCATTAAAATGAAGATATTAATCCCCTCTTAGGCCTTTTTCCTTCATCAAGTTCATCCTCAATCCTGCCCAACCTCACCTCTCCATTTCTAGGTAATCCCAAATGGCTCCTCTCTTGTACATTAATCTGATAACATGCCTGTTACTGTTTACATAATTCCTTCTGTTCACATGCATTTTTCTTTTACTTTAAGATGATGGTGGTGGTTCTAGAATTGAAAGTCCTAAGTCACCAAAGAAAAGTCTCAAACAAAGAACCCCATCGAGTGCAAATGTGAGCAAAGGAGACAGTGAAGAATTGTTTAATCAAGATGTCTCAGCTGCAAGCAACCCGGATGAAGAGGAAGAGGAGGAGGAAGAAGAGGAACAGGAGGAGGAGGAAGTGGAAGAGGATGAAAATGACAATGGAGATGGTGATGAAGATTATGAGGAAGAAGAGGAGGAGGAGGAAGAGGAGGAGGATGATCAAGATTTTACTGAAGATGAAAAGGAGGAGGAAGAGCTGGAAGATGAGGAAACTCAGTCTAATGAAATACTGGAAGAGGAGAAAACAGAACCTAAAGGGGAAATCAATCAGAAATTAGAGTGTTTGAGTAAAGCAAAGTACGAAGGGGATGCTCGATGTGGAATTGGAGATGTCTGTGATGATGATGATGAAATAACTAAAGAACATGATGAAAAGGTGGAGGAATCTGTTGATACTCCTGTGTCTTTCATAGCTGGGTCTTGTGAAAGGTTCCAAGAAAATAAAACAGCAGTGCCTCCCAAGATCATGAATAATGAAATATCTTGCAAGTCAGTACCAAAACAAGCTGTCTTTCAAAATCTAAATAATCTGCAAGATATGCATGAAAGCTGGAACAGGAAAAGCATGATTGAGGAGAAATTTCACAGAAGTGCTGACTCCTGTTTTGCAGACTCTGAAGTGACAGCCAGGAAAAAAGAGATACCTCAGCCTCTCCTAGATAGTTGTGGTGTTAAGGAGAGAAAGTCAAACTTCAGTGATGGCTTTGAAAGTGGCAATAATTCTTGGTCAGCAGAAAAATCCCCAGGGCCTGAAATACCAACCTCTGTCATATGTGAACATGTGGATGGGGAAGATACTGGAGAAGAGGAATATGAAGGAGTAGGTGACAAAGTCTGTAAACCACTGAAACAAGAAGGTGAAAACTTGCACTTAAATAAGCAAGAAGAAAATTTGAGAGCAGCATTTCATTCAAGCACCGAAGTAAGTATATAAGGATGATTAAATCACAAGGGTGATTCTAAGGGTCAGATAGGTAAGAAACACATACTAAACTGGATTTCTCTTAATACTTATTTTTCACTTATATCCATCTTTTGATCATCCATTTTTGATGTTATTGTTTTACTTAGAGTCAGAACAGTTTCTTTGCTGTGGTATGGTAATACATTATAGTATAGAAAAAGAATAGGCAGTAGACTCTGGAAATCAGTTAGATTTTTCTCAGTTCCATGTTACAGTTTTTATCTGTAAAGTTTTACTGCCCTTTAGGGAAATTCATGGCGTGAGAGCTGAAAGAGAGGAAATGAAAAAGATTTTGTGTACAGTTTAGAGCAGGAAACTAATGGTTTTCAATGGAGCAAAGTAGAGAAAAAAAGAAATATTCTCTGGAATGTTGGAACTTAAATTAAGGTAAAGTTAGACTGACATGAGGAATTGCTTATGGAGGAACAGCAAAGATCATGTTTATTACTCTTCAGCTGTTTTGGTTGATCTCTTTTAGGAAGAATCATCTGAACACAAAGAAGAGAAGGAGGGTGCTGGCAAAAAGGTTCAAACTACAGTTGCTGAGGATGTGAAAAATTCTGTTTGTAATGATAGGCATGAAGTTCACAAAGCTTCAAAGGACAACTCTGGTGAGAGAAATGACTTTGTAAATCCTGACCCAAGTACTTCTTCTACAAATATTAATGCATAGAAAATGAACTAAAATGGTAATTGACTCCTATGATAGCAAAATTTTCTCTTGCCTGTGAGTCCCAGTGGGCATTGGCAGAGCAGGAAAGCAGATTGTGTTGCTTTTCCTTCATTCTTAAAGAACTGAAATTGTAGCATTGTATACGAAGCAATGTGATATGAAACAAGTGCCATTCTTGATTTGTTGCTGTGTTCCCCTGAAGTGATCTAACAAAATGCACAGATGAAAAAGAGAAGGAGGACTAGAATGTCTTGTGTGACAACAGTATTCCCTTTTATGACAAGTACTGTCACATTGAACAGCTGTGATTGCTCTTGGCTGAAGCCAGGGAAAGATTTGAGTCAAGCTGAGAGAAAGCTGTTCCAGTGCCTCACCTTCTCCAGTTTTAAAATGTAGAAAGTCTCTCCAACACCACATGTCTGTGCTTGAAAACATTACCAGCCCAGTCAGAGTAGAGCACTTTGATACTTACCTGAGGTCTGACAGGAGGAAGACAAAGCACCATTTCCATTGTCTGTCTCCAGAGAGTAGCATGTTGTAGTGGGTGTTACTAGAGCATGTGTAACTGCTGCTCAGATGCTGTGCAGGGGGCACTGGCAGAAGCTGCTGTATTCTAGTGTTGTGCCTATACCTGCTTATCTGTCTATATGTGTTTAACTCTAAGTATTTTTTTGGCATAGTGTAAGAGTTCAGATTGGAGCCAGGAGTTGCCTCTTCCAGGGTGGGTGCCCTCACAGGCATCTAGCTCCTTCCCCCTTCTTTATGTGTATGTATCCACACAATTGGATCCTGAATCAGTTTTTCCTAATGGAGTAGCTTAAAATAGAAATACAATAGTAAAATCTGACTAGGAACCTCCTGAGACTGAAACTTAAAATTGTCTGGTAGAGAAGAGGTTTGAATTTTAACCACCCCAAGACAGAAATGGCTTTTGTGTGTTCAGGTTAAGTGTTTGAGGTGAGAGCCTCTATTTTTAAATGGCAATGGTTAGGGGTCTAGCTTCTGGGAAGGGGCTGGGTAATAGCTTTGTCAGGGAAGATCTTCCCTAGCAGCACAACAAATGGAGCATTGTTTCTTGGTGACTTTGTGGATGTTAGTGTGAAGAGGTTTTGAATAGTGTTTCTGTGGTACTCCCTGTACAGTGGAAAATGATAGCAAATGCCAAATTTTGGAGCTGTAGGCTGAAGAGACCCTAACTGTGTATACAACAGAACTGCAGGATACTGGAGTATCTTGTGAATGTTACCTAAGTGTGTTGGATATTGCCTGTAGCTTTGTCAGCTGTTGTGCACAGCCATCTACTGATAGAAAGGAAGCAAAAGGAGCTGGAAGTGTAAAGGAGATAACATGATGTGTCTGGGTGGGAAGAAATGCTTGAATAAAACTTGCGTCTTAGTTTGTCCTCATCAATGGAACCTGCATCTTTGGATGTACAAACACTCAAGCATCTCACTTCTCACCTTATTTGTAGGTGCCCTTCCAACAGTGGGAGCAGAGCAAGAGGAAGATGCTGAATCTCCCTGGGATTCCGAGGTACTTTTTGTGAAGGACAGGAGGGTTTCCACTGCAGGAAGTAGGAGTAAGATCCAGAATCACTTCAGAGCTTCCTTTTCATTTGGACACTACTGTTGATAAGGCTTATTACCTCTTTTCTTCCTTTTGCCATATGTTTGTGACTGGGGGCCCTTGAACTACTTCTGCTCTAGGCCAGCTGCTCAGTTAGGATTGGAATGAAGTTAGGTTGACCTAATGGCTTGGGTCTCAGCAACTGGCCTTTGGGTTTGGTTTCAAGTATAGTCCCAAAACAGTGAAGTTCCTTGCTGCTTAAAATATTCAGCCTTTTCACAGAGGCTGGCAGGATTGTTGCTTTTTCACAATACAGCCCTAGTCTGCTGACCTGGTTAGCTGTTGCCCGTGGGGTCTACAACCTAGATGGCCAGCTCCTTCTGAATAGATCCTCTCTGCCTTTTGTAGGTGTGCTCTGGCCCCCTTTAAAATCATGTTCAACAGAGACACTGCACATGCTGGCCTTATTTGCCTTTTTCATTCTTTCTGTCCATGGCAATCAGCAAGGCTTGTACCTAAGGCCCTCTGGTTCTTCTTTTGAGAAAAAAGAACGCTTCCCATCCCCTTCTTAAAAATACAAGACTAAAATGTTGTTAGTTTTAAGGTAGGTGTAAGCTCTGCCTTGCTAACCCTTGTTCAGTCCAAATGGCCCTTGCAATTGGGAGCAGCAGTGTGTTAATTCACTACCACAGGATATATGCCTAGGGAATGTCAGTACCTACTTGAATGTCAGATACAAGTTCAGTACAAATGCTGGACCACTGCAGACATGGAGCTGTTGATTCACAACCTGTGTCTTGAGTTACCATGTTAATTCTTGTTTGTGGTTGCCCAGTTTGTCAAGGTTTGTCAGCATGACAAAATAGTAGTGTGGAGTTTTTGCTTAAGATCTGAAAACAAGCACAATTGCTATGATTTTCCAATATACTGTGTTATGATGGATTCTTACCAAGGGCCTTAAAAAACGTTTTTGTATCTAGAATATACTTGATACCATGCTACATTAATTGGTTTAGCAGGAACTTTTTGTATAGAAATTAGTTGAAAATGCATTTGTACCAATTCTGATTCATGTGTTTTAGGTTACGCAGGCGGACTCTGAAATGCCAAGAAAAATATCATGTGGTGTGCTGCTCCCAGCTGCAGAGAGACATGGAGCATGCTCCCAGTTTGTTTCAGGGGAAAGTGACAATGGTAACTTCTTGGTGGGCTAATGGTTGTCTCTAAGCATTTATAGGCTAAAGTAAACTTTCATCAGTGTCTGTCTTAGAAATGCAGTCAAGTCACGGTGTGAGCGCAGACCATACCAATGAACTGCTTACTGTTTGTTAATTAATGCCAGTAATCACAGCACTTGCTGGCCAGTTTATAAAGGAAGTTCTTTGCATTATTTGTGTTCTTAGGGTGAGTATCTAGTCTTTTTGATTCAGGTTCTTGTTTCATAGTGATGATAGCGTATGTCTATTAGGACTGACCTTTCTCAACATTTAACATTCTTAGATGATAATGCAGCAGAAGACAGCTGTGATCTGGTTTAGCATTTTTGTCCCCCCTGGCTTAATCTTTGATAGCATTTTGATAGCTTTATGTTGTGCTTTGCCTAGGAGCTAAAGTAGGACTACAAGTACAGGGGTTTTTGCTGAGGATTTCTGCCTGTAGTTTGTGACACTGTCTCTTGAGTGTCTTGAGCAAAACTTTACAAGCTTCCAGGAGCTTCAAATGTAGTTGTTAACTATTTGTCATGGACTTCTGCTTAGACAAGAATTCTGATAAGCTAGGTTTAGGATCAGTGTGAAAAGATGGTAAGACGTGGTTGTGGTAATCTTTCTAAGGTCTTTCCACACTGCTGGACCACCAGGTTTACTGAAATTGAATACTGTTTGGTTTTTAATGCTGGTTTGGATTTTTTTATATAAAAAAATTTTATTTAAATATAAAATTCTTAATAGTTTTGAGTATTCTTTCATATACTTATTAGTGAGAGAACTCAAACTGTAAAATGACTTAAGCAGAGGATTTGACAAATATAGGTGGGATTATGGGTTTGGAAATGATTTAATGTTGGACAAAATTAAAAAAAAAATTTAAAAAATATTTGGAACTATGTTATAAATGTAGATTAAAATCAGACATTTGTTTCTGTTGTTCCCCTGCAAGCTAAACCACAACAATCTGATGAACACTGCCTTGTGTTTTTACCTTGTTAGACATATTATATGAGGTTCCTGTGTCTGCACCCATGCTTTCTTAGTCCCATCAATGGAAAGGAAAATGCTCCTCAATATTAAGCACTTGTAGAATAATCACAGTCATAGTGCTGTTTCATGATCATTCATTACAGCAGATCAGCTTTGGCTTTTGAAATAATCCTTTTAGAAAGCAGGATTCAGCTCCTCAAAAGGACTAAATATTTTAATCTTGTTCTGTTAACAAGCATGACCTTACTGCTTCGCATATATTGTCCTAGTTCTGTGATAATTATTTTTTAAACCCAAGGTGCATGATGGGAACTGTGCATTGTTCTTTTCTTGTATACTAAGACACGTGCTGCGTGATGAGGTAAATGGAATGTTCAGTATTGAACTCTTGATTAAATAATGCTTAAATATTTCATCGTATGGACACATGCTACAGTGTAAGCTTTCTTAGCCAATCATGTTATGATACACAAATACTTAGTTGTAGAAACTACTGATGTTGAATGCAGTAAAAGGTACCCACAATTTAAAAAACTAACATTTCCCAAAATTTTTTTCACTTCCAGGCTTCTTGGAAAAACCCAACAATTCACAGGTAAGTATTTGTTCATGTCAGACTGACTACTTATTCTGCTCATAAATAGTTTGTAGTTACTTTGAATTTGGTGTTTACCAGTGGATTGTCTTTCATAGCTGAAGACTGCCAGATCTGCTTTGGCAATGAATGAAACTTCTCCTGGAAATAGGCAACAGAAATCAGGTACTATTTGCCTTAAGTGGTTCTGGGCTTAGCTTCATAATCTTTTAGGAGTATTTAATAAGGCATCTGTTTTATGTTTTGCAGATCTATTGCAGGAATTTGATTTAGAAGATGTTGATGATATTGAAGGTATTCATGACTCTCTCTTTGTCATGTTCTTTCATGGACAGACACATTGCAATTGCAAATATTTTCCTAATTTTAAATTAATGGTTCTAACAAGGTGTTCTGGAAGCAGGACTACTGAAATATGCACCTGTACATGTTTGCTCCTTCCTCTTGTGTCCCCTTTCATGATGCTGGCTTCCTCCAGCATGCATGTTGTCATCTCCCCTTTCCAGGCAGTCCCAAAGATGGAAGAACGTTGTTGCCATGTGTCTTTCCTGCCTTTTCCCTTGTTCTCTGCCACTTACACAGAAATGTCAAGATTGATTAAACACTGTGAAATAGATCATATGGGCTCCAGAGATCCTAAGATCTATCTTGAAGTCTGAGACTTCAAACTCAACATAGCTGTTGTTGAAAACTTCTCTGATGGGCAAGACTGAATAGGAGTTTGGGTTGCTTTTGATTACAGCAGTCTTGATAGTGATATCTTAGGACACTTTCTGGAGTAATTTCTGTGATGCTACCTACAGATGTTCCTCAACCACCAGCACATCAGTCTGTTTTTACTGCTGGCTGAGCCTTCATCTGCACCAGCAAACAGCTTGGTATTGGGATATCTATAAGCATGAGTAAAGTCTAAAGCTCCTCTTGTTGAAAAACAAGGAAAAGGCAAAATGCTTGTGTTCCTTGTAGAACATTATCCTTAGATAATCCCTAATTATTGCTGTTATTATTGTCTTTAGTATTTATCAGACTATCTGAAATGCATCAGAGTTACCAAGAGATCGTCATAACAACCCTGTGAAATAAGTGCTGTCAATCCACTAATAACTGTTGTGTAATGCCTTGTGCTGAAGTACCCAACCATCAAATCTACAAAAATATCTCAGCAATTTTACCCAGAAGTGAGGTGGGAGAAAAAGGTTGTTACTTTGCGCTGTGTAACTTGGGGTCAGAATTTACCTCTGGAGACCTTTATGACTGAGGAGCTCAGACTCCAGTTCAGACATAAAGTTGTAACTCTGAGCTTGTATCAAATGCTAAGAACCCTTCAAGGAATGAAGGCTTGCAGAAGTACTCACCTAAAGCAGAAAATGCCAAGAAGTGAGGTTGTGCACTTTTGTATTCTTATGATGATAATCATCTATTTTTCTCAGTCTTGCTAATTTTTCTTGTGGATATTGTGTCCCTCTTTAGCAGTGAAAGTTTTTCTCACAAATGTGATTCAAGATGTACTCTAAATGTAAATAAGTAGTATTAGGTCATGCTGGTTATCAAAATAAGTTTTCTCACTGTAGGTGAGTACTCAGGATCTACTTTTCATATGTCATCAGCAGCTGAAAAAGAAGATGATAAAGATGCCATTGAAAACTATGGAGTGTGGGTATGTAACACCAAAGATTTTGAATTAAGAGTCTGAATCAATAAATTGCATTATACACTGTAAAGCAAAGAATTATATATTATACACATGTAAAGTGAAGAAAACTTAGAGTCAATGAATAATTCTGGAGAATCCTGTAGATAAATGATGTATAACAGCCTGAAGTAAACTGGGATGCAGTCTTCTTATGGTGAGGAAAAATCCTTATCATTATATTGGGTACTTGCTGTTACACTAACTTGTTTCCTTCTGGTTTGCGTAGACTTTGTTCAGTTTTCTTCCTTTTGCACGGTGCTGAGAAACAGTGCAGTCAAATTCTTTTTTTTCCCTATGCAAAATGCACATTCAAGTAAAGAAGGAAATTTGTCTATAGTATGCTGATCTATTTGCTTAAGTATGCCTGGTCTTCCACTTTGTAACAGAAGAAGAAAAAAAAATTAATTTTGTGACCTCAGTGCTTTCACTGTCTCTGCAAGATATGTGCTTGTTTGGCCATCTTAGTAAGTGTTTGAAAAGGTTTTTTTCAGAGGGCTTTTAGACAGGAATAAGGCAGGCATCCTGTTTGTATTGGGCTTAAAACAGGAGAGGGAAAGGGCTGGATAGAGGAGTCTGGAGTCTTCTGTAGCACCTTAAGGGACAGTGGGGCAAATTACTTCTACCCCACACCCAGGTATGATGAAAATGGAACATGCTTAATATTAACAGGCAGAGCATGGAACTTAGGCCTGCTGGAAGATGGTAGTGGTTGGGCAGTGAATTTGGGGAATGGAGAGGCTGAGACAGATGGTAGCTGGCTGAGCTGCTCCTCCCCTGTTCTGAAAGCAGGATTTTTTGCAGAGAGAGAAGGGCTTGGGTAACATGAAGAAAGAGAGGAGTTGGATGGTCTTAGCCCATTGGGATTAAGGCTGCAGGCCTGTATGGGAGACACTAGGAAGCATATGGAGAAAGGAGCATGTGAGGAGCAGGGTGTGGGGTCAGGGACACGAGGACATGAGGAGACTGGAGGGCAGGTGGGGTTGAGTGAGGCATGGTATGGTTTTCACCATAAGTTTGGGTTCCTGACTTTTGGAATGAGGGAAGGAATGGACAGGTTTCACTAATGCTTTTCTTTGGAGCTTGGAATGAAATTTAACGTTTCTGCACATAAGGTGAAGAAATAGGCCCAGTTCTCCATATGGTGGACAATAAAAAGGTTGTCATTTTCATTAACACTGTATTAGCTTAGCTGGCAGGGGATGGTAAAATGCCAGACAGTAGAATAATGGAGGAAGGAAGGAGGAAACGTTGGCAATTGCAAAGAAAAATGGTATTAAAGCAATAAAACATGAAAAAGTAAATTGCTTTCTGACAAAGGCCGCTGGTTACAGAAAGCAGGCAGACCTAAAGGTAAAAGTAACCCTCATCTAGACAAATCCAATCCTAGAAAAGCTTTTGTCTCTAGAAGTCCTAGTAGCTAGTAAGTCCTTTATTTTTAAGAAAAAGGTGAGTCAGTGAACCTTTAATTTAGTATCCCTTGATTTATATTATAAAAATTGCTTTCAAAATATTTTGATGCTGTTATTTCTGTCACATGATAGGATGAGTTTGCAATGGAAATTACCTAGATTAACTGTAACTTCCTTTTTTTGGTGATCTTTTTGTCTGTACCTGTTTACTTAAGGATAAATATATTTTAGAATCTACCAACTTGATAGAAAAAACAGCACATGAAAATCCGACTGACAAAGCAGAAGTTTCACATCAGGAAGCCCTAACAAAAAATGAGGAATCGCACAGTGCTGACAAGCAGTTAAACCTAATACCTTGGGAAGAAAGATATGAAAGAATGTGGGTTGAAAATGAGAAAAGGGAATTGAAAACAAATTTTAAAAATATTACAGCAGAGCTGAAGCAGTTGTTTGGTGAAAGTGAAGCTGGGAAAACTACTTCCCTTGTGGAAGAAATACCAGAAGATGGCTTTGCTGAAGAATTGAAGAGTTGTCACATTATTTCATCTCCTGTGACAGAATCAAGTAATAATTTAGAAAGCCAAGGTGAATTTGGAGATATTAAATTTACATTAGGTGGAAAAATACCCAAAATAGAAATTGTATTTCCAAGTCTTGGTGTTCTTCCTGATCAAAATAGCTTAAAGACAAATATAGAAGATACCTGGAATACAGATGAAGAAGCTAGCATTAACAATGTAGATAACAGAAAGGTGTCTCTAGCAAGAGGAGAGAAAAAGAAAATGCCTACTATGGAAACAGAAGAGAATGATAATGGAAATAGTAAAAATACAGAGGAAGGTCCTGCTTACTCCCTGAGACATAGTTTAAAATCAAGTATTTTGGGTGACATTTCTAATATTCTTCCTAAAATAAGACCTCTTTGTACATGTGATGAAAGTGCACATTCTATAACAGAAATGAAACTTAAAAAGTACTCTGGATTTAATGATGATGTTCCCAAGGACTGCCTTATCAACAGTAATACAGGAGAAACAGGTACTGACAGTCTTTTCACTAGTGCTCAGGAATCATGTGCCATGCTGGAAAGGAATCTTGATGAAGAGCTAAAACGAGATATGGAAAGATTTAAGAGTAAGGTAGGAATGCTGCAAACAGTGTTCCTGGCTTTGGAGAAAGAGAAGGTACAGCTGCAGAAAGAGGTAGTTCACCTGCTACTGCTTATTCTTTGGTCTTTCTCCATATCAATGGTCCTGTTCACTTCAGCTATTCATCATTGAATGAAGATGTTTTGTACAAATTAATTGTTGTTTGAATAAAAATACAATATTTATGCATAAAGAGAGCAGTGTAGAGTTGCCTTTTCCCCTTTTTCAGAAAACACAGAATTCGCACTGTTGTTACAGTTTAACACTATGTGGCACTCAGTTCCAGTGTAAGAAGTTGCCACTTCATTGACATAAAAAGAAGTGCACACAATTAAATCAGTTTTGATTCTGAAACAAAGAATGAAAATAGCTTCTGAACAGGCTCTTGACTGAACTTCTCATTTGCTGTGATTTCTGCATGATGTGTCTTCATTGCCCTTCACTTAAATTCCTGTTTGCTGTGAGTTGAGTTGTTTCTGCTTGTGGGTTTGGAACCTTTTTCCCTACTGCCCTACCTACCCTCCATGGAGGAAGCAGTAACCAAGCACACTTCCACTTGATTTTTTAATTTCTCTTTTTATAGCAAACATTGTGCAGTCCTTCTAACTCTTTAATCCATTACATTTTTGTTGTTCATGTTTTAAGGTACACTGTTGTTTTCTTTCTACGGACTATGTTTCTGTTACATCATAGGATCATGAGTGAAATTGAAGTACTTTCAATGACAACACACTTTGTAAATGTAATATTTGTGAAAATACTTGTCTATATTTTTTTTCATTTTATACTTCTTCCAAGGTAAACCCTGAATTATTCAATCTTGGATATTGTGTTTCTCTTTTATGGAAATACTGACTAATACTTGAAACTTAACTTTCTTTTTGTAGGTTGAGAAGGAAAAAAGCAAAGAAAGATGTTTCAATACACAGACAGTGGCAAAAGAGGAAAACATTGATAAATTAAATACACCACCAGGCAATATTACTAATCAGCAAATGAAAGAAAAGCTTACAGTAAGGAGGAATGAGTGTTTGAAAATGGAGAATGAAAACACTACAGAAGAAAAAGTCAACAAGAATTTTTCACCTGAGGAGAGGTCAGAAATTATTAAAATGCCAATGAAAGTATAAACTAAAGACATGATCTCTAATTCTTATTTGTATGATTACTTAAGTATCTTTTAGGTTTTCTAATATTGTACTAGTTGAAGCAGTTTCTTTGATGCTGAAAGCAATACTGAGTAGTCTACTGCTTCACAAACATTTAAGAAAAACACATTTTTTTTAGGAAGAGGGAAAAGATATTACCAAATGAATATTAAAAGTTTGAAGGAGGCATTGATATTTTTATGAAATCCTAAGCAGAAGAGTTTTTCTGTCAGTTCTTCAAAGGAATCTCTGCTCTTAATACTTCTCTAATGTGGATATAAGATACCACCTGAATCTAGTGCAGGTTCCACATTCCCCCTTCATTCCTAGGCCAAAGTTTTTTAAATACTTTTAAATACTCCACAATCCTTGGAGTTAAGTCTGTGTTTTATCAGAGATCTCAGCTGTTTCTGGACGTCATCTTATGTCTGTTTCAAATAAATATTTTCTGTAAAGTTACTCAATTGGTAATCTTTTTCTTTCTGTTTAATGTAGTGAGTTTGCCCTGAATCATGACGTTGCAAAGAAAAATAAAGGACAGACTTCAAAGCAGAAGGCTAATCATCAGATGAGCTCTTCCCATGGGAATGATTTTCAAGTACCAGATGATAGCAGTTTCAGTGAAACATCTCAAGAGGAAGGAAGGTACTGAATATAAGGATTGCTGTAACTAAAACTTACTTACTGATAAAAATTGACCTAAAGCTAAAGGTAAGTTTTTTGTAAACCTGATGTGCACAGTGGTTTTTGTTACTTCATGTGACAATATGGCTTGATGCCTTTTGTGTTCCAGAACACATCTTTTTTGCTTTATGGGCTTTGAACATCTTAGCCAAGTTCATTATAAAGACTGTGCACAAGTGCTGAAAAATTACCTGAAGGTCAGTGTATACATAAACGTATATTTTTAAAAAGGGAGAGGAGAAATTTATACAAGAAAAAAGTCGCTATTTCATCACATGCATCTTAGGATTTGAGTTTTTTGGTTTTTTTTCTTCAGATGTATGTCTTTTTGACTTCTTGCCTACTCAAAATTGACTGGGGGGGGCAAAATGAGAAACAGAAATTGTCGACAGGGTACAAGCAGTGTTCAGCAATAGCTAAAACACTGGTGTGTTGTCAACACTGTTTTGGTCAGGAACGTAACACACAGCATTGTGTGAGCTGCTTTCAAGAAAATTAACTCCATTTCAGTCAGCCTAAGTACACTATCCAAAATTACAGTTCTTTGACCTGCAAGGGAAAGAGAACTAAACCTCTAGTATTAAACAGACATAACTATGTATCTGTATATCTCCATGTCTGTAGCTTTATGATTCCTATCACTTTGAGTGAACAGTTATTTCAACTATTTGCTTAATATCTTGTGAAAAAAATAATTTTCAATAAGGATGATAATTTTTTCCAGTATTCACCTACATCTAAAAAAACTCTTGTATTAAATTTTACTTTAATTCCGTCTTTTAAAACAACTTTAGATATAGTTCTCAATGCAGGATAAACATTTCAGAACTGAAATAAATTTCTGTTTTCCAGACCTGCAGCAAAAACAGCGAGTGAAAAGAACAAGGTACTGTAAAATTAGTTTCTTGATAAATAGTTTCATCAGCTTTTAATCACTTAGATGGAATCAATCAGATATGGACTGTGAATGAAAGAATGAATCACTCATGCATTTGTAACATTACATAGTTGTATACAGAAAATACTGTGTTGTTTGTAGGTCAGCATACAAATGGATGTAACTGATGACCTTGATTTAACTCACTCATCTGACACATCATCAGAGGATGTCAAATTACCAACATCCACCTACAAAGAGGCTGTGTTGCTCTTAGAACAGCTTACTGTGGATCATACAGGTATGTTCTAAAGTCACTTTTTCCTCAGATGGTACAAGTTTTTCTTTTAAAACATGGTTTCTTTGTGTGCACTCCTAGGTATCTTGGTTCATTTATATTTAAGATAACACCTCCCCACCACCCCCTTCTCACTGACCTCTGTGTATAAAAAGCAGCTCTTTTTCCTATTTGTTTCCTTTTCCTTTGCCTGAGTGGTGGTTTTGTCTTCTCCTAAATATATTTTTCTGAGATCCCACCAGCATGGCTGAAAGGCTCAGCTGTGCCCTGCAGGGGGTCCATTGTTTCTGTCTGGCATGGGGCACCCCTGGCCTCTTCTCACAGAGAGCTCCCACTGCCTTCAGTCTTCCCAAAACCTTATTACCAAAACCTTATTACCTACACCAAATCAAATAATTTACACATAAGAAAGTATTTATGCATATGTGCATCTTTGTCTTCTCTATCTCAAAATAGGTTCTGCCATTTTACTGAAAATCCAAAACATACTTCTTAAATACGAGCAAATAATAGAGCATGAAAAAAATCGGTATGCAGCCGTCTGGAGAGAAGTAAGAAAGTTGGAAAGTGAAAAGGAGGAATCAAAATTAATAGCAGAAGAGACTCAGGATTTGAAATCCATATTGGCTCATCAAGAAGTGGAATGGAAAAGTGATATCCAAAGCCTTAAGTGTGTAATCTTGTGTTCTTATGTGTTACCTTGTCAGTGTTAATGTGCCAGAAGGTGCTGATGATACATGTGATGCATGAGAAGCTTGTAGTCTTTTGATTTTCTGTATTTTGAATGCCATGGGTAAGTTATGCTATAAAGGAAGGATGAAATGTCAGGAAAAATCACCTGGGTATTAGTGCCATCTAAAATCATCTGGATGCTTTCCCTTTTTTTTTAATAGTAAGAGAAGAGAACAAGAGAGTTTGTATGGGAAAATGAGATTTACAAGAGAGGTGATTTATATGAGATGTGTATGTTTCTGTCTTTGCAGTTTCTGTTGATGTATAATACTAGAAATTCAGGTAACTCCACAGAGTGCAACTCAGAAGTGTTTAGAGAAGCATAGAGTGCTTATTTGCCTGCATGTTTGCTTATTTGAAAAGCCAAATTCAGGGTTGCCCCATTCTCTATAATCCTGAGCTAGACTTGAATGATGTGAGATTTTTTAGCCACTGTTTACTTCACTTCAGACAGGAGTAGCTGGTACGCACCATAGGAAATTCAGCAAGAGCAAATGCAGAGCCTTGCTCTCGGGAAGGAAGATCCTCTTGTGGTAATATCCTGGGGATGGGATGGCCTGGCCAGGGAGCTTGCTGAGAAGACCTTGCTGGTCTTGCCAGAGCAAGATGAACATTAACCAGTATGAGCTGGCATCTGAGGAAGCCAATGGCAGCAAATCAGGAGATGGAAGGGAGTGATTATTTGCCCTTATTCGGTGTTTACTGAATGGCATCTAAAACACTGTGTCCAGTTTTTGGCCTTCTAGTACCAGAGGGATCTTAATTGATATGTGTGGGTTCAGCAGAGAACTAGCAAGCTGGTCAGGGAGCAGGAACACCAGTGATGAGAGGCTGAGGGAACTGAGCTTTGAGTTGTGCCTGCTGGTGTGTGGAAGAGGATCATGAGGAAGACAAAGCCAGTCCCAGCTTTGCCTGCATTGGACTCTAGCAGTTTGTCATGGTTTAAGCCCAGCTGGCAATTACACCCCATGCAGCTGTTCACTCACTTCCCCACAAGTGGGATGGCAAGAAGAGAATCAGAATGGTAAAATAAAAAGTTGAAAATCAGAGTAAAAATATAAAATCTGAAAATATTTTAATGTTTTCATGGCTTGAGTTGTTTCTGCAAGTTCATGGTTTAGAATATCTAATTTTTATATCAGTGCTTTAGTTTATCAACTATACTGTTAAATCCCAGGTTTACTTTGAAACAAGAAGAAGAAAAGAGGCTCAGAGTAGAAACACTGTATGAGAAAACAAAAGAAAAACTCAGAAGGAAAGAAGAGCAATATTGTAAAGAGACGGAGGAGAAACAGCAACTTGAGTTACAATCAAGGAATTTAGAAATTGAGTTAGTAACACTGAGAAAGCTCTTCAAACAGGTATATTAGATAATGACTTAAACACTTGTCTTCTTAAAATCTGATTATTTTTAATTGGTGTTTTATTCCAGTATGCCTAAAGAGGAGGCACTTTGTTCATGGAAGAGGGATTGAATAACTGTTGCCAGATTTTGCGAACAACTGGTTTCCAAGTAGTCTGTTCCCTTTTTTTTTTTTTGGTTTGTATTTCAAAGCCTAGCTTTGAGTTATTTTTCTAAATTATTACAAAATAATAATTAAAATAACTAAATTGTTCTCTATTTCTTCTTAATTTTTCAGAAGAAAATTTAAATTTATAGATGGATTATTATAACTGTGGAAAGCAAAAATATTTACAAGAGTAAAAGAGAGAGTGGGATGATATTGCTAACTTTGATTTTTCTGAAGTTGCAAGTAATTTAATTGTATTTTTGTAGGTTGAAGATGAGCGTGATGAAACACAGAGACAGCTCTCTCAGGAAAAGAGTGCCAGAGCCCTGCAAGAAGGCATTTTGAACAACCACCTTTGGAGACAAAAGGAACTAGAAGAAGAGACAAGAAGAACTATAGGAAAAAGTTCAGATGTAAACAGATTTTTTTTTTAATTAATTAAATTTCACCTTGTGTGTTCTAAAGTTATAAAAATCTATATATTTTTTTTCTACTTCTTGGTGGATTATTTAAATCCATTTTAATTTTACTGTGCAAATACCTCTTCTGTTCTCCCTTCTGTCTTTAAAAGTTCTGGAAAGCAGTGTCAGTGTTACACTGCATGTACAAGTAGAAAGCTAAAAGGAAACACTCTTTACACCATTTTTTAAACTGTCTTGTTTTTATTGCCTTGACATTTTATCATCACTTTTTAAGGTTTCTAGCAGTGAAACACCTAGCTACATACATCCAAACTGACCAGGGAGGAAGTTGTTTTGACACTCATTCTGTGTTTCCATTACTTGGGGTTTAAATTATTTATTCCCTTATCAGACTTGAAGTATGAAGTTCTTTTCCACCTCCACATATTAAAGTTTCATGAAGAAAGATCAGTAATTAATTAAACTCTCAATATTAGTTAAAATAATTGAAGGAGAATAAGCAATCATGAACACTATTAAAAAAAAAAAGGGAGTCTTGAAAAGTTTACTGAATTTACTAAGCATGTGAAATTCTTGGAAGAATTATTTGTTCTTGGCTGTGGTGCCCAATGAATAGAGGGTGAATATGCTTACATGGAAAAAAAATTGTATAATAAACAGGCGCTATACAAGACCCTTGCATTCCAGGGATGATTCAGCTGTATAACGAACTTTCAGTAATGCTCAAAAAAGTGCTAAGGAGACATTTAAAAAGGAAAATACCCTTTTTAGCCAGGTAAACAGAGATTTTACCAAATCAGTAACACAGCTAAATTAATCTAAAAGGGAATATTTTAAAGACATGCACACACAAGAAAGCACTGTTATTTTATAACCTTTACACCTGAAATATTTTAAATAAATTTATTATTTAGTTGCTGGTTTAGAGAAAAAAAGGCATTCTGTATTTGGCATGTTTATTTATGGATATGTTATGCTTCCATTCTGTGCCTGCATTGGACACCTGCACTGGTTCATAGACTAGCTTATGTCTTATCTGAAATTACACTCTCATCTTTGAAGTCATGTTGCAGTGTTAGAACCATTAAAATGCAGTTTAATGCTGAAGTGGTTTTGTAGATTTATTTCCCACTTGGATATTTATTCATGTTCCCTGTCATTCAGGAATCCGACACTGAGAGAGAAAAGGATCTGTTGTACAAAAATCAATTACTGCAAGATGAGATTGCTGTGCTAAGACTAGAACTTGATCAAATAAGACTGAGGCACCAGGAGGAAGAAGGAAAATATTTAGAGGAAAATGAGACCTTGAAAGAAAAAAATGAAGATCTCCAAAAAGAACTCAAGCTGAATGAGGAAGCCTTAACACAAACAGTTTTTCAGTACAATGGACAACTGAACTTACTAAAGACAGAATCCGCAATGCTAACTTCCAAACTTGAGCAGACAAAGGAAAGCAAAGACAGACTAGAGACAGAAATTGAATCATTTCGTTCCCGCTTGAACACTACTGTTCAGGAACTTGAACGTCACCAGTCATCAAGAAGTGATGTCGAACGAACGTTTCAGAGAGAACGTGATGAATGGCTTCGCTTGCAAGACAAGCTCCATCATGACCTCTCAGATGTGCGAGAAGCCAACAAGAGCTTGTCTCAGCAGCTGAGTAACGCTGAAAGCAAAGCTAATAGTCTAGAAAATGAGCTTCACCAGTTAAGACAAACGCTCAGAGAAAAAGCATTGCATTTAGAAATGACACAAAAAGAATTAAGTCAAACCCAGTGTCAGGCAAAGGAATATGATCGTTCTCGACAACTTGAGAAAGACCAAGTAAACAAACTTACAATAAAGCAGGAATCCATGCAGGAGCGATTGGCCCAGCTCCAGAGTGAAAACCTTTTGCTCCGTCAGCAACTGGAAGATCTGCAGAACAAGGGGATCATCAAAGAAAAAGTAGTGAATGATGTGCAAGATCGGTTTAATGATATTTTCAACAAACTCAGAGCTGATACTGAAAAGCAAGTTTACCTGGTGGAAGAGAGAAACAAGGAATTAAATGCCAAGTGTATTGATTTAAAAGAACAAGTCTTCAAATATGAGACTGACAAAATAGAGAGAGAGGTAAAATACAGACTTTTACAGCAATTTAAAGTTTTCCAGTTCATGAAATTATTTTGTGTTTCTAAAATGTATCAGTTATGCATGGAACCAGATAATGATGATTTGTTCCGGTTTGTTGTGTTTCTCTTGAAATTGTGGATGGTTTTGGTAAATGGGATGTTACTGCTCAGATCCGAGCAGAGAGCAGAAAAAAGGTGTCCACATCTGCTTTGATCAAGAAAGATGATTTATGTCTAGAACTTCTTTCATATCTTTTCCTTAGTCCATTTTTTGACCTATAGAATTGGTTTAGGTATTTGATGATTTTTTTTTAAGTATTGCACTGATCACAAAAGTCAGAATGATGTAAAAAGAACATCCAATATATGACAGTTGAGAAATGAAGATGCAGATAAGTGAATTATGTGAGATGAACTTAATATAAGTTCCTAAGGAGGAAAAACATTGTTTCTCCCTAAGTTGCTATCAAAATTGAAAGGTATTTTAGTGTCCAGGTGTTAATTTATTCATATTCTGGGGGCTATAAGGGGTCTGCCTGGACAATGCATCATTATCTGTGTTCCTAGGAGGAGGTAGGGTATTCTGTAATGATAGAGTATTCTGGCCAATTTCAGGTAGAATAACAACTTAAAAATTGCCTTACCCATTTTGTTTCATCTCCCTTACTTTCTAGAAAATAGGAACTAATAAAAGTCAATATTTAGTCACACTGGTGAACAATTTGTCTTCTTTAATGATTTGAATAGTGATTTAAAACTGCACCTCCTTCTTCCTAACAAGTCTGGAATCTTTGAGTGAGATAAATATAGGCATGTGTGAGATAATTGCTTTATTCTTAATTTGTCAGTTACTGTAAGGTGTGTAAGGGGAGAGAACTCCAGCAGTACTGGCAGTTATTTTAATCTCTGAATTGCTGTCTATTCTTCATACCAAAACAACAGGTTACCTCTGAAAATAGTACATCTATATACCTGTAAGAACTATTCAGGTTTTAGTAAACCTAATATGTTGATATAAAGGCAGTTGTTATTCTAAAATGTACTTATTAAGACAGCTAGAAGAGGATGTGATTCAACGTATTTTTAGAGTATATCTAAAAAGAGCTACTAGATATAGGTATTCATTTAATTATAATTATAAGATGTAGGAATAGAACAAAGAATGGTGTGATACCAAGTCTTGCCTTTTGTCAACAAAATAGTATCTGCAGTCAGATTATGGCTCTTGCATCACAACAGACTTCTTTGGATTATGTTAGAAAAATTCCCATGATTGCAGTGTGTGCTTATGCATGGTTTCAGGAAGAACAATACTTGGGTCTTTTATGTATTAGGAAACAGAAATCCTCATGAACAGCTGCTGACAGTTTGAGGGTGCTCAGCTGAGAAAGATGGGGAGGTGATTGTCTGTGCACATGCCTGCTGGTAACAGACAATTTCACTTGAGTTCAGTCCGAAGACAAGTCTAACTATAATCAAATAAGTCAAAAGTAAAGGCATTTTTCATGTTCTTACAACTTTATTTATGCTTGTTTAATTGTTTCATTAGGGCATGATCAGACAGCTGCAGCAGGAGCTTGCTGATGCTCTTAAAAAGCAATCTATGTCAGAAGCTTCACTCGAAGTTACTACGCGCTACCGCAGTGACCTGGAGGAAGACAAGCTGCGCTTGCAAAAGGAATTGGAAAAGGCTAAAACCAAGGTACATAATGTCTGTAATTATATGAACAAATTTCAGGGTGGCTGTTAAAAGTAAGATTGGATGTTGTCCTAAAACCCCAGGAAAAAAATTCAACAGGATAAATTTAATCTTGTGTGAATCAATTGCATTGTTTTATAAACTTGTCTTTGACATGCGGACATTATGCCCTTACTTGGACAAAATTTTTTATTTGCGAAGGTGCTTTTCACAATAAATCTGTGTCTATATTAATGCTTGTTGCCTTTGGTTTAGCCAAGCAGATTGTCTGATTTCTGACGAACAGTAGAAGTATTGGATTGCTGTGTTTGGACATTTTTATGCTGTCCTGCTTTCCCCCTGTCCCCACTCCCCCACCCTGCCCTGTCACCAGGTAACACGTCAAGTTTTGAATGCTTTTTTAACTTACTCTGCATTTTTCCCCTTTGGCCCAGCTATAATTTGCCATTATTAAGTGGTTTTCTGCAAGGGAACTATAAGCTATTTCTGAGTTAGGGACCACCTTTCACAGTGGTTTTCCAAGGTATGGACATATAGAGGCCTTGGAGTTCTAAAAGGAAAATAATTTAAAATCTGATCCTTATCAGGGACTTGTGAAGTCATTACAGACAGATGAACTTCTTAATTCATGTTTTCACAGAGGAGCAAACTAGTGAATACAAAGAGCATCCTAAGTCACCAAAAGGGTCAGAGCAGCAGTATCAGTGCTTAGAACCGTGCTCTAGGAAATCCATGGAGGGATGGGAGAGGCCACTGTAGAAGATTAGGAAGTAACATAGCTTGTGTTCATTTGCTAGTAGAAGTTTTGAAAGTATTTTACGTAATTTAAGTAATTTACGTAATTAGTTCTTTGGGCAGTGGGTATGGGCAGATATCTGCAGCACGTGAATCCTTGGGCAGCAGCTGACTGCCCTGTATGAAAGCTCACCTGACAATTGTGGATCCTTTCTGTGACTTCACAGTTGCGGGAGGTGGAAGAAAAATATCTTCAGTCTGAGCGTTGTATTTGTGACCTGAAGACTGCCTTGGATGGTAAGGAAAGAGAAGCAACAGCTTCTGCCCAGAAGCTGCAGGACCAGCTGTTGGCATCTTCTGAGACTAGCACTACTATAAAACAACTGGAAGAACACGTGCAACAGTAAGAAAACACAGTGGGGCGAGGTATCTCTCACTTGCAGGGATTGGCTGGAAACCACAGCATAGATAGGTAGCCTTGTTGCATCACAGCAAAGTATTAAGATTTTGAAGGATGTTCTTGTTTTTTATTATTTTGTACTTCTTTTGGAATTGGTGCTCTGGCAGATTTTTATAATAAGATCTGTATTTCTTTTTAAGCCTTGAAATTGAAAACACCAGATTGGAAGCCACTGTCCAGCAACAAAGTGACAGGATTGAAGCCCTGCAGAGAGACCTGCAAGCCTCTGCCTCTGTAAGCTGCTCATCAATTTCCCTGTTGGTGACTCCTGAGCCTAGTTAACTATTTCTGTGGGGAAGTTTTATGGTGAGATTTTCCTGGAGAGCCAAGGGGAGTTCAGTGCCTGCATTTTTCTGTATAGATGCTGCTCAGAAAAGCAGCCTGCTCTACCAGGCCAGCCATCTGGTTTTGAAAATTTTCTCATGCTATAGCAAGTCAGACATAACACTCTAAAAGGTAAGGATTTGACAGTAATACTCCAGTGTAACTATTGTCTGCTTTAGACCCTTCATAACATCAGATGCTGCTTTGGGGACTGCAGTGTGTTTCATTTAAGGTATTCATCAAGCTAACTGGTGGAAAATCCACAGGGTATATTGATACCAAGCTCTTTGTGCCAGAGACCTGCCTGACATCATCAGACTGAAACTCAAATTACATGTCCCAGAGCTTTTGCTGTGCAGAATTGCTTTTCCTTTGGCTACTTGCTGTGTGTCTGTTCTCATGAAACACTGAAGAGGACTGCTTGTGGTATCTGCAAAACTCAGTGTCAGCCTTGGAATTTACCACTGCTTCTACACAGTCGCTAATTTTAGCTCAGATAAGGTGTTAACATCTGTGGGCTGAATTAAGAGATATTTTGTTGTTTTTGTTTGTATTGTAGCCAGTGAACTAGGGTTCTTGTTATGACTGTAGTTGTCAATTATAGCTGAAGTCTTTTTAAAAATCACTACATGTGATTGTCAAACTTTGTGAGGTACTGATACTGTCAAGAGAAGTGGGAAGGCAGTCACAAATCCTTCTGCTTTGATTAATAGGGCATGATTTTCAAGTGTACTGGGGATGAGAAAAGCTACCCCTACCTGTTTTCACTGAAGATTCTTTATATCACACATGGTCTTTTCTCTCTCTCTCTCTCTCTCTCTGTCTCACTCTCACTCTCTCACTCTCACTCTCTCTCTCTGCACCAAATGGCAGAGGTGATGATTGCTAACAGTTTTACTGTGGCATCAAACTAAGGCCATTTTGATCATTGTTGCTGGGTGTAAATTGTGTAGGAATGAAGAGGTGAAGAGATTCTGTGTAATATTTACTTTTGTCAGTGAGGTGCAACTTCAATCTAGAAAGTCATACTGTGCCTTCTTGCTTCTTGTAATGTTTCTATAGGTTCATAAACGCCTGGAAGACTTGATAATGAGCTTACAGACAGCACAGGCAGCTGCAGAGGACCACCACAAGCAGGTACATGGCAGGCTTCTGTGAATGACTGTTTTAGTCTTTGAATTTTTTGTGTATAGGTAATTGATGAAAAGATTATGTGGGCTGTGTAAGCCCACAGCTGTTAAATACCCATCTGGTTTTAGGGCAAGGCACCCCCAAGGGAAAAGACTGTGAATTTCCTCATTTGCCTACTGCTGTGTTTTGTATGTGTTGTGGTGTGCGAGATAGTTGTGTTCATCAGTGCAATTCATCTGATGAATTCTCTTCCCCATCCCACCTGCAGGGAATGAGCAAGTGGCTGTGTAATGCTTAGCTGCCTACCAGGGTTAAGCCATAGCAGATGACTGATGGAGTGGATGTTGTGGACAGCATGGAGATCTGTGGTTGAAAGCTGAGAGAGGAGAGCAGACTCGACAGATGCATATTTTCTTTGTAATTTTGTCAGAGCTTGTTGTGAGGCCATGTCAGTTTTTGTCGTGAGACCCAGTGTTTTACCTCCTCTGTGATGGAGAAAGTCATACACCCTTTTTTTTTTTCCCTTTAAAAAATGCCACTAGAAGCATCTATTCAACTTCCAGTCTTTATACTTGAACTGAATCAGCAAGTTCTGTTCAACTCAAATGCCTCTGTTGGCCAAATCTTTAGATAGAACCATCAATACCATTGTCAATTTCAAAACATTTTCTTGCTCTCAGGAGATAAACAGCTGTTACAGAAGCTGTGAGGGTAGGGGATATTCTGTGGTGGGCACTAGAAATGAGTACATTAGAAAGTATGTCATGAACTATGGAGAACCTTTGGAAGAAAGCTACAGGGTGTTGTGTGTGTGTTTGTTATTCCCCAAAGTTCAACCTCATCTAACCACCCCTGTAGCATTCATTCTTTTCACCATCTTCCGTTTCTCTTCTTGTTTATGTTTCCCAAGCTGTGTTTTACATTCCCCATAAACATTAACCATAGACATTGGATGGTGAGAGGAGAGAGTTTCCATTTAAGTTACAGCTTTCTGTTGCAGTGTTTTCTTTACAGTCACTTTAGTTTCTTCTTCTGCCATTGTTGCTTTTGCAGGTGCAAAAGCAGAATGTGCTGGCCCTGACATCAAAGGACTTGCAGAGCATGTGGGAAGAGCAGTTTAAGTCAAGATCTAACCTCGAAGAGCGTGTTGCTCAACTTGACAGGGAAAAGGCAGATCTCTTTGAACAGGTAAATCCAGAAAATTCACCAGAGACCTAAGCCAGTACCTGAGAGAACCACATTAACCTTTTCATTGAGTTCTTACATAAGGAGCATTTTTTATTACCCCTGCCATTCAGGCTCTGGGTATGTTGTGATTTGTGGATCATACAGGAAGCAAATTAAAGCTATCTGGATATCTTGTGTAAGTTCTGGAGTGATTCTCTTTGAAGGAGTTCTCAGTATGATTTGCATCAGTTGAACATACCAAACAGGGCTGCAGTTCCCCAGTTCTTTCTTGGATTCCTTCTGGCCATCTTCTGACCCCTTGTTTTCTGGGCAGGGTTGAAGTACTTCATTTTTCTCATGCAGTGCATGGAGGAGCACCAGCATATTTTCAGGGTAGTGGATGCTTAAAAGCCTTGCAGAAAAACATACTGAAGGAATTGAACATTCAGAAGGAAATGAACTAGTGCTTGGGAAACAAGCAATGACTGACAGTTACAAAGGGGCAGTCTTTCCCTCCTCGTCTGTAGAGGAATGAAGGAAGTACAAAGCAACTAGCACTTAAGTAAGTAGCCACAAAGAAGAGGTGGAAGGGAATAGTATATTGAAAAAATTCCCAAAGATAAATTCTTCTGCCTTCTGATTAATAAAGATCCTGTAAAAGCTTTTGATTAATTCGTATTCTCCCATGATAAGCATACCTCCGTAATCCTTGCTATAAGTTGAGAACTCTCAAAAGTAGTCCAGCATCTTTTCCACCTTTGTTTCAGTGGAGGCATCTATTTTTGGCCCAATATTGGCCCAGTTTGCTGTGAAATTTAATGTGGAACTTGTTTAACAGATGGAAATGGACTGCAGCTTCTCCGTGGAGAACGCTAGAGACACATGTTGCACATAGGTATTTTTCTTACGCTTTGTGTGTGTCATGTGTCTTTTCTGTTTTGAAAGTGTGAGAGTGAAAAAAAGAAAGTGAAGAAACTGATGGAGTTAAAACATCCAGTTGAACTCCGTCTGGACCAAGAAATGAGAAGAAACTTAGAATTGCAGAAAGACTTTAAGAGGTATGGCTTTTTGATATGGTGAAGAATTATCACTGAATAGAAGTCCAGTTTTATGGAACTGTAATGTAAGAATAGGTATACATACTCTGTGAGCAAACTGAAGTCTCATGTTAGTTCCTGCAAGGTACCTCTGTGCATGAGCCTATACTTACTTACAGCTGCAAGAGGAATTGCCAATCCAGGTTGCCCTGGAGTTCACCAGGGGTGGGGAAGGAAGTCTTCAATTCATCTTTTCAGTTGAAATTTGGATGTCCCAGGTGATTTGTGGCACAGGAAGAGCAGGTTTTTCTCAGCAATTCCTGGTACTATCGAGTATGTTAAAGATGAAGCAAGCTATGTCTGTACTCCTTACTTGAGAGCATATGGAAAAGGTTGCTTATTCCTGTGTTTCATTGTTTTCTGAACTGATTTGCTGTTTAGGTTGAAGAGACTTCTCAGTAGAGCTACGAAGAAAATAAGGGTGTATGAGGAGAGAGAAATGGAGTCACAGCTTATTTTGAAGGGAGAAATGAAGAGCAGATATGCTGAAATGGTCAGTGAAGTTGACAGATTGAGAACAAAGGTGAGCTCTGCTTAATTTGGGGTTTGTTTGGTTGTGGTGTTACTTCTTTTCAAACCTGTGTGAAGCTTTGGCTGTATTTCTTGTCATATTGATGATTTTCTTTCCTTGAGTGTATTTTAGACTTGATATATCTCTCTCAATGCTTTTTCTGCTGTTAGAGAAGCAGATGACTATAACTAATACTGATGTAGTTGTCATTATGGGTAAAGATGCAATCCTTAAGCGCAAAGCAGCATTTGCAATGGCAGATGGGAAGGGCAAGCCAAGACTGGCAGCAAAGCTGGCAGGGTCTGTGGCCTCATGGGCCAAGGAGCCATCCCACAGGTGCTCACCAAGAAGAACAGAACAGGTCTGGTGACAGCAGGCAGGGTCAGCCAAGAGTGCAGATCCCCAGGCCGGGCCTTAGGGATGGGCAGTTCTGCTGTCCTACCAGGACATCATGCCCATGGGTGAGGGTCAGGACTGAGAGCAGCAGGCCTCAGCTCAGGCCCAGCTGCAGCATGAGGCTGTGGTGGCATCACCTAGGTCTGACAGGTGGGTTCCTTCTCTGGAAGAGAGGGGAGGAACGCTGCTGTTGCTCACACAGCAAGATCAACCCTTGAGCCCTGTCTCAGGCATGAGTTGAGCCTGAGGCAGTTGGGACTTTGCTTTTCTGAAAAATGGTGTTGCTGCGCAGGGTACGATGAAGACAGGTGATGTAGGAAAAGTGCTGTAACTTCTTGCTCACATATAGCTGTTTCAGCCCATCTTGGCATGAAGACCCAGAAGTATTGTTGCCAGAGATGTTTTGAGGTTGCTCTGGCTGTTCAGTAGTAGCACGTAACCTTTATATACTTCTCCACTCATTACTGGGATTTGTTGCTAGAGAAGCCACATTTCACAGTTATGCTTGGCTTTAGAAGGCATCATTATAGAACCAGTTACTGCCTTTGCAATGACTCATTTTTAGTCCAGAAGCTAATAGCATTTTTGCATGAAGAACTGCAAAAGGATTCCTCAGATTCCCACCCTATCACAAATGATGTGAAGGCTGATCTTGTTGGAAAAGAAGAGCCTGGTTATATTAAGTCTCTAAAACTGAGTATGCAGATGATAAATACGGTCTCCATGGACACTCCCTTCAGTGATTTTAACAGAATTCACTGCCTTTAGATGGCTCTGAGTTTCTTTTTTTATTTTTCCCACATACAGGTTGCTGAACTTTCCCAGCAGCTGGACACGGAGTCTAAAAAAAGCATGCAGCTAGAAGCACAAAACCGGAATTTGCAAGAAGAGCTATCTATCCTGCAAGGGAACTGTGAAAAACTGGAGAAGAGCAAATGCCAGCTGAAAGAAGAAGTGGCAAAACTCCAACATCACTTGGAGACTAACATGGTGGATCACAGCCAAATAGAACAGTATAAAAGAGAGGTTGATGAACGAGCAGGCCAAGAAATAAGACAAAAACTACAAGAAGTCAATCTATTTTTGCAAGTGAGTGACTTTCTGATATGTGTCTGTAGGCACTCTGTAGACTGTTTTGACCACCATTTTTTAGTGTTTTGCTTTGGGTGCCCAATTCTGTGTTAGCGCTGTGCTTGTGTCTGTGCCAAAGGGCAGTGGGAAAAGGGCATATGGTTGGGCAGGAGTGCTCTTACAGTGTGTGATGTCCCTGCAGATCCCTGAATCAAAAGCTTGCCCAAGGTAGGTTTCCGTTTTGCAGTGCTTGGGGCTGTCTGTCCGCTGGTCTGCTTCTCTCTGTTGGTGCTTGAAGAGGTTTTGCACCTTCCAGCTGTCATGGCCAGACCTACAGGTCCGGTTTGTCCTTGTACGGGGGAGAGTGCTCAGAGAACAAGTGACTGAAGTTCCAGGTGTGGAGATCAGGAGGAGATGAGGCATGCTGCTAAGGTCTTGGAAGAGTCCTGTTCTCCATGCCCTGTCCTACAGAGATAATGCCCTTTCATTAATGCCCATTCACTATTTGAATAGTGGCACTGATTCGGGCTTCATCCTGAGTGAAAAGAATTATTTACCCTGGTGGCAGCTCCAGGGTTGTGCCTTAATTGCTGATGGTAGTGAGGAGGCACAGCTGCCTCTCTGAGCCAAACTGGGCTCATGACCAGCTGACAGGTGGCGAGAGTTCTCTTTTTCTTTGTGGTGATTGAAGGTTCACTGCTACCTTCTCTTTCAGGCACAGGCAGCCTCCCAGGACAGACTAGAACACATCAGAGCAAGTCATCATGCTTCTCTGAGAAACCAGCTAAAAGACAGAATTAGAGATCTTGAATGTGAATTGGACAAAATAAAAAATACTCAACAAGAGAGTCCAAAAGAATCTGTACAGGCAGAAGTGGAAAAGTACAAGGAGCTGTATCTGGAGGAAGTGAAAACTAGACGAAGCCTAGCAAAGAAACTGGAAAGGTAAGTCTGTGCTTTTTTTGGACTGGTAATAAAAAACTCCTTTTACCTCATGCACTCCTCATTACCTCATACCTTTCAATGCACCTGGCCAGCATTGAAAGCCTATGATGACATGTTTGTGAGAAAAGTACCTTAAGACCCTTCCTGTTTAGATGGCGTTCATTTCTCTTTAGTGTTTCAGCAGGAACACAACTGATCATGGCATTAACAGGATACTTTTCAAGTTGATGTTGTTTTAACTGGCAGCTTTTATTGCCAGTCTCTATAATCTCATCCTCTGTACAACAGAAAAAATTAATTTCATGTCCTTTATTGTTTGAATAAGGGTAGGCCTCTCAAAGAACAGATTTCTGTTCTGTGAATAAAAATAGAAATATATTTTTTGGCTTCTGTTTAAGCAGTGGCTCTGAGCTTTGAGCTTTCATTGGGACAGAGGGTCCAGCCCAGAGTTGTTAGAGAGGTGATGTACCTTCCAGAAGAAGCTATGTAAACACATGGCTTTCACAGAAGGCTTTGAAGCCCTCATGCTGAGCAGTCCTAAGCGTTGGTGACAATTGCTGCTCTTTGCACCTGGGGTAACCTTAGAAACAGGCCCTCCAAACAAGCTCAGGTCAAATGATGTGCTATTTTTGGAGGCTCTTCATCTCAAAAGTCAAATAATAGTCAAGGACCTGGAGAGCAACTTTGGCAAAGTGTTGCTACCAAAGGTGACTGTTTGTGTACTTCCAAATGTTCCAGAGCTAATGAGAGGCTTGAAGAAGCCAATGCTAAACTTCTCCGGGAGCGCCATAAAAGCAAATCGTTAATCACAAGCAGCATTGTCAGCGGAGGTCTGGCTGCAACTCCAGTTCTGTATTCAACTGCACTGGGACATCTTGGCAACAATTTGGGACTCAACAGAAGTCTCAGTGTAGGAGGAAGCTTCCTCACCCCAACAGAGAACACATTATCTTCAAGAAACAGGGTTGCAGCCTTTGTGGCCAAGGTAAGAATTTTGAAATACCATTCTCGACTCCTGCTGAAGAGTAGCCATACACAAGGTTCTTCCTTTTAGCCTGAAGTTAGAATCCATTTATTGCTCCCTGCAGTATTGTCTAATAGGCCAAAGCAACTGCTAATCCTCAGAATAGTGCACAGCTGTATGTTGTAAGGCTGAAGATTTTTGGTCATCAGGGTTGTAAAACTTTTCAAGAGGGTCAAAGGCCATAAAATGCGTAAGTCAAAGCAGTGAACTGTGTCATGACATTCTTTTACAAGAGAAACTGTGACAAAGAGTACTGTGGCACAGGAGTTCCCAGCTAAGCTCAACTTGCAATTCCAGTGTATGGTTTGGCTAACATGTTTAAAATGGCTAACATCACATTGAGTGACAAATCCAATCAGACATCTGAGACACTTTTTTCTTCTTTCTTGATCTTCACTCCAGCAGTTTCTTCACAGAACTTGCGTTAGTATGTTGATACCAACAAAAGGATGCTTCAAAAATAGGATGATATGAATGGCATGGCATAACTTTGCTCTTACACTTCAGTGTAGAACACATACTACACGTAGGAGACATTTGTTCTTGTAGTTCCTGCCATGTGTTATTTTATGAAACAGTAAAATTACCTACTCTTTGGCAAGTCTTCACAGCTTTCTGATTTTACAGCAATGCTGCAACCTCTGCAATACTGCTGGTTCAAGTATGCCCTGTATTTAGCAGGCAGTGTGATAGCATATCCCTCACAGAAGGCTGAACATTATACCATGAAAACCCCACACCAATAGTTGTAATCAGTGAGACACCCACTTAACACGGGATTGAGGCATGGCCAGGGTTCTCTGTTGAGTCACTGTATTCTGTTTCCAAGGGAATGTGACAAGTATTTGTTCACTTTTAAGTCAATGTCAGTTTGGTGGTCCCTCCTCATTGGAAGGAACCCATTTAAACCATGTGTCTATGTAGAGCACCTGTTTTACAAAAAGAAAGCCAAGAGAACAAATGGGGCCAAAGCAGCATAGGAAATGCATAGCTGTGGCAGTTACAGAGGTGAACTTCTCTGTGTAGCTGTGAACACTTTTGAGGGCAGAGAGGTGGACAGACATTACTGGAAAAACTCGTGAGGTTGTTAGTACTGTATCATCTTCAGGGGCTGTTCTGCATACAAGCACTAGAAAGGAAGGAAAACTGAGGGGCCCACTGCAAAAGGGAATAAAGAGGAGACCAGGAGGGGTAGGGAACACAGAACAAGAGAGGGAAAGAAAGGACAGAGAGATGGGAGCAAGACATGAAAAAAAAAAAGGCAAAAGAGGAAACCATTCCTCTTCTAGGCAGAAAAGCTGCCCTAGATTAAAAGGAAAAGCTTAACAGTTGTGCCTTTTTTAGAGAAGAATGAGGAAAACAGACAGCGAAGGGAAAGAAAGTGGGAGTACTCAGTGCCTTTTAAAACTCAATTACAGCAACAGTGTTCAGGTAGTGCTTTCCATTTTCATTTTCCAGAAGACATTGGGACTCTCTGAGAATCTCAAAGTTTTGTCACTATCAAGATAGACACCTTCATGGGTTTGCTGCCTTCCCTTAAGTAGGGAAATTTAATGATAGAAATGAAATATTTCTCCAGGCTACTTTTTGGTTCATTGTTTTATACAGCTGCTGATAAATACAGATGTATAGTTCAAACTGCTATGTAGGCCTCTTCAGTGTTTTCTGAAAAATGCTTCCAAATCCACTTGTGAAAAACATTTGAGCTGATTCCAAGACAAGTCCGCATTAGATCTGAGAATGGTGATACTGTTCCCTCTCAGTGTCCTGACTTCCATAGATGCTGCTGTCATTCCCAGAGTATGTGTGTCTCACAGCTTTGAGCATACTCTCAAGGAACTTGTTGAACAGTTATGGATGACATTTTCAGAGACTTCAATTACTGATGTCCAGAGGGGATTTTCTTCTTAGTTTGGGGCTTTCTTCTATACTAAGATTTTTCTTTCCCAGTGCAGTTTTGTTGGTAGGACTTAGTCCTCTGAAGTTCTCTCTGCTCTTGATCACAACCTATGGTTGTTGTCACCAGAGGAGCTGAGGATAATTCACTCTCACTATACACAGTTTGTCTTCCTATGATTCCCTTCAAACTCTAATACTGTATCAAACGCTGAAGTTTTCTTCCTTCAATAAGGGTGAGTCAGACAACTGCTATACCCACAGAAAACTTACCTATTTCTTACCATTTCATCCAGGTTCTCTTAAGAGAAAGATGGAAATCTCAGCATGCCAGATTTCTCTCAATCAAAGCAAAAGGCTGGTGTCTGGGACTCAGATTTCCTGCTGTGAATTTATCTTCCCTCATACTAAATTGAGCTGCACATTCTATTATGATAAGTCTTCCTGAAATCACCAGTTAGGGAACAACTGGGACTGTCATGGCACCACGTGTAGCCTCAAGTACCTCAGTGTTCAGTGTGTTAAGGGAAGTCTTAAAAGCTGGTCTTCCTTCTCCAAGTCATAAGTAGGAAGTACTGTTAGTGGACTGTGTACCAGAATTTGGAAATGTAGTGCACAGCCCAAGGCAGGGAATGTCTCTGTTACAAGTATTGCAAGATGATTTTGGGACTCAAGGCCACTCGTTATACTTACAAACTGTCAAGCTTCTAACAGCTGTGCCAAAGGCTGCTGCAAATGAATGTGGGTGTCTTGACATGGAAAGGAATAGTGAACTCTGCTAGCTGCAACCAGTGTGAATTGATGGATTTATGAAACCAGTTTCCCTACATAATGTGAGAAAGAGAATGTCAGCCTCCTTTTCTGGTTTCATTTTCCAACTGCCCTCTTGTATTTTAGTGGTCTTTCTACTGTGAGCTTTTTTCCTTGCTTCATGTACATGTAGGCCATGTTCTTGTGTCTCACTGTAGACCTTTGAACTTAGGGCTGTTTTTCTTTCTTCTTCAGATCCTTAATCAAAAATCTTCTCTCTCTTCTCTGCAGCCAGATATGTGACAAGGTTTGTAGCCTGTACTGTTTAACCTTGGGTGCTATTGCAAATATTTTGTCTGTTTATGCTGCTAGGTTTTGGTTCAAACTTACTGATGCATTCACATTGGCCTAAAGCTGGAGACACTTGGAAGTTGCTGGTTTCTCTTGAGTAAAAGAGTGACTTGCTGCCCAGTAGTTCTGTGCTTTATGTCCTTGTGAAGTTATGGCTTCTGTGGTAGTTCAGCTTCTGTAAGATGGCACCGTATGTCTGGATTTCATCTCTTCTGATGGAACTTGGTTAAACTAGAGGAGGAGGCTCTTTACTGCCTTTGCCTGTTCTTATAGTCAAAAAGTTCTGGGTAGCAACAGCAGTTGTGTGTGCAGTAGCAGTGCTGCTCTGAAGCTGAGTTCCTAGACCCTGAGTATCATCTCATGGAGTCTTAGAGGATCCAACTTACTCTGTGCTCAAGAAGCTCCATGGGTAAGTAGTAAGTAAACATCACCTCCTGAAACAGAATTACTGAGATAGTGACTGCTGCAAGTGACCCAGTATGTTACTGCCTGAAGAGCTCAATAGTGAGAGGTACCTGCTCAGGACAGAGACACCAACTTGAGAAATAGTGGAATTTACTATAATGGAAAACTGCAGAGAATTCTGGAAGGATATGCTAAGCTAAGCAAAGCATATAATCATTAGCAAAGAATTACAAAGGACAAGCTAAGCAATGCATCTAATGATTACTACGAAAAAATGCTTATAGTGGTAAAGAAATGTACATCACAGTTACTCCAGTACTTTGCCATAATCCAAGTCTGAGACACCTCAGCTGTGGGGGGAAGGTGTCACACGGAAGGGCTGGAGAACCAAGGTAACTGGGAACTCCTGTGATGCATCCACCTTGCAGGCCACCAGGCTCCCCCCAACTTTGCTGTGACAATAGCCCAGCTTTTATACTGTTAAACAAACAAGCTGGCATCATGTGTAATTTCATTCTCCTGTTGGCTTTCTCCCAAAACCTGGCCAGGGCCCCCATGGTTAAGCCATCTAGTTTCTCATCTCATCTAGTTTCTAGATGCGGAAAGGTAAATGTGGAAAGGTACTGCCAATAAATGCACACATATAACAATACTTGGTAATGAGCAAATATATGGAAATCACATTTGGATGGAAGGTTCATCTATAAGTCATCTATTTGGCTCCAGGCCAATTGTTCAGCCCTCAGTTGGGGCCTGTCCTTCAGGCCTTGGTAATTCATGCCTCATCAGAGGGGACAGGAGGACAGACAGTGGAGGCACTGTCAGAGTCCTCAAAGGTGTGTTTGCATTCAAAGGCCTTTTCCTTCCTTTTCAGATAAATCCATGTGTCAGCTTTATTTCCATGCTTGAAAAATACTTGAGGCCTGGGGGAGTTGTGTTTTTGGCACCACTGAGAAGAGTTTGGCTCCATCTCTGTTACTCTATCCTCTGGTAGTTAATACACACATACAAGGTCACCTGAGCTTTGTCTGCTCCAGGAAAGAAACAGTCACAGCTCTCTCAGCCTTTCCACATAGCTCATGTGGTCCAGGTCCTTTGGCACCTTCTTGGCCATCACAGGCCATCATCTCCATTTGGGATGATATTTTTAGGTTTTATCACATTGTTCATGGGGTGTAAAAATGTTTTAGGAGTTTTAGCAGTTACATTTGGGTCACATTATATCTTAACTGTATATCTGATGTATAATTCTAGGTACGTCAGGAACTGGATGAAAAAATCACTAAGGAACTGAAAGAAGGTAATGTGTCATTACATTAAGAGTGTTATTAAGGAAAAAGGTGACTGTTTCTAAGTCTCAACAGCTTTCAAGCCATTATTTTCAACTTCTTCTGCTAAGAACAGAGATTTTTTTCTGCTAGCTCTCCAGTTTAGACCTGAATGAGAAAAATTCCTGCTTCCCAAAATATTGCATATAATGTTATGCACTTGCCTGGAAAAAAACAAGCAATAAGAAAATTCATCCACTGCCCCACACACTAACGCTCGGCTTAAGATGAAGTTGCTGTTCACTAGAGTTAATCTCCAGCAAAAACAGCAAAGCAGCCCCCAGATTTTTATAGATCTTTATAGACTTCAGCCATCCCTTTCTTCCCTGTACCTGGATTGCATTCAGTATGAAACCATACTGTACATATCCTTGTTAGATCTTGGTTTGTCTTGCTATGATTCATGGCTTGTCTTTGCAGCTTAGGTGTTGCAGTTTTGTTTTGGATAAGAAGAACATGACCAGGGATAAAAGACAACATTTCTTTAGGAAGAGATCATTCAGCAGTGTTTAGGCAAACATGCAGGGTTTGCAGAGACTGCAGCTCTGTAGTTGTAGTGTTCCAATAAAGCACAGCTTTGCATGTTTAAGGAAAGCAAAGACTTCAGGCTAAAGAGCTCTGCAGGGACTACATTACGAAACACTGTTAAGGGCCACTGGAGACTCATGGAGTCCTGGAAGATGTTCAGTGTTTAGCCTCTGGAATGTCTGTCAGTAGCTTTAGAAATGCTGTTGACTGATAAGCACATATGCACAAAATGTGTTTTTTCCTTTGTGCCCAGCTCTTCCATTTTTAGGTGTCCCTGGAAATTTTAAAGTCTTGTTCAGGATTGCAGACTCTCAAGTTATGTAAAATCTTCTTGCAGTACTTTATTTCTCCCTGTCTGCTGTAAAAGTCACATAAGGAATCTTGTGTCATTTCCCCCCAGCCACTGCTGAACTTGAAACTGGATGTGCTGGATCTTCAAAAAACCTTCATGTGGACCAGGATCCCCTTTGCAGAGCAATAGAGGAGTACCGTGATGTTCTAACCAAAAATTACATGATTTGAACTAAATGTTATAGAAAGGCTCTGGACACTTTTTGCTTTTATGCAAAAAGAGCATCTATGGTTTCCCTTCTCCCAGTTCAGATGTGAAAACTTGTTCATTGCAGTCTGAATATAAACTCTATTACATGGATGTCAAGCACAGTGCACTCACCTGTTGGGATTTTTCTGCATAGCTGGCTTCTTTTGCACTCACAGTAAGAACCATGTCTGTTTTTTCTGACCAGCAGATTGACTGATCTGGATTCTTGATCTTGACACAACCATCAGAAATGTTTCCTCTTACAGTAGCTTCATTATGTTGTGTTACTCATGTTCTGTGTTTTAAAAAAAGCATTCCCTTTGTTCCGTTCAATCCTTTCACTCAATGTGTTTTTAAGTTCTTCAGTGTTAGTTCAATGCTTAGGACATCATTTGATGTGCTTTGAGCCCAGTGTTTCAATCCTGATGCAGTGACTAAGTTCTGCTAATTAACTTACAGTGGTGTTCAAGCTGGAGAAAAGGGCACTTTACATTGTTGTCACTTTATGCAACATAGGTTTAAAATGGCTGAGTATGTAGTAGTGCCAAGACTTGTTTTATGGTCTTTTTGGTATTTTTATTTTGTATCACAGAATGAGTGAGATTGGAAGGGACCTCTGAAGGCTATTTGTTCTAGCCCTCCTGCTCCAGGAGGACCACTTTTAGCTAATTTCCCAGATCTGTGTTGGTTTTTAATTACTTCAGAAATGGAGGCCCCCAAAGCCTCCATGGGCTCATGATCTGTCACTGTCACAATACCATTGAATATCATGAGGGATATTCAAACCCAGTACCTCTCTTAGTATTGGTGTTGATTTCTGTATTAAAAATTGCTGCAGCTTCAGACTTTTGCAGCTCTTGCTTAAACACTTATGGTACATCTGAAAACACTTCCAGTGGGAGGGGGAAAAAAGGAACATTAATATCAACTTTCCTCAGTACTCTCCAGAATTTGTGTGATAGGATACCCAGTTCTTTTGTTGCTGCTAGCAACTGATGATATGGTGTATGTAGCCCAGATGTGGTGGAAAATTGATAGCAACCATATAAGCAGTTTTACTTATTTCAGGGAGTTACCAGTTTTTAATTAAGATGTGAGTTGTCATTTCCCATCTGCAAAAGTCACCTGCACAGTACAGAACAAAGTCCCAGTTCTGGAAAAGTAAGAATGATTGTACTGAGATGAATCAAGACTGAAAGAATTTTAGGGTTTTATCCACTATTTTAAGGACTTGAGATAGTGAAAAAAACATTAAATGCTGCTGTGGCACTCTTTCTTTTTATATTGAATACATTTTTTGTGAAGCTATTACCTGTATTTAATTGAACTTGATATTTAATAAACTTTGCAGTCTAGAACATGGCTTTGTTTTATTGTTCCCCTTCTTGACAGTGCTTTCCACTGCTCACAGAACTCTCCAGAGCTCTCCTGTGCTCACAGATGCACCTTGCCTGTCCCCTGTGAGAGACTGGCCTGCTACAGATGAATGACTCAAACACTGGACCATTTGCAGTAACTGCCCAGGTGCTGCAAGAGACTGGACTGGCTCAAACAATCAGCTGGGTGCTTGGCTAGTGATGCACAGAGTGGCCTCCCCGCTGCAGCAGGTGGGTGTGCACACCTGAGGCTACAAACTGGGTTTCCAGATAAGGGAAGAGGCTGATAAGAGGCAAATCCTGTGCATACAACTACATTCCATTTTGCAAGAATGGATGCAGTTACCATCCAACTCAAATGCTCCTGTGGAATGGCTTTTCATGAAATGGGAGCATGCTAACAGAGATTTAGCACATCAAGGCAAAAGTAATACAATACAAAGCTAACAGTGCTTTCATAGCTGCTAGGCAGCCACAGCAGAAATTATTTACCATGAAATTGTGAATGACACGGGCACATTTCAGCCCCCTTTTCAACACAATTCTTCAACCTACCTACTCAACAAAATGTATTTACTCAAATTGTTTCATGCTATCTTGTAATTTTCAAGAGTTGCAGGGCTGTAGCCTGGGAATGCACCAATATTTTTGAAGAAGTGGGGTTTTAAAATCTAGTTCAGTTCTTGGGGTCCACAGTGGAGCCAAGCCTTCTTCCATTAAGAAAAGGACATATTTGGGGGTGAGGGTTTAATGTTTACCCATCATTTTTTGGGCAAAAAAGCAGTTACTTTAAACATGGGCTGAATTTAATCTCCTCTTCTAAATGACTGTACTGCTTTCCAACTTTATTTCTAAATGAAATCCTGCAGCTTCATTTTGCCATCTGGACCTAAGTCACTGTGAGAAAAACCAACTTTCATTTTGAACACAGAAGACATGTCGATGTTCTGGGCATGCAGTCAGGAAGAAACTGATAAAAATATGTACCAGAAGTGCAGGGAAAATAAATTGCTCACTGGCTTTTGTAACTCACCTGTACTTCTCCATGTCTAGATTATCTTCACTGATTAGGCCTTTTTGGCCTGTAGTAGAAGCTTTGTCATCTTAGAAATTTCTCACTTCATTAAGTTACTAAGGGTCAGGTGGCCCATGGCAGGGAGCATGGAAACTCCAATACTTTCCATACTTCCATAACTAATGCTCAGCTGCTTAAAGACCCAAGATGATGGAGGGCATTGCTCAGGGATCCCTGTGTGTTGAAGAGTGGCACTAACAGTAGGGTAGCCTGGTAATGCCCTTTTAGCTAAGGGCCATTTTGCTGCTATCTGCACTTTGCTGTTGAAACTCAGAAAAAACATAATTAGAACCAAACTCAAAACTGTTGACACATACAGTGTAGTTATAAAACATTGTACATGTCTTATCTATAAATGAAATGGATACATGCAAACATATTGATGTTTGCCTTTCTTACTGCTTTCTGCATTGGCTGGACTTCTGTAAAATGGTGAAATCAGAAGTTGCAGCAAAAAAACTCAAAATTACTTCATGGATGTTATAAATAATGCAAGAAGCTAAACTAGTCTCTCGACAAATCAGGAAGCTGGCCTCTTAATAATAATAACCCACATAATGATCATTACTTAAATTACAACTATCACTCTGTTCCATTTCTTATCAGAGACTGTTTCCACTTGGATCTTGACAATTTTAAATGAATGTGAGCTGATGACTTTTCACAGAAGCTGTCTTGAAAATCAGAAGTGCAATTCCAGAGAGTGGAATCCTATATTATTACATTTACACAAAATAATGTTAAGACTTTCTTATCAAGGTCCTTGACCATTTGCACTTCCTAGATTTAGAATGCACTTACACCTGATTTTTGTATCCAGGATTAGGACAAGCTGTAGAAGAAACATGGAAAAATCAAGAAGGCTGTTTCCATTCAGCATTGATGAGCACACACATTCATGGATTTTGCACTTGCACTTTAATCATGGAAATCATTCTGCATGCTCCTACTGCTGATGATCTGATTGTCAGGAGAAAGGCTGGCCCCAGTCCTATTGACTGTTTACATCCTAATGTGCTGGTTTTTAAATCTGTTTCCAAACTGACTGAGGTTCTATTGTCTGATATTTCCTCCACAGCATCACACATTTTCAATCAGCATCAGCTCCTTAGCCATAATCACTTCCTGCCTTGGCTTCTGTTCAGTCTTGTAACTCAGTGCAAAACAGAACTGTATATTTGATCTGTATGCACGAAATGGTACAGATAAAGTGGTACTTGTGTGGCAGTTGGCAAGAAACGGTTTTATTAATTGGAAATGCCGCAAACCAAATTTGAAATGGTTATAGATAGCCAGGGGGATTGTTGCTGCATGTTTTTTCCTGGTCTTTTGCGTGCACACTGCTTTGAATACAGGCTTGAGAACCTGTCCCCTGTATCCAAGGGCTCTACAGTACACACGTTCATCATTGTGAATGCTGCAGATCCCAGCCATACACCACCAGCAGCTCTGGCTGATTTGCAGAAACATGGCAGCATTTATGTGCACACAGGTTTCCATCTGCATCATAAACAGAGCTGAAGTCTGAAAATTACACAAGTGAGAATTACAAAAAATTTAAGCAAAAAAATACAAAGCAATAACCATAATTAAAAAGTAACATTTTAGGATAGGAAGCTTCCATATAAAATTCCAGTGCCTTAAAATATTTTTGAGTAGAGAATGTTTTCTCTCAATTTCTCAGTATTTCTTATAAGATGAATGATTTATACAGGTACAATAACTGTATCTATGTTTAAGAGAATTTCACTACAATGACCATTGCTGTAAAGCCCAGCTTTGTTCATGTTCAACGAGTTTCCATCCTAGTTATTTCCATTTCATAGTTATTTCTATTTTTTATGCATTAAGAGTACTTCAGGTCCAACTTCTTCTATTTCTCGACCTGAGTAATTTCCACTCCCATTTCTATGCAGAGCGCTGTAATCATCACTGCTGGATTCGACACTAAAGATAAAGTAAACCTAGAGTATAAAACAAGATGGCAGGAAAGCCATTAAAGAGGCTTTAGCAAACAACAGCAGTACATGCACATGTGCTTGTCCTCCCTAAAGTAATTAAAGCCTTTCATCTAAAAGTGCAAGTAGCAGGAAAGAAGTTGAACACTGAGTGAAATGTTTTGGCATCCGGTGGCACTGTTACTGATGTAAGGCTGAACGGCAGCAGCACATTGTTCCAAGCAAGTTCAGAGCTCCTGGAACGTGCTGCAATGCTCCAGGAAGGAAGGTTAACAAGTAGATAAGTCCTGCTTTTAGGGCTAGTAAGCAGGTTTTGGCAAAAGTCTGAATGCTATTGTGTTTTCAGCTTTGATTTTCACCTGCGTCAGTGGAGCTTTTCTTTCCTTCAGGGAAAATGTAAGAATAATGTAAGAAATATCAGCATTTCTGCCATTATTGCAAAAATTAGAGAAAAAAAAGGCCCCTGAAAAGGACCCTAAGGCAAAATATAGCATGCTGAGAGAGGCTATCAGGAATAGGATTTCCAGAACAAATATCTGGCTCTTTACTATTGTCTGTCATGTAATTTTAACCTATGTCTGGTACAAGTTTTCCCTCCCTCACCTCAAGAATCTTGAACTTCTGGCACATCTGGGTTTCATAGTTATTTGTCCATGAATACCTGATACTTGAAGTTATAATGCCTTATTATTTAAGCAACAGAGAAGCTAAAACTAATTGATACGACAGTTTTTCTGGCTACTGCAAGTTCCACTTAATCCACCAAATTATTTTCATTACTCTTATCAATAAACTGCAGTTCTCTCAATTGGAAAGCAGAAATCAGAATCCATCAGTAAAAATTAGTGCCACGATCGTATCATTGACCAAATACAGCTAGCAAACACACCTTGGTGTTCTAACTGGCATAACTCACATTCACAGTTTCCAAATCTCTTCAATTGAGGCTTCTCTTTCTTCAGAAGTGCCTTTGTGGTCATTGCAATTTAATCCCTAAAGGAGCAACAGCACATAGTATTTGTCATGTTAACTATGGAATAAATCCTTTCATACCAATGCATGGAGAACACAACCCTGGTATTTAAGGATAATTTCTGTGTTAAATTGCAGAATAAAATTCTTAGCAGAGTGCAGCAGCATGCAGCAGAGGCTAATTGGTGGAATTATGTTGCCATGGGTACAAAACACCTACTTAGGCACACAGATCTGGTACATTTGCTACGAAAGTAGTATGGCAATGGCCATGAGATAATACCATTGACCTGCACTTTATCTTCAGTTCTAGCACTGAGTGTTTGATGAGTATCTCAGCTGTTTGCTTGTAAAATGGACTGAAGAATAAACACCACCTCCAGGGCTAAGGACAACACGCTATAGCTGATAGCAAAGGTCAAGCTGCACAGAAATTGTCCACTGTTGGATTACATCCTCAAAACAGTATCCATGTTCTTTCAATCCAGTACAGCCAGTAACCCACTTGTGGGCTTCTGGTTGAAGCACTTTGATTACAAGTATGTGAAAGGGACGTGGAATTAATTTAACGTGGATTGCAGTTAGAGACACTGCCCTTAGACCACAGAAGGTAGTTTCTGTATTTCTTCATGCACACTGAATTAGTTTACTTAATCTCTTCATAAAGCAGCTCATTCATTCCACTGGAGGATTTTTCCACTACTAGTCAAGAGTTGTCCTTTCACTCCAAGATCTCTATTAACCAAACAAAAGGAGGAAGTGACCAACCTATGACAATGCAGGAAATTTAATGGCGTATTACAATTACCTCCAATTCAGCATTACATCCTTTTGGCCTTAGTACCACCTTTCTCTGCCCTTCTCATTTTTGTACAGTATGTTTATTACTCTGCAAGGACTCACTGGATTTTATTGAATATCACCTGCTATTTACTGAATCTTTAATCCAGGCTCATTGCAAGAGAACAGTTTCAGAAAAAAGCATTTATGATCTCAGCAGGGCTCTTCAGTACCCCATGGAACCAGCTGACAGTCATAAAGCATCAGCAGTCAGAATTCTTAGGGAGCCCCTTCAGTTCTGAAAAGAAAGTTACTCTTTTTTTGTGAGAGTACTCTTCTCTCCAGGAAGAATAAGCCAAAGGCTTTTTGCACACAATACTACTCATCTCCCAGGAGAAATTTGCTTTGCTATACATCTTTGCAATCAGTGTTAAACAGGAGAACCTTCAACCCAGCCAGCTGGCACACAGCAATCAACATACCCTGCTCAACAAAGAGCAATTATCTGTGGTGCTCTTTTCTCATTCCATCCAGTCCTCTTTCATTCTTTTTCAGCATCTGAGGAGTTAAGTTTTCCTCTCAAAAATTGACTCTACTTTATTTGCTCATTGTACCTTTTTACTAACTTCAGTGTGCTTGCAACACTGACTCCAGTTCCCCTAGTGTGAAGACACATACACAGGCTTTACATGCGCTGAGCTTCCACCCGACCCTACCTCTGGGGACTAACACTCTTAGCTTTCTTCAGAATCACTAATACTAGGCCATCACTCTATGTCCACTTTGTGGTTTCAAGAGCATTGATTTTTCCCATCTTTCTTAATTTATGAAAACAATGACATAAATTACTCCATTGGTGATGTTTTTTAGCCTAGATTGGGCTACAGGCTTGATTCAATGAAAATACTCTTTCAGACTGGTTATAATTCAACTTCATGCATTAAATACTGTTTTACTGAGTGATTTCTCTGCACCATATACTTACAGGTACCTAGTTAGCCACTGTAGCTTAGAGTCCCTGGAAGTTCACAAAGACATTTAATTGCATCTTACAATTTTTAAAAGAATTATCAAGTCCTACATTTGATATCAAGAAATCTCTTCTGATTAGGTCTCCTGGCTTTGATCCCTTCACCATTACATCCAGAAGAGCCTTTGGTCAAATCCAGACCAAAGCCAGTGACATCAAATTGAAAGAAATGTTGGAGCAGAAATTGAAACAAAACATTAGTGTAAGCCAAAAATCACAACTCTGAAAAGCTTTACATTGCTGCTAAGAATGAAGGTAAGCAACCTCCACGGTGTCAATTTTAAGGTTTTAGACAGAACTTTGCTTCTGAGCAGGCTCAGTCTTGGAAGAGGTGGAGACAATTCCAAGCAAACCCGAGCTGGCCATCTTTTGACTACCTCATTGCAGAACAGTCACTTTTACAATCAACTGCGTATCATCAACCCATTTGGGCTTTGCACAGTCTTTTTATCAGGATCCTTTTCTAAAAGGGAGTTTATATTTATCTTTCTCAGTAGTCACCTGAAAAATGCCCTAGGTTTAGGTCAGCCTGTAAGTGCAGACACATCTTTTTTTCTTCAAGCTGTAGCTCCCCACCACCCTACACACACAGGTTCACAGGCTCAGAAAAGAAAACGCAGCAACTGAGGTCACCTACTTGAAGGAAAAAAGACCGGGTTAGCAATCTGTGTTTTAAGCACCTTACTGTGCAAAACAATCACTTTCCAGATAATGGTCTTCCAGCTTCAACAACTGGAATTCTCATCTGGTCAGTCCCTTGATTTTACTGATCAATTTCACTGCCATTGATCCCCAGCTTTGCATCCGAGATCAGCACTTCAAGATCAGACAAAATAGTTCCAACTCTCATCAGCAGCTTGTATTTTAAATCCTCAAGCAAACACAGCACCAAGGAGTTGCACTGCAAGTGTTTGAGGCAGATGGTCTCCAAATGCATTAGCATTCCATGATTAATCTTCAAACCTAATTTCTCAACCAAAAGACAGTGGTATTTCCATAGTTTTTCCAGTGCTACTAGAAGTATTCAATCCATGTGTTTCAACTGTAACTCTCCTAATACATCCAATACAATATTATGGCAAATTTCCTTCAAAAGAAATAATTTACCTACCTAAAGTACTTCTTTGTCTTCTAAACTACATTTTAAGACAATGGTTACACATTAGCAAACACACAGTTCTCTCTCTGTAGATATTACCCAAATTTTGAGCAACATGACAGCTGCTGAAAGGTAAAGAGAGAGAAAGAGTTGATCTGGATATTAATGGGCTTCAAATAAATGCATGAATTTGGTTTTTTTGTTCCTGCTCAGAAGTCTGTTTATCCAATTTGTCTGCAAGGATTAAGGCATTACAAACTCCTGCACCTCCAGCAGAGTCTTGGGGGACAACAAGGTCTGACACCACAAAAAAAAAAGTATTATGTGCATAAGTCATTAATTTGACTGTGAAAGCTTTTAACATTCTTCCTTTCTACACTATACTACAAAAAAATACAAAGCATAGTTTTCTACTTACAGCTACAACTACATTTAGAGGTGGTTAAACTGACTTTCACATCTATCTTCAAATAATACTGGGCTAACCTTTAGGAATGAGATCTCATTTTAAGAACTAGGTGTATATATACACAGTATCAGGACCATCACTGACACTGATTGCATTTCCCAGCAAAATTATGCAGCATGAAATCCAAAAAGAAATTCAATGAATATCTTTAGCAAAATGTAGAAAGTTTAATTTACATGCAAAACTACAACATATTCTTAATAAAAAAACTGGTGACTAAACAAATGAAACACAATTTGTAAAACCTGTCCACATTGCTAAATAGGTCTGTACAACCAAAGATTTACAAAGTCCCTGTGCATTTTTATCTTTTCAGTGCACAACAGAATTTAAAGGTTCTGCTCGAATATTCCCCAAGTCAAGAGCAGAATCTGTCTCTTCATCAATTTCACCAATCACAGCACTGCAATAAAAAAAAAATCAGATTATTATTTGTTGAAATCAAATCACAGAGTTCTAAAACAGAAGCTGTATTTTATCTTCTAACAACCCTTACTCGCTTTTGAACTATGCCAACTCCTGACTGATGTTGTTTATTCCACGAAAGCTTCTAGTGATGCACACTAGAATGCTGAAAGTACTTTGTACCATGTACTGTTTCTTTCCTTTTGTTTTTCAACAGCTTCCCTATTCCATGAGAGTCCCCTATTTTGAAGTTACTGTTACTTAGCTGTTGATTCTTTTTACTTCTTCCTATAAGGATGATGAATTTCAACATGTTGAAGAGTTGCATGAATACATAATTGCTATTTGTAATAAATGTGTTTCAGTCTGTTAAGATTGCAAAAAAATTGTATTTCACAGAGGCATATTTTGAATATATTTGAGTAATGTGGCTGTATGGTGATATCTTTCATCATACATTTCAACTTTATGATGAAACAGTGAAGTAGTAAACCATTATTTGCTGTTTTATACACATTTTTACTATCTGAATGAAAAGCTACTGGTAGAGTGGCATGCATAGTCCGACCTTTGTACATGTGTCAAATTACTTTTCCTTAAAAGTTTAAGTCAAAAGTGATGAAAGTATTCAGAATGATCCACTTTGTCAATGACGTTAGATAAATACACCTAGATATCAATTTAAGCCTTGGCATTTTGTTGTACAGAAGTATCCATTAGAATTAGAAGATGAACATTCCTATCCAGGAATGTTGGTCACTGCAACCTATCCATGTGCCCTCAGATCATCTTGACTCTTTTTCCAGCTATGATAAAAAAAAAAATCTTACTTTTGCCATCAGTTTCAGAATGCTACTGCAAAAGTAATCTTCCTAACTGGCCCACTTACCAGGCCTTCTTTCCACTTCTCTTTTAACCCTCCCATGGGTTTGGCACACCAGCTACTTTTCTCTGCACTCAATAAGCTTTCACCCTCATTTTGTGAGGGAATTTGATATCAAATACCAACTCATATATTTGACATGTCACTACACTGGCTTCAACACTTGCTACACTGTCAAGTCAGAACCTTCAAGGATTTTCCAATTTATAAAGTGCTCTCTGTGAACATCTGCTCTGAAGAAAAAAAAGCCGAAAACTGTTGCAAGTCAACTTTGTATACCAGATTGCTGACTTTTGCACACACATTTTATCTCATTTTTTAGTGATTATTCTATCTTTTCCTTCATCATCTCCCAGCCAGTCCTTGTAGGAGAGATGCTCCAGCCCTCAGATCATCTTGAATCTCAACATTACAATGCAATCACTTCTGTAAAAACATTACAATGCAATCAATTCTGCAATGTAGATGTTTGCTATTTAATACAGCATCACAGACATTTGTTTGGAAAGACCTGCAAGATCAAGTCCAACCATTAACCTAATACTGCCAAGTGCACCACTAAGCCATGTCCCTAAGTGTCACTTCTACACATCTTTTTAATACCTTCAGCTCTGACAATACTTTCAGTGCTACCCACAAAGATTTAAGGTGTCTGGGGCTATCAAGATTTATACAGATTATGGATATATAAATATACACACAGAAAGTCTGTATGAAAAGGTTTAAACAAGAACATGCTATACTTACACATTATCCCCTCTTACAATGTATAAGCCCAGCACGACTTGCTCAACTCCTTGTGAAGAACTGAACACTCGCTCATGGCTTTCATCCAAAATCAGGTTTATGGTCTGATCAAAACCTTTGAGTGTTCCCTGAAAAAAAAAACACAACAAAAAGCTCACTGCCATTGCCCTTAACATTTTTCCTCTTTGCTGTCAAGGATATCTTAAACAGAGTGGCAAAATAAAGGTACTGGAGGAGAGATGTTCTATTCAGGTTTTATTCTTTGGCTTAAACAAAAATAGCTACAGAATGAAATTTTAAAAGCAATAACCAATTTAAGAAAAGCATACATGTATTACTGTTTGTCCATGGTAAAAGACACAATAAGTTTATGCATTAAAAAAGTAAATTTTTCATTTTATCAATGATGTTCCTCTAGACAACTGATTTTACTATTTCTACACCGTTTTTTTGTGTAAACATTTCCAGAAACTAAATAAATTATTAAATAAAACAAAGAACCAAAAAGTTGGATTCTTGTGGTCAACAATATTGAAACTATTCCTAACAAGCTATTTTAAGTGGTATCTCTTTGAAGGACATTACCTTGCATTTACTAAATTATTTTTTAAAAAATTTAAAAAGACAGGGTTCTGTGGCACTTAAGTACGTGTTTGGAAAATTGTTAACATTAATTTACCATCACTAATTGATTAAGAAATTCAAACTCACATAAAACAGCCCTTCAAACAGCTATAATGGGCATTTATATCACCTAACAATGAATCACATATACCAGCTCCATTCAAATCTTTATTGATAGGAAGGAAGTATCTGGTAGCACACACACCAAGTTTACAAGGCTGACTTCAGCCAAGCAGATCTGGTGAAGCCAATGGATTTCTGTCTTGTCTTTCCAGAGGCTGCACAAAGCTAAGTACAGACAGAAAGATACAACGCTCCTGCAATGATCATGCTTTAAGTTACACTCAAAACACAAAAGAATAAAAGATGGGGGGAAGCAATGCAAGGAAAAAAAACCCAGAACACAGAAGCAATAAAACAAGAAATATTACACAGTCTAATATATTAAGTTGGCCTATCCTCAGGTTTTCAGGTACAAACAGAAGCCCACAACACTTCTCCAGCTGAGGTTTTTCTACAGCCATAGGGAAGAAATGGTTTCAGCATGAAAGCTGAAGAGCGTACAGAACAAAATGGATATTTTAGAATAGAAACTAAATTCCTGAACAGAAGAGGAATGCATTTTTTTGTGCATTCCCACAGAAAAAGCCATTTGACAAAAAGGCCTGCACACACAAATTTATCAATAGAAAAAACCTGACACCGTATGCAAGAAACAGTAAGTGTTCATAAAATACTTTTTTTAAGCTTTATGACAATTACTCTATATAATGTTAAAAAATGTAAGTCTTACCACAATCATTCTTCCATCAGAAGTAATTACTGCAACAGTACCTGATATTTCATTAAGGAAACATTTAGTCATATCTGAAATAGAACCATTAACATTTTCTGAAGCGTTTATATGCATTACAGGTTTTATGAGGCATTTAGAGCCTAAAAAGCCCATGAGAATTTTTTGTAAAGCAGCATGGTTGACAATAACGTTGGACAATATAGTATTTTTTATTAACATCTCATTGGAAGTTTCTCTTCACCCAACCACGAAGCCATACACAAACATGAAAAGCCTTAAAAACATAATAAAGATCTGAGCTCACCTCTCTTCCCATTACTAACTGCACTGCCTCAAAATGGAAACAAGTTTCATAAACACTTTAAGTCCTTAAAAAACTTTAAGTCCTTAAAAAGCTCTGCAGCGGTGATCTCGAGGCTAGAATTCTGCATCCCTTCTTCCTGAAGATCTGATTATCCCAATTTGATGATCCTATATTCTTCATCTCGACTAATTCTGGGCTACTAACTTACTATTTGTGAATAAAACTGAAAATGCCCACGGGTCACAAGAAGCACGAAACAACCAGCACCAAAAGCGTTGCAAGAACCCCACCTGACGGGTTCTGAGCAAGCGATGCGAAGCTGTTACCTAAGGGCGTTATCAGCCCTCTAAGGCAGCAGGCCCAGTGCGGATCTCGCCCATGTGGGCAAAGCTCGGCCCGGCAGCACCGGGTGCTGGAGTGCCCCGTTCTCCGGGCAACCTGCGGCCCGCCAGGCCCATCTCCTGCAAGGAGAAACCGCCAGCGCCCACAGGGCCGGGCCCAGGCACCAGACCCCGGTGCCCCGAGCAGCCCCGCGGCCCGGGCCCCTCAGGAGGGAGGATACGGTTGATGTAGTTCTCCAGCGCGGAGGTCATGGCGGCCGGCTCTCACCGCGGGGCGCCGCCACGGCCGGCGCGCGCCGCTAACGTACGGGCCCGCGCGCAGGCGCACAGCCGCGGTGGGGGGGCAGGGAGCGGCAAGGAGGCGCGAGAGGGCCGTACCAAGGAGCGATCGGCGGGAGCCGCGCGGGGGGGGCGCGGCTCGGCTTGGCGTGGGGCGGGGCGGGAAGGGAAGGTTCAGTCATTACCTGCGGCCGAGGGCCGGGCTGGCGGCCATTGCGGCCCGGTGCGGCGCGTGTCTTCTCAGTGGCCACGGGCAAAGAGCTGCGGTCAGGGCGTCATTGTCCACGTGGAGACCGACCTCCCCTAGTGACTAGTGGTCTGGTGACTAGTGGTGTCCCTCCAGGGGCCGCTACTGGGGCCAACACTGTTCCTCTTTATTTAGGCGACATGGAGAGTGGGATTGAGTTCGCTCTCATCAAAATTGCTGATATCAAGCTGTGAGTGCCATCGACATGCTGGAGGGAAAGGATGCCGTCCAGAGGGATCTGGATAGGCTTGAGAGATGGTCCCATGTGAATCTCATGAAGTTTAACAAGGCCAAGTACAAGGTTTTGCCGTTGTTTCATGGCAGTCCCTACAGGCTGAGTGGACAGGTGATGGAGAGCAGCCCTGCAGAGAAAGACAGGCTTGGGGGATGATGGCTGATGAAAAACTCAATATGACCCAGCAGTGTGCCCTTGCAGCCCAGAAAGCCAGCCATACCCTGGGCTGCATCAAAAGCAGTGTGGGCTGCAGGTCGAGGGAAATGATTGTCCCCCACTCCTCTTGTGAGACCCTACCTGTGTCATTGGCTCTCCCAGTAGCAGGAGGACATGGAACTGTTGGAGCAAGTCCAGAGGAGGGGCATCAAGTTGATAAGAGGACTGGAGCACCTTCCTTATGAAGATAGGGAATGTTCAGCCTTGGAAAGGGAAGGTTCCATGGAGACCTCATAGCAACCTTCCAGTATCCAAAGGGGTACTACAGGGAAGCAGAGAGGGACTCTTTTGCAGGAACTGTAGTGACAGAACAATGAGTAATGGGTACAAACTGAAAGAGGGGAAATTTAAGCTAGATATTAGGAAGAAGTTCTTTACTGTGGGGGTGGTGAGACTGGAATAGATTGCCCAGGGAGGCTGTGGATACCCCAACCCGGGCAGTGTTCAAGGTCAGGCTGAGTAAAGCCTTGAGCAGTCTGGTCTAGTGGAAGGTGTCCCTGCCTATTGCAGGAGAGGTTGGGATTAGGTAGTCTTTAATATCCCTTCCAACCTGTAAATTCATATGAATTTACCTGGCTGCTGCCCTTCCACACAGCCACCATGTCCACACAGCTGCTTGCTCATTTCCCAGTCAGTGGGATGGGGTAAGGAATTGGAAGGATAAAAGCCAGAAAACTCTTGGGTTAAGACAAAGACAGTTTAATAGGGAAAACAAAAGCTGTGCACACAAGCAAAGCAAAACAAGGAACTAAGTCACTGCTTCCTATGGGCAGGCAGGTGTTCCACCATCTCCAGGAGAGCAGAGCCCCATCACATGTAATGGTGACTTGGCATGTCAAATGCCATCACTCCAAACATCCCCTCTTTCTCCTTCATCCTCCCACTTTATGTACAGAGCACGATGTCATATGGTATGGAATATGCCTTTGGTCAGTCTGGGTCACCTGCCCTGGCTGTGTCTCCTCCCACCCTCCCAGTTTAGATTGTCCCTGTCAGTACTACTCCAACTTCCTTTTATTTCAGTTAAAGAGACAAATTGGCAAGAGGTCCAAACTAGGACTTGGTGTCCAGCCTGTGGTTTAATTCCTGCAGGAAATACAGTTTCTGAAAAGAAGAATGCTATTGTTTATTCTCCTAGTGTGCCAATTGCTTTCTTGCACACTAGTGCTATCTCAACCACAAAAGCAAAAGGGAATAATGGAAAAAAAGGGAAAGCAAAATTAAAAATTTTAAGGCAAATTAGCCAGAAAAAAAATAGGTGTTCTTTGGCACCTCTGAAGGTATCTGCACCAAAGTAGTCTCTGAAGAATTTGTCTAATGGCTCAGCCTGTATCAGAAATATGACAAGAGATGTCAGAGAACAAAATACTTTTGGAATAGGGCATTATGTTATTCTCATCCTCTTAAGCTTTTATTACGAGAAGCTTAACAACTGCCACTAATGGTTACACCAGGATTGCAATAATTGTTCTATATGTCATGTAAGAGGGTTAAGGGTTGACATTTTCCTTTTCATACTCTTCTTTCTCTCTGTAAAGAGACATTCTCAAAGGCATGAGATCATTGGCATACAAGGATGTAGGATGAAGTCTTAAAATACTTGCAGGACATTGCCACGATACCTGATGCCAAGGATCTCTGATCCATCTGTTTGTATTAAGGGTGTCCCTGAAAAGTAGAGAAGGGCTTTTTAAAAAGTTGGGGGTTTTTTTAATAAAGGAGGATTAATACCCAAAGAGTAAGACCAGACTCCTGAAGTCCAGTGCCCAGGCTTGCCAAACCAGGTGCTTAAAAACAGTTAGCACCCTGAAAAGGTGCTATAAAGGAACCCTGAAAAGAGAATTTCTGGCTTCGTCTACTCTTAGGCTTTTCCTGAAGGCAGGCGGCTCGGCCCTTCTCTCACAGCCTTAACTGAGGTTCGGTCTGTTGGAAGCCGTCATTGCTCTTACTCTCTTCTTACAAAACACCCACACACACAGAGGAAATGGAGAACTCGAATTTAAACCCGTATCTTTTGGGGGGACAAAAAATCTATTGCCTGCCTCTCCCCTTCAGGAGCAAGGTTTGGCAGGCTAAATTACAACTTGAGGGCACAAGTTGCGTAATTTTGTGGGAGTTGTGCCCCGTGCGGAGAGCACAGGGCTCCCGGGGGAAGGTTCGGTTCCCGAAGCTGCGGTTCGGCCGCGTGCCCAGCAGGGGGCGAGCCTCGCCCGCTGCCCGTGTGCTGAGGGGCGGCGGGGCCGGGACGGGACGGGAGGGAGGGAGCGGCCCTGCGCCTCGGAATTCGCCGTCCTGAGCCTCAGCAAGGTACCTTGGCCTCCTCCCCACAGAAAAATAGTTTTCTACCGGAGAATGAGATGTGTTTTCCACTAAAGATGCTTGTGTTTCTCCAGTGCTTACAAAGCGAGCTCCAGTGCTCCAGCACAGCTCCAGTGCAGAGCTGCCCCTGGCGACATACTAAGTAATAATAATGCCCATTAAGCTCTCAGTTGAAGAAACAAAAGACCCTTTTAAAAAAAAGCTTCTTTTTCTCTTAAGTTGTTTAGATATAGCTTACTTGCTAATTACATTTGCTCCAGTAATTAAAATCAGTTTATTTCTGTGACTGAGTCTCCATACGTTAAGGTTGCTGTGGCAAGTGATTGCTCTATGTCATGCTTGCTGCAGAATATGTGACCAACTAATCATGCCCTGTAGTGTCTGCACACTTTCCGGCTTCCTTAAAGTCTGCCAGGGCAGGAAGGAAGCCCTGCAATGGCAGTTGTAAGGTGTGTGTGCAAGCAGCTGTGTGCAAAAATGTTACCTAGCCTAAGGCTGGCAGAATGGCTGAGGAAATGCTTTGTTGCTAGTCACTGTATATTGCTTATCATTTTTACATCTCCTAAACCGTGCTAGCTGCTGGTGGTTGTGCTTTCCTCAGTTATTCAGATGTAGCCAGGTTTTATAGAGCCAGCCATGCTGAAGGGTGAAATGGCTTTGTGATGCTCTCGTGAGAAGAGGGGCCTGACTGCTGCTGCTGTGCCATGGCATGTCAAGCCATGTCCCTGTCAGATCAGATCGAGAAAAGTGCAAGACTTACTCCTCCAGCTTCCTTGGAAGCTGAAAATCTAGTATAATCACCTGTTGGATGACTGTTGGAACAGGAACTTTAAAGAATTTAATATAACAAAACTCCCCAAATGAGTAACATCTGTCAGCCTGTTCTACAAGAATTGCATCCCTTGGCTGCTGCTCAAGAAAAAAATAGCTCCTGAAGTAGGCAATAATGGAGTGGTACATACTGAAGAAGAAGAATCAGGCATTATGTACTCTACAAGAAAACTAAGCGTCCCCAAATCCCACATATTTAATTTACTTAATCCAATAGCCTTTCTAATACTTTCTGGGACTCGAAGTTTTAAATCTCTCTGATTTTTACTTACATGCCCAGAATATCAGTTCATAGAAAGAGCTTAACCCTTTAACTTATCTTTAGTTTATACACACTCAAGCTGGCTAAACATCATTGATTATGTGTTCAGGAAAAACAGAAACATCTCTTCACCTCTGCTTTATTCCTCTGAATCTGTAGAGACTTTAGGGCCCATTATCAGCAATGCAAGGACATAGATTTTTTTTTAGCTGGAGAAAAGTAGCAAGGTCTTGCTTATCTCATGCATGACTAGCTGCAGTCCAAGCTGAGATGTGTTTCATGTATATTATTGTATCAAATGACAGGGGTTTGCAATGAAACAACTGGAAAATATAGAAAGTTAACAGTCTGAAAAGGGTTGGTAGACTGTGAATGTGTTACAATGCATTAGAATGCATCTGTAGCATGAGGTCTCAAAGTACTTTTTATTTATCTTTAGAAATTTATTAACAAGCACCTGATCTAAATTTTGTTATTATAGCAATTGCTGCTATGGGAAACATTAAAAAAAAATTTGCTCAAAGTGCTCCTTTATATGAGAAAGTGCATATTTTCCCCAGTAATTTTTGCTAAATTATGCAAAATACCACAGCAATCTTAATGAGAATATTCCTACTTAATGTGTTAGCATAAAAATAACTTTGCATGTTTCTGTTGGAAGGAAAACAAACTATTTTCCATTTTCCTCTTTTTTTTTACTGAAGAAATTGATAACAGCTATAGAAGTTCTGTACCATTATCCTCTTAGCTAATAATTTTAGGGGATGTTACAAACTATCAGTCGGAAAAATGCCATTGGTAATGGGTCGGGTACCTACTACAAAATAACAGAGCAAATGGATTCTTGTTTTCAGTTGCTCTAAGCAGAGCATAAAGACAATTCTGTTGAACATAGAATAAATAATAAACTTCAAGTAACTGACATTTACTAGTATGTCACAGAATCATTTTTACAGTCATAGCTGAAATTGCATTTGCTAAATTGCTTTCATGAAGCAGGCTTTTCCTTCTGATAGATTCCCTACTTCTCAAAGTATAATTCATCTTCCTGAAAAAGCACTGATCCTAATCTTTAGTCTCCGTTAAGATGACTAGATCTTCCAGTTTTAATTATAAAGTCCTTTATCTTAATACTCTACAGAGATGCCCATTTGACCCCATTCCACTTCTTGTTTCATATGCTCTGTGGCACATAATCACCATGTAAAAGGAACAGCACATGGTCAAAGGGCTCTGTTCAGAGGTGAGTTACATTTTGCCTGGTGCCAGATAAAATGTAGATTGCACTAAAAAATCAATATATTTCTGCTTTGTAATTTATATAGCATCATTATTTTTTTGAAGTAGGTTATCCATTGTACCACAGAGCAGTCTTTTGGCACCAGGACCTTTAAACCAATTATGGAAGTGGAGAAAGACTATACTGCAGATTTTGTCCTGCCCAGAAGCGGTGTTAGAATCCTTGTTGGAAACCTCAATGAAAAATGATCAACAGGAAAAGAAGATAAATAGGACTACCTGCTTTCCTTTAATAGGCACTGTGTTTTTTCTGATAAAAGGCATAAGACCAAAGGGCAGCAGGAGGCTATTTTTCTTATCAGTAGGCTATGCTCTGAAAAGCAAAACTTGAAGAACAAGAAACAGAATTGCACCAACAGAATGAAGAGAGGTGGCACACGAGGATGGCAGATGCTATTCTTTCTTCAGAGCCTTGAGGCAGGCTGTCTGTTTTGTCATTATTTCTAGCCTAGGATTTTGCAAGCTACTGCTTCAGCTGGGTATTTTCTCTTATTACTTCCATGATCTCCTTGGTAATCACAGCTGGCATCCTTGTTCACTGCCAGAGTACATGCTTGTACTTTTAGGCACTCTCTTCATGTCCTCTGGTTCATGTTTCAGCTGGCACTTGAAATACCTTCTAGCAATGAGCCTTTTCAGCTGCTGTTGTTGAGATACTGAGGTTGGTAAATGTATGGGGAGAAAAAACAGCTTCAGTTAGATATTTTGAGCTTTACTGAGGACCTTGCTTGTCCCAGCTGTGGTAGCTCATGATTCACTCAGGTGGGCTGCTGACACCAATGGCAGGCTCAGCGCTGAGGCCTTTGGTGTGAAGAAGATAACTCTATATGCTGCACTCTGGAATCTGTGCTGCAGCCAGCACAGGGGTATCTGGAAGGGCAGGAGGAATTATGATTACAGGGGTTAATAGATGTAAAAGCAAGTGACAGTGGGAGAAATCCTTTTGGTTGGCTTTCTGTTTGTAAAGTTAGTCTAAATTGAGGAACACCTATGTAAATAAACAAAAAAAAGCCAGGGCTTTGGATCATGGCAAGATGGAATTTTGTTGTAACTTCTTGTTTGAAGAAATATTATCATGGGTAAAGCTTTTTGTTTGAGGCAGATCAGCTTCACAGCAAGTTGCACAGTGCTTAGGGTTTTCCCCTTTTTTAATTGCAAAAAAAGTATGTTCTTACATTACCATGATCACATGTCCAAGGCCTAATTGTGACTCTGGAGTGATTGATGGCACAGATAAACTCTGTGAAATTTCTGGGCTATTTGAATTGGTACGTCTAACGCCTGACCTGAAAGTACTAGTTAGTTTTGCAGCTCTATAGTGCTGTAATAGCTGTGGGGGGCAATGATAAAAGGCCTTGAGAAGTGTCCTTCTGTTGGAGTCTTACCTGCTTACCTGGCTCTGGTGCAGAAGGGTTACCATCAGCATCTCACATGAGAGAAGAGCAGTGTCTCAGAGAGCACAGTGCTAACCACTGGTAACTTCTTCCTTTTCATTAACATCCACTGTGCTATTGCATTATTGATTAATGCTCTTGAAAGCCATCCATGCTGGTGTCTTATGTTCTTACTGAAAAACACATAATATATCAGCCACATCTAATTGAACAGCAAGAGGAATGAGTGAAATACCATTCATAAGCGCTCCCTTTATAGTCATTGACAAAAATATATATGTCACTGAATATTGAACCCATCCTGAAGGCATAACATTTCCAAATCTAATATTTTTTATATATTTTACTCAATTTCTGCTGGGTATGGTGCTGCTATTAATGTTCTGAAGAGTCACATACTTAATTTATTGTATGGACTAAAAGTATTCTTTCCATTTAGTTGACCATTACCATATCTCAGAATGATTGGTAAATATTATTCTAATAATGTACTAAATCTGCAAGTTGAACTACATAGATATTCACTGAAATAGCAGAATTTCTTTTGAATTCAGTGGTGGAACTATGAATAGAAATTAGCTAATTTTTAAATATTGGTATTACAATGACTCCAGAAGGCGTCAGTCAATATTAGGGCCTCATTATGGTGACCTCTCTACAAAGGCATGTAAAGAGAGAGAAAAAGTTCTGGCTACAAGTACTTTGCATAGTGAATAGTCAAGAGAAAGTGCAGAGGGAAGAAGGTATTAATGTCTCTATTTTGAAGCCCTTAATAACGTGCCTTAACTTTTGTTCAGCCCAGAAGTGGTTAAAAAGGCTACATGATCATTAAAGCTCCCTTCCACCTGAAAATAATCTATTCAGTTTTATTCTATAGTATTTTACAGAGAGAATGCAAAGAAAAGTAATTTGCCTAGGGCTGCTCTGTTCCACCTGTAGAAGAAAAAAATCAGATTTCTGAACTGTGTTCTAGGCAATTTCTAATGGTTTATTTTACAACATCCTTTTGGTCCTCTGCTTCCCCCTCAGCATGTAATTTGATACAGAATATGTAAGATGATTCCCCATCTTGCCCCTTTGCCTTTCCTTTCCAGAACTTCAGGACTTTGCTAATCACCTTCATTCTCTTTCAGCCTCAGAAAGAGAAGTTGCAGAGTGGAATATGGATGCTACATATGATGTAAGTAACTATTATCATCTACTCCCTCCCCTACTTGTCTGACTTTAAATAATTAAACAAACAAAAAGATAATTACAGGCATCTGAAATAAATAATTGGAATGGAAATAATATTCATTGCTATTCCTGACCATACTGGCATGACATGTTAGGGTTTTTATACATCTTTCTAAAATGGTTTGTGATTCTTCTATGTCAAATAAGTGATGGGGCAGGTACCACTCATAGGCAAAAAAGGCCACTTCAGATTAAATCACAGTATCAATATAAGCTGTCACTGTGCAAGTCTCTGCTGCCCTGAAGATAATGTGCACAATCTGTTTTTGCAAGTGCTTTCATATTTTTGTTCTTTATTATGAACATATACAGCATGTAAGTGTTTTTAGTATTGGCTGACTCTGGTATTTTGTAGTCACGATTGTGGTATTTAAACAGGAGATGATCTGTTCTGCACATGGAAGAGGGGCTGTGTTAAAGAGGAAATAATTTTAAAAAGCGTTGCTATTTTTTGGCAAGAGGATGTTATGTTTATTTCTCAAAGAACATACTCAGTGTTCATTATGTTCATGTACAAACCCATGATGATTTGAATCTGATTGCTATTCCGTACCTCGGAGGCATTATCACTGTGCTAGAAATGCAAGTATGCTATTAAATTGCAAAGTTCTTACATGTATATAGTCTCATCTATTTCAGATGTTGTATAATACTACTTCCCAATTTCACTCCAGGAGTTGTGATTACTTAGATTAAATGAGCGATGTCACTTGAGTAGCAACTTTCATAAATAATGGGGATCTTTTTATAAAACTTCATCATATTGTTAATATCCAAAATGCATTTGGTATGGTAAACCAGCACATTGCTATTGGTTAAGAAAATTCCTTTCAAAGAATCTGCCTGGCAGTGATTTTTAAAACACATTTCAAGACTTTCTGAAAATCTTGAAGTACAAACATGACACAATTGTATCATGAAGATGTGTTTGATGAGGTGAAAGCAATGAAGATTTCAGGGGAGTGAGTATTGATGTTATCTCCTGAATAAATTAAGAATTAATAAGTTTCTTGATGGAGGGCAAGAGTCAAGGTGAAGGTGAGAAGGACAAAACAAAAGAGTAGAGGTGAGAATTAATCCAAACAGATGAAGTACTTTCTCTCTGGCTGAGATCTTTAGATTTGCTTCCATAGGATATGAAGGAATTGCATAAGGACCTAATTCTGAGCTCCGTGGTGAAGGCAGTGGTTTGACGTAATGGAGTCTGCATGTGATCTAAAGATAGGTAAGTAAAAACAGTCATCTTTTGTTTCTGTTCAGCCATTTTGGTAACTTCTGTTTCTATTCAGCAGCTTCAAGTGAGAAGTATAGTGCCAAGGCATGATTTCCTACAAGCAGACGGGTCCTCAGGTTGGGTGGTATGGATATCAGGATATGTGAAAGGTTAGGTAGGATGGTTGGACTCTGAAGGAATCTTAACACTCCCTTTCACTTCTTCCGGCCCGCCAACTTCAATAAACCAGTGCACAAAAGCTGTTTAGAAAACAGCCAATTCAAAACAAAACTTTATTTGTGTCATTGTAGTTATATGGATGCTAAGCAACACCTACAATGAAACAAACTGGAGAAGCTGTTGTGTCCTTTCAGAAACATTTCATAGAGCTCCATTAAAGAAAAAAAGGTAAAAAGTCTTTGGTTACAAGTCTAGCCTTGAAACTTTCCACAGCAGCTTTCCATGATGGTTTCAGAGTAATTCATGTTGACAAATTCAAATATCAGCTGAAACTGTGACTTTGATAGGTATAAAGTGACTCAGTTTGATATCACAGTGATAATACTGTGATACCATGGTGAAAAAACACACAGGAATATCTGTTACACCTGTGTGAACAGGTGTGCAGAACAAAAAATCCTCACTGAATGTCAAAGATGTGATTCTGTCAGAGGTAGTAGCCCATCTGGCCTGAGATGATGACATAAAATTGTACAGCATCTTTTGACTTAGTAGGTCTTTCATAGTTGATGCTTTCTGAAGCTGTGTGCCAAACAGAGTATCACTGTCTTTCAGTTCATTTAAAGTGACAGAGGGGGAAGACCTGTCACCCTTCCCGTGTGCTGTGGCCCAAGCTTGTCCTGGAGAAGACAGTGAAATGTGTGCACATTGGCTGTCATGTCACCCCAGGGGGCACAACTCCAAGGCTAGACTGTAATCCTTATCACATGTACATCAGCAATTCCTTTCTCTTCAGTGGAGTTTACTGCTTTTGTGAGAAACATCAGCTACAATTCTTGACTGTTGGAAAGCAACCAGAAATTTGATTTCTATAGATGCAACAGTAGTTTAAAACAGCAGATTCACTAAGTCTTTGAATATCAACAGGAAGCTTTTTATATAAGCTTCAGTCTTAATGGGGTTAAACTTTATAATTTTAATGTAGCCTTATTTCTATAATGGAATTAATTCATGTTACCACTGTGTAATAATGTTTTACAGGCACTGTTAATTCTTATCCAGGATTACAAATATGCCTAAGAATGAAATGGAAGTAGATGTTATGGTATTAATTTAGGTATTTTTGTAAAACATCAAAGTCACATAACCTTATGACTAATGATTTCATTTAATTATACAGTTCTGCATTTTCATCTTCAAAGAAATCTGCAAACAATGACTAATTAATCTGTGCAGCAGTGCTTCGAAATAGGTAGATTGTCATAATTAATTCCATCTAACCAATTCCTTGCCCAAGGCAATACATTGAATCAATATTTAAACCAAGATTAGAGGTCATTCTTACTCTTTGGTCATTTCACTAAGGTAGCAGTTCCCAAGTTTCTTTGCTGTGATAGTTTAGATGGACATATGCTTTGGCCTGTGCCCAATCTTCAGTCTCTATCTTCCACTTCTCTGACGAAATACTTCCTGTTCCTCTTCCCCTCAGAAATTACTTCCACTCCAGTCAAGCCACATGTGGAATGTCCTGCTTTTCACCTCCAGAATCCTGTACCTGACTTTTCCTTGCTTATTCATATCCCTCCTTAACCAGCTCCTTGCACCCACACTCCTCCTCCCACAAGTTTCCTGTCTTCCAGTTGCCATTGCCTCTCTCTGGTGGATCCTTGCTTCTGTGCTTGGAGTGCACGTAGCATCTTCTAGTGAAATTCCATCTCTCTTCCCCTGCCCCTGGCTCCCCCAGCAGCCATGAGGAAGCTCTGCTGGTGCAGCTCTTTTCTCTTCTAGCTGGCTCACTCTTGTATGGTGAGCAGAGAGAAGACTGAAGGTAAGCCTTGCACCATTAAATAGCACACACTATTCTCATAGGCCATGGACCATACCGAGGTGCAGCCTGCAGTTCACGTGTCTGTTGTTCTAGGTGGGGGTTCCTGAAAGGCTTTGCAGGACAGGGTGAGTCCCAAAAGCAGTTTATAGGGTCAAGGGCAGGCATTGTAATTCAGTTAATATTGACATCTAAGGAAGTTCATGAGTGTTGAACCAAAGAGAATCTTATGTAGTAAAAAAGAATATTACTTGTCTTGAAAATAGACTAGTGATAACATTGACTGGAATGAGGCAAGTCTGAGCACCATGGTGACCAGCATGTTTGCAAAATGACAATAGCTGTCTGTGGCAGACTGTGATAATCTCCTAATTTGACAGAAGAAACTAATTCTGCATTGCATGCAGTGATGGATGTGGTACAAGAAAAGAGAGGAAAAAACAATAAAAAAGGAGATTCCCATCTCATGTCATCAAAGATTGGCACAAAACCCTGAGAAATAGTGCCAGAACCTGGACTTCCCACTGTGGTAGTGTTTAAGATCTGGTCAATTTTATTTGGCTATAGCTTTTCTTATTTTGTAGGAAATAAGAGTTAATGTGGTGTATCCTGTAACTTTCAGTAATAAAGCCACGTTTGTATTTGTGCTTTGATGTAATACATCAGACTAGAAAAGGTATTTACAGTGATCGTAGGGAGTCTGCTCCCCAACAAATTAGTGAAGGGACCAGAAGTATTCCTGCAGGCAGCTGATCTGACTGCCCTCAATTGACATGCCAAACTATTTTTGTACCCATCATTTCCTTTACTTTATAGAAAATGTTATGTCTTCATGTGACTGCAGGAGAGAGTAAACAAGAGGGTACACAGAGAACCTGAAATTCTTCAGCAGCATTGCACAGCAGCTAAGGATATATTCTAAACCTGATGCACTATTGCAAAAACTCTGATTTCTCTGAGCATTCCTAAAAGTGTAACTTGCTATGGGTGAGACTGCATAGCTATGTCTTCTGCTTGTTCCATTTCCTTTTGAAAAATGTTTGATGCTCTGCCCCTTACTTTCAGGCTATCTGCAGCTGACTAAAAGGGCAGATAGCTTCCTAAAATAGACAGCCTGACTCAAACACAAATTGACTGAGTTACGACTACATGGAATTTTATGTGGTGCAAAAGGTCAGATAGATGATCATAATTGTCCTGCTTGGCTTTAGATCACTGGATTTACTTGGGTACTAAGTCTCTCCATTCAGCATGATTCAAGAGAGTAAAATCCAGGTCTGTATAAAATAGGAACTGTCCATTCAATCAAATGGAGAATGGCTGAGTATAGGCATATGGCAAATTCATTTTTTGCAGGCTGTTGATAATCTCAAAGAACATGTAGTAACAGAACAAACCAGCATGATGGTGGAGGTTCCCCCGCCACCCACAGCGGGTGATATTTTGGGGCGTATAAACAGGAGTGAGTTACAATAACGCATCCCTTTCAATCTGAGTAATTTTCACTGAAATCCAAGATGACTGGATACATAAAGCCATAGTGTTCTTTCTGGTTTAAAATAATTATATACTGCAAATACATTATTTACTGCAAATACATGCAGGAGAAGGCAAATCACTTAAGAACTTGTCTTGAAGGAAGTAACTTAGTGAAAATATGAATGACTGTCAGTTTCCTGACATAGTTCAAATGTTAAATGACAGGTAACCTGAGATCACCCAAACTGGTTGGCAAAGCTTTATTGTATGATGCAGTTAATGAAATCCTGCTTCTTGACAATTGAAATTTTTTTTCCACAGTGATTTTTAAGGTTGCTGTTCTGATATTTTCTCTTGCACTTACATGACTTACAAGTGCACAAGTTACATAGAACAAATTGTTACATAGAACAAAAGGGGTGAAGATCTGTTGTGTAAAATCTTGAAGGATATTTTCTTCTCGTTTAGGAGCATATTTTTTTGATTTCTGGAATTAAGGACCTGAGAGCAGCTGATGAGCACAAGGCTAAAGGCTCACCCCACTGAAGTGTTACCAGGTACTTCCTCTGTGCTGAACAGAATCCTTTAAGATGATGACTGATGAGATATATTTGGTGTTCTCTGTCTCTCTTGAATGGAGAGGACAAAATGAAATGTTGACTTTTCATTATGCAAATTTTGCAGGCAGTTTACTGTGTTTAATGAACTCTTACAGCATAAGCTGATGAACACTTCCCACCCTCTCTCCACAGATCTGGCACACAGTAATCACATGTTCTGTGTTTCTGTGCTGTATAATGGCTACCTCTGCCCATAGAAACACAGTCCTCAAAACTGAAACAAAGGTCCCTAAAGGCTTCACTTTGCCAAAGGTTAGATCTGTCTCCACCTCTCAGGCCAGGACATGAGAGACTGACTGGTGGTGTCTTCTCAGCTTTAAACCAAGCCAAAGGTTAGGTGGTAAGTTATAAAGTTTGCTGTCCTTTCTGTCCTACAGCAAAGACCAAGGAAGTCCATTATTCTATTTTGTGTAGGCTTTCACCTTCAGAGTCACCGAAGTCATGGAGCTTTGAGCTCCATCTGACCAAAATGACTTTGCCAGTGTCCTACTGGAATTGAGGTAGTCCAACAGGTAGTACAAGTTCAGGTAAAAGAAAGCAAATTAAGCACTTTCAGTGAAATTCAGTTCATTGCAGAGAAGACACTTCCATCTCTATGGTGCCTCTTAAGGTCAGCTATGCATAGATCCTTTGTAGATCTCCTTTTGCTTCTCACATGTTAGGCATAGTACTTCCATTCCTTCCTTTTCTCTCTTTGTTAATACATAATTGTGTCTACATTTGTTTGTTCAAGAATATGTGTTATTCAGAGCCTGTAGATAACTGCACGATAGCTTCCTGTCTCTTAGCTTAAGTACTACTGGTTCTGTTCAGGTTATGTCAGAGTATGAGCAAGAAACTTTGTCATCAAGTCAGTGGCTAGACTGCCAGGTGGCAAATGCCTATGCTGGGGACTGTTTTTCTCCATTTATACTACTAGTCCCATCTTCATTGTGGGACTGGTATTTGGACAGGTCTTTGAAAATGTTTTACCTATCCTATCATTGCTTGGAAACAAAAGTGAAATTTCTAACAACTATCTATCTATCTATCTATCTATCTATCTATCTATCTATCTATCTATCTATCTGTCTATCTATCTATCTATCTAATCATATATAATATCTCTGTATCATATATAATATCTACATGTATACCTTATGCATAAAATAGGTAGGCATGTACATCCACATATATATAAAGTGCATACACTGGCATTGCCCCCAACTATAACATTCAACTGTGGTCCAGACAAAACTGTAAAAGTATTTTAAGGAATGGTTCAATGGATTTAAGTTGCCAGTCTTGAGAAATGCTAAGCATGTATGCTTAGTACACTGTAGAGATCAGACTCTGTAATTATCTTAAGTTCAATGTGTAAAAGTGAGAATACCTTATGCCAGTAAACACTTGCAAGTTTAGTTCTCACAGACCTGTTAGATTTTGCAGTCAGCAGCTTTGCAGATGAAGCTGTTCAAAGTCCAGACTTTCAGGGAAGCTCTTACCTGTCTTAAACCAATCCTGTGACTTACTTGGTGAATTGAAGACTTGATTTAGTTATAAAGAAATCATCTGCTCTTGTGCTGGGTTGGGCTGCAGTTAGATCAGCTCTCCAAACCCCTGCCTGATCATGCTACTCCAGTGTAAAACCAGGTAGAAACATGTGACAAGGCTCATGAAAGAGGTTTAACTCCTAGGTGGCTATAAGCTAGTGTCTTCTATGCCTAAGAACAACTTGTCTTTCTCTTAATTTTGCCCCCAGCCTGTTTTGTTTTTACCTGCAGAACAGTGCAAGTAGATACCATAAGATAATAAACATGTAACCTACTGCAGAAGTGATGTAAGAAATGGGAAAAGAAAAGAAAAATGGATCAATGCTGCATCCCTTTATTTTGCTGTGAATCAGCTTCAGCTCAGCCTGACTAGAAGTTCTTTAGCAGTACCTGGCCACCTCTTTCCCCATGAGCCTGGGAAGACCTCTGTCTTCTCCACTCCACTGGAGGTTTTGAATCTAAGCATTGCCTCTATGCAGACTGGAAGCAAGCCAGAGAGTTACCTGGAGAAAATCAAAGGCAGAATTTCCTGCAGTCAAGATGGTTTTTTTTAAACTTTTGCTCCCAGTCCTTGCAAAGCTACATGATGTTTAGCAATCCAAGTTCATAGACCTTGCCCAGGAAACAAAATGGTAGTATATTCTTATCAGGTATGAAGGACATTGAAATACTGGAGAAGAAGTTGAAAAAAATGGGGGTATTGTGTAACAATGAAATAAATCAAGCCACCTGAGTTGGCCAGCCTACAATTTCAAACTTCCATGTGAAGTTTTCAGAATTTGTGTAGCAGTTTTATTTTGCCTGCTGTTCTAGAGGAAATTAGAATAGTTATGCATTTTTATAGCTATTTGCTTCTCCAGCAGCAACATAAGTCAGTTTATGTTTTTCATAAATGGAAAATACTGTTGTCCATCTGTTTTCTTCATCAGCGGTGGCTTTAAAGAAATACCACTAGAGGGCAAGCTGACAGCTGCAAGCCATCTGAATTTTGGGAGTTCAGTCCTCCAGATGTTGAGGTTGATGGGAAATTATTAGCTTCAGTGGTGCTAAAATAAGCCTTAAAGATCCATTCGCTTCCTCAAATTCTTAAAAACTTCCCCAAAGCCCTTAAATATGGAAAAGAAGCTATTTCATTTAAGCAAAGATGCTATGAATGATTATTAAATGTAATTTTAAAATTATATATATATATAGTTGATCAGTTTTATAAAGCAAGAATATGCAAGCATCACATCACATGTCCTTCTGAAATCGTCTGGAGTTCTCTAATGTAAATAAATGGCAGATCTTAGCAGTTCTGTTATAGTTAAATAAGGTATTTCAACTTACATACTATATATAAATATGCTCACATCTATCCATGCTTACAAATTTACCTCTACATTAACAGTATAGATGGAGTGCTGACAAACATGAAAAAACTGAATTTGATTCCTAATAGTGTTTTATTGTTCCCTAGAGCTTCAAAAAGTGCTTTAAAAAGTACCTAATGCAGTCCTACAGCCAGAGGCTTAGAGTTTGTTAGATGCCATAAACAAAGCCACAGTGGTCCTGATCAGTGCTTGAATGAGCCCTCAGAGGCAAGAAGGGAGTCTGTGGGGTGCATGTAATTTTTGCTTTTAATCCTGCTACTCCTTCAGCTTCCTGCAGAAGTTCTTGTATTTCAGTTTGTTCTCATCGTGAAACCTTTGTTTCCTTTTCTCCTCATATTTCAAAAAGAAAATTGTATACAAACAGTTGGAAAAATCCTACATTACCAGCTGGTATTTTATGCTAAACACTATGTGCATAAGGCTTCAAAGGAAATAATAAGCAGTGTTTATAATAAAGTTTTTAGCATTTGGCTCATTATTTAAAGAATGCTGTGAATAACATCTCAATTACCAAGTTACTGTGCCCTCAACCTGAAGCCTTTTCCCTCTAATTTTGTCCCACAAGTGTGCATAGCTGCGATAACACTTTTTTGTTACACTTATACAGTATTCTTTGCTTTACAAGTCCCTAAACAGACTTCATGAAGCATACAGCACATTGATGTAGTACAGGACTTTCCTCCAGCAAGAGTTATGCATTAAGCCTTGGAAAAAATAAGACTTTCAACAAGACTTTTGGAGGCTTCCTTCTAGTGGAGCACCCTAAAACTCTGAGCTTTTCTTACATGACAGAGCAGGCCTGTAACTCCTGTCTGTCCCTACACCAGCACCCTTTAAATCCCAAACCTGGTGTGTCAGGTCCAAAAGAACTTTTGTGTCTGATAGGTCCTCATGGGCAGATCCTGTTGGCCACAAATCCAGCTGAGAGGGCTGCCCTTCTTCTGCACAACTCAGGTCTCAGCGGAGCTCCAGAACTGAGCTTTGAGCGCCAGCCAATTCCTGCACAGAACATAGTAACAACACCTCCTAGGAAGATTACATGAAGCCCATTTCCTATGGAGGTGGCATCTCTGGGGCTTGGGAAAACAAAATGATGGACTGTTGAAGTGGGGGTGAAAAGTCAGATACTTCCTTTTAGGACAAAGTGGGCTGTGCAGATGTTATTTGTCCTGTTTGTCTTTTCTCTTGATGTTGGTCCCTCAGCTAATCTGACTGTTGGTAACAGTGGAGCCATCAGGGGCGCAGGCAAGGGTTGCAAATGGAAGCATCATCCTTATGATCCAAGAGGGGGAAGGGGATCCCATTCAAGGGACTCTATGAAATCCTGAGAGATCCTCATTTGCTGATGGAATCCTGCAAGTAGTGATTGCAGTGCCCCGTGAGGTATTAGTGGCAATGGGGACCAGACAGCTCTTAGAAGCTAGCACAAACTCCAGAGGAGCCCATTGGTTTTTGAAGGCTTCTGAAGGACTGAGTAGTTTATTTGATGGATAGTCACACAGCTAATATTTTTCCAAGGAGATAGATCTGTAGTAGGTGGGGTATGGCACAATTATCTGGCTTGACTCTGCAGTGGATGAAATTTTCCAAGTTATTTGGGGAAGAGTGTTTCTTTAGTTTCTGTGATTTGAAGTATTCTCTATAAATGTTTGCATCACCACTGTTAATCATGCATATTTGAATAGCTGTGTGCCCAGTACATTAGGGGGCTACATAGGATAATGTTATCTAATTATAATTTTTATAGCTAGTTGGGTTAAGTACAGCTAGTTACGTTTTCAAAAGAAGCATACACAGACACATGCACACAATCTGTGAGAGTGACAGTGACTTATTTCAGTGACATTTCAGACTTTTTTCAGTGACTTATTATTTAATTTTGCAGGTAATAATTAATTTTTTTTTAAATCCAATTTCTCCATTGATCCTGGTGATCTACTGCTAAATAATGCTGATCACTGGAGTTCTTGACAAAAATGCACCAGTGGAGGTGTTCTCAGGACAGAATTCCAAGAAAAGACAGGGGATAATGAAACTCACAAGACACCTGATTTTATTTCCAAACAAAATTTTGAGGTTCAGAGAAAATGTTTTGTCTTTCAGGTTTTCATATTTCATAGAAAAATCAATGGAGCATGAAAAACAGACCTTGGAAAATTAACCAAAGCCATAATTTTCTGCAAAAAGACTGCTGCAGTAGAAATATTTTCATCAAGCTGTTAAAAGCATGAGCCTCCCTGCTGATATAGTGCTCTGTTCTGAATTGGAAAAATGAGTGTGGATTCTTAGACATTTGCATACATCCTAAAGACACAAGTCAGGTTCCAGCAGAAGTTTGTCTTCATGCAAGATATCAGTTCCTTGAACTCCACTGAAAGCTTTTACTCCCAGGCAATACCTGGGAGATTCTGCTTTTAACTCTCCTTTTGCCTGATGTCTCTCAGGTAATAAGAAGCTATTTGCACTTCATGACCAATATGCTTCTGTCAATATTAAACTATAATTGATCCTCAACTTCACCATTTATATCAGCAGCAAAGTAAAGCGTACATTATCTTTTTCTAACACTTGCTTGAATTGAGCAGTGGTTGGCGTCAAACATTTTTTTATGTTAATGATATCCTTGCAATTCCTTTCATAGTATAAAATCGTTAATTATCAATGACAATCCTGCTATAGGTTTGGATAAAGTATTTCATGCTTCTCTTTATTAACCCTGTTGTCAAACAGCAAACAAAAACTATGACTGATCTCTCTTAGTTCCTGTTGCTTTGGAAGCTAGTTACATGTCTTCATTTGTAAAGTGCTAATCTTTTTTAAAAAATGAAATTTAAAATAATCTTGGCTGTTTTTTTTAAATCTTTCTTTCTTCCTTTCTTTCTGTATTATGATTAATATGCTGTGTTTAAGAACTCTATTTCAAATTGGTAGTCTGCAGCTTCTGAGTCTTCTCAGTTAGCCTTCTGAAAGCTAATTAACTCATAATTCAATTTAGAGCAGGACTTTATCAGCAGAAAGTCAATCAGAGAGGAAGGATGGGGTAATGAATAATGAAGTCTTTTTCCAAGGTCTTTACCAGTCTTCCTTGGTAACCTTAGAAAATCTGTGTAAATACTCTTATTTTCTTTTCCTGTGTCTGTTTTATCTAGAGAAGAAATATTTTGATCAAGAACTATTGCTGTACATGAGAATGACTTCAAAGTGCTGCCGTCCTGATATTATTCTTCAAATGTGTGCCATGTTGCCTTTGAGTCAGTAATGGGTCTCAGGAGCTTTTCCTAACATAACCAAGTTAGAAGGGTCCTCTGATACTTAAGGTCTTGCAAATAAGAAAGTAGAAAGAATGGAAAAATCTTTCAAAGTCCATGGTAATAAAGTCTCCACTATAAAATTTTAATGCAGTATAATTGTGATTATTTAATTGTTGCTTTTAAATGGCATTTTCATTTGTTTTAAGATGCATCTGTCTAGTTAATGAGACTGAGAAGGAACTTACATGAATATCAATTAAGTCCATGTAATTTTTAAAAATAGTTGTTTTGGGAGATAAAATGTAGAACAGGTACACATCCATCTCATTACATTTCCTCTAACTACACTGTTAAAAACACATCTTTATCTAACATCTAGTAATTGCCTAGTTAATGCCAAAAGACTGTTAGGGTGCTTTGTCTTCTGTAGCATACGCAGACATACTGAGTTATTTTTACACTGGAAGGCAGCAGGGAGTCTTATTTTAGTACTACCTATTCACCACAGTGCAAGATTTCTGGCATTAATCTGAAAAAGGCTGTTTTATTTCTGTCAGGAGTTGAAAAGCCTTTGACAGTTACCAAGCTGACAAGTCTAGAGACTGGCATCCTGTTTTTATCTGTTGGATGGGTACAACGCTGGCAGTGACCACTCAAGCTGTCCTGCATTGTTCTATTGCCATCTACTCCAGGCAGATGTAGAAGGTCCACCCATAAAAAGGAGGGAGATAACCTTCATGACTTCATATTGAAAAAGAGTAATGGTTCTTCAGGGCTTCTAAATACTATAATCTTCTGGAATGACACACCACCATGTTTATTTACATCTGTCTCTATTGGTATTGGTTGAAGATAATTAAGTGTATTGAAATAAGATATTTTCTCCCTAATTTTTGTATAGTCAATATGGAGATCAATTCTGACAAAGTAAAATTCAGAGATGGAGCTTAAATTTAGGAGCAGGAAATCTCTAATGTCACGTCACTCTCCCCATCAAATTGCAAAAGGTTGAGTATGTCTACAACAGACTTATAGCTCAAACAAAAGTACTCAATTTTAAAATGCCCAAATAAATACTATTTACTATTGTAAATATTTAATAACAGCCTCGATACAAATGTTAAAGAAAATTATCAGTTGATCCTAAGCTTGTATCTGTATCTCACAAGCCATAAACACTAATAGTTGCCTAGTTCATATGATCCATATGAAGTAGAATTTGCACACAGTATCTGCAAATATTGCATTCCTGGGAGATGGTATATTAATGTTGGACTGTAGAAGAGTGAGTGCATTTCTTTTTAATGTTTTTGACGATGCCTACAAGGGACCAGGAAGGTACTGGGACTGGGTTTTCCACTGAGATTTCTACCTTCTTTGTGACTACTGATCCTAAACTTTTTCAAGATGGAGGTTGATCCTCATAGACTGCTTTTCCTCGTATGGAAATGTTAATGCCCCTTTTACAGTCATCTCCTCTCATGGTAAACATGGCTTGTTTATCATGGCTTTTCTAATCTGCTAGCAAATCTTTACTGCAGTGAGACGTAAAATGCTCTTCCTACCTTGGCATTCTGTAGAATTTGTCCTGAAGGCATTCTGTAAACACACACCTTAAATTTACTGTGGACATGTGATTTGAGCAGCATCTCATTACTGTGACTCTAGAGACTAGAGGATTTGATGATCAGTTTGGGATGGCTAATTTCCAAACCTTCTCCTTAACTGGTATAGTGATACTACTGCATCTGCACACACATGCTCATTCCTGGCCCAGCTATAGCCCATTCACTGCCTGACATTTTTCTTAGTTAACTGGCCTCATCTGTTTTAAACATCCCTTTCAATTTGCTGCTACAAGGCACATGCAACCAAGGTTATGAAGCTTTCAGAAGTCTGAGTGTTAGATTGAAGCATGTGACGTACAAGCATCAGACACTCAAGACAGCAGCTGAAAGTTGTAACTATCATAATTACTTTTCCTTTCTCAAGTAAGAAATATTTATTCCTGTTTAGGATCTATATACTAACATTTTTCACAGAAAATGTTTTGCTGGTCTTTGAACTGCAAATTCCTCAGGTCTCCATAGGAACATACATTAAAGGATGAAACTAGATGTTCTTGTGAAAGCTGAAATCTGCAGTATTTGAAAGATATAGTTCCTAAAAATGTGCTTCTTGATCTATCATGAATCAGCTATCTCAGTCTATCCCCTCCCTCCTTAATGCATGAATAAAAACCCCCAAAATATTTCAAATGTATTAGAGACTTCTTCAGCAGCACAACAGAGTGGACAGTATTAAGTTATTCTCTTATAACTATTAACAACAGAAACTTTGAAAATAGGAAAAAACTTACCTTCAGCTTAGTATTCCCAGCAAAAGTAATGAACAGCATTCTGAGTATAAGAATATATTGAACTCATTAGCATTTAAGGCTACTTGTCAACTCAATGAGCTTGGCAGAATAATCAAGGGGTTTTTGTATAAATTATCTCATTTTGTTCCTCTTCCAAGGATTAGCACTTACTGTTCTGGGTCTAAATTCTGGCTTCTTTCGAAGAAAGGTAATTACAAAGTTTTTGAAAAATATTTAGAACATTATAGTTGTTGTTAAAAGTGAAAAATATGCCTGGATACATCTAATCAGGTGAAATGTAGTTGTACACAAAACGGTTTTGCATGCTGATGGTGACTGCAACATGCTGAATGTCAGGAAAAAAAAAGAAAAAAAAGTGTTGCTTTAGGATAATTTTTGTCAAATGATAGAGAATGAAATACGTATCTCAGATTTTCTCTTTTGGCATGCATTTAGTCAGAAGTCACTGGGTAGCAAAAGATGCTGAGTGAAACAGAATCTTAAGGGAAAAGCCTAAATGCTGAAAAGAGGCAGAAGAGAAACCTTCTCTTGCAGCATGTTCTGGAGCTTGTAAAAATGCAATCAGAGCCTTCCTTCACTGTGGATAAAAGGATGTTTGACAAGCATCTCTACTCTGGGTATATTTTGCTTCTTAACAGTGCACTAGGACTACTTAATTGCTCCATCTGCCTGTATACAAATTCTAAAACAAAAGGCCTAATGGTTTTTGAACATATTAACTTTTCACACATCTTTTACTGTTTCTAGCAGAGATGAAAGAAACCCCAAACCCCCTCTGTGAAAAGAGCTGTTCTCTCTGTTAAGATCCCTATCCAGAAGTTTTATACTTGTTTAATGCCTAAAGAAGGTTGCTGTCTCTCACAAAATCATTGTTAGAGCCATAGACAAGGAATATATTGCTTTCTTGGAAAGCTTTCTGCAAGACCATCATACTGTTCAAATTGTAAATAAAGATATAAACAATGTGCAAATGAAAAATACTATTTTATGTATCTGGTGGGACATATTATTTTTATTTATGCCTACAAGTAGTAGCCAGTGAGGTTCAATTCCCAGTGGGTGGAGACCAAGACAACACACAGGACTGAGACCAGAACCTTAGAAATATTTAGTTTCTCCTGCTGTAGTTTTTGGATGACCAAAATATACTTTACTGACATTTAATGTCTTGTTTTTCTGACTGTAACTTCTTTTTCCATCTTTACCTCCTGGAACATATTTTGAGTCTAATAGGTTGAAACAATATTGCTTCAAATTAAAAGGTGATGCTTTAATCTAAAATCTCTTTTAACAGATTTTTATTTGAGATGATGCATTTTTCTCAGGTTTAATTGCACCATGTTTAGTTTGGTGTTTTGAAATATGATTCACATCACCTTTGTACCATTAATGTAAGACAGTTTGATAGTTCATCCATCAGCAATTAGAAAATAGAAGGCCAAAGGCCTATATTAACAAGTAAGTAATGCAAGTATGAAGCAATGTCACCATAGCAACTTGGCTTGCACACAGGATGCTGTATTTAACCTTGGGGAGCTCTTAAAAACTCTTGATTCCTAAAATAAGTGAAGTCTATGTGATAGTGGGGCTGTGCCTTCAATGCTATAACAGTAACTTTATCTTAGAAATGTGCGATTGCTTTGACCCAATATAACTTACAAGAAACCAACGGTGTATGAGCACTTAAAGAGATGCCTCATGGAAATCTTGACTTGCAGTTAGAAATATGCAAGATTGTTTGCTTTTTTTTGGAACTGGGGAGGAGTTAGCTGTAGAGCTTATTGTAGTAAGACAGAAGCATCTTAAAAAAATATTAGTAGGAATTACTCCTAGAGTTTTATTTAATTTTTTTTTTTTTGCTAGTACACACACACCCTTCTATCTTTACAGTTACTGTGAGCTTTGTCAGGTGAAGGGAGAAAAACACACGTGCTTTTGTGTTTTTCTTGTGGGTTTGAATTTTCAAGCTCCTAAACTAGCTATGTGGATGGTATTAATTAATAATGTGAATCTATAGGTCCTCAAGTCAGGTAAAAATCATGTGAATTAGTTTCACTAGAGAGTCATGCTGCTAGTAAAACAAGCTCTAGGCAGCCAATTTTTGCAAAACTGACATTTCAATAGCCTTTGGTAGGGAGCACAGGAGTTTTAGAAGTGTGAGATCATAAGATCAAAATTAATTCTTAGAAGGCACAAGCAGTGGCAGGTGTGTGGTTTCTACTCCCTCTCAGCGGTCAGGCTGTAATGCTTCACCATTTCCCTATCTAGCTCAAGACTGGCTAAGATGATAAAATGTCCAGGTCAAGAGGCCAGATTTGCTGGAGGGCTTGTTACCTAACTGCCTTTCAGGGTGCCTAAATCACATATTATTAGGAGTTTCAAAAACCCCTCTTGAGTTACTTTGTATCTACAACCCCTTGGCACCCCAGTTTCCAGTGGTAAGTTGCCCCAAGTTCTTACATTTCTGCAGAAACAATGAATATTCAACTATCCATTGTCCACATAGTATCTCCTGCTCTGGCAAGACTTGCAAATGAGGCCTTTCCTGTCTGTATCTCACCTACAGATAAAAGTGCTCATGTCTTTATATATAATTATTTTCTGGGGAGAATCATCCATTTGGAGCAAGGAATGCGAAGGTCTCTCAGTAGAAGAGACATCTTTATGGACACCTAAATTCCAAGGGAAAATTTAACAGAATAGTCCCATTTAGCCTTTTAAAGAAATTATCAGCAGGTTTACCAATAAAGAGTCAGTATTATAGAATTATATCATACCTGAAATAATGTGCATTTCTACATTTTTCTAACTATATAATTAAGCAATATACATAAAACAGTTGTGTTAAATGTTTGGGTTTTTTCTCACACTCTGCTATTGCACTTTTGTTCAGGACATATGCTTGTACTATGTTTTAGTACCCTGTCTGAACAGATAGTTTAAAACCCTCCATTATATTTAAGTGTATTTTACATTATTTCACAACCAGAAACTGTCATGAAAGTAGAAAAGTGCTGAAAAACAATCTGTTAAATAAGAGAACAAAAAGGAGCATGAATACTTTTAAAATTCCTGCCAAGTATCAAAATCAGGTTATGAGACTAGCTGAGAGTATTTTGTCCACTCCATCAGCTTCCAAGTCAGTAATTTGTAAGAGCTGTAGGTTCTTTCAAGAATCAGGTCCCATGCCTGGTGAATTCAGATGCCAGAGATTCCCTATTGCAGCAGAAAAGAAAGGTAAACTCTTTTAGGAGAGATAAATGTTGAAAATTTCCTGCTTCAAGACAAATACATTTTGGTTCAGCTTTTCAGTAAGGTACAATCCTATTATTTGGTGTGCTGCTTCAGTGACAAACTTCTCAGTGAATGACTGTGATTAGAGACTCTCTGTCTTGGGGCCAGAGACATCCATCTGCCCGTCTGACCATCCTGCTGGGACATGGGCTTCTTGACTAATTCAAAAACCTTAGGCACAGTGGAAAGACTGTTGAGGCATATCCAGTCCCTGACTGTGACTCATGCTATTCATGTTACTCATCCATGTGGGCACTAATGAAGTGACTGTGAGGTTCTGGGAACACAGGGGATAGAGTCCAGGTCACAAGTGATGCTTGCCAATGCTCCCATTCGACTGCAGAGGCCTACCCTGGGTCATATGAGTCATGAATTTGGATACAGATCTTTACTAATAATGTCAGCGCTGGGCTTCAACTTTCTTAAAAATAACATGCTGCTTTTTAAAGGTGGAATGGTGGGAAGAGGGATACTGTGACAGGGAAACTGTTTAATACCAGTGCTCCAGCTGGGAGAAGGACTTTGATCTAGGGTTAAAAAGATGTGCTCTCAGTGACCGGAGGAATCAACTACAGAGTTTCAAATACTGTTTGAAATGTTACATGTCATTCATGTCATATTGCAGAAACCAGCAAAAAGTCTAATCTGGTTCCCAGACTGACCTTCAGCTGCAGATCAGACCATGACTTCAGGTTATTTAATGCTATTGTTTTGAAAAGTTAAAACTGCTTGCAAAACACTCTCTGAATTACAGGAAAGACACTTAAAATAAATAGTACTATCTTATAAATTCACAGAATTACAGAATGTTTGAGGCTGGAAGAGATCTCAGGAGGTCTGTAATCCATGCCCCTGCTCAAGCAGAGTCAGCCTACAGCAAGTTGCTTAGGTCCATGTCTATTCAAGTTTTGAGTGTCATCAAGTGGAAAACTCCACAAACTTTCTGGGAAACCTGTTAAAGTGTTTGGCCACACTCACAAGGAAAAAAAGAGTAAAATTCTTGTATGTTTTAGTATAATTTCATACATTTCAGCTTGTTGTCCTTACCTCAGCCTATCAGGAGATGACTGAGAAGGGTCTGGGTCCATCTTCGTTACTTCCTCCCAGTGAATAACTTGTCTGGAAAGGTGAAGGTTGGGAAAATATGTCATAATAGACTATAATGCTAGGCACTTCCACAGCCACAGTTGTGGTTTACCCATACCCAGGTAAAGTGAGTGCTGAACCCCCTCTTTCTGGCTATGGGGTGACTGCCAAGAATAATTTTCAGTGATTCACATTAAGAATGTGAACCCTCATGTGGAGTCCCATGTCTTCTGAGTAGTTTTATTAATGACTGAATGATGGAGTTGAATTAATATGTTTAGAAAATCTACAGTCAATATGAACGGAGAAGTTGCTCTGACTTTGATGACAGTATCAAAACTGGAAAATAATGAGTCTAAAAAATCAGATATCCTCTGAAATTAAAAGCAGATGAACTTCAACAACAACATGAAAATAGACATGTAACAGAAGTGACTTTACACAGAGAAGGATCTGAAGGTTGTGGTGAATCATAAATCGACTATGAGTAACCACACAGTATTTTTTCCAAGAAAAAGTCTTGGTCAAAAGTACATTCCTAGGAATATTGTATGCAATCCTTGAGAAGTAACTGTTTTGCTCTTCTTGGGAGCCAACTGGGTCTCAGACCAGGTGTCCATTTTAGACACTACATTTTAAAAAAGATGACTTGGAAAAAATACGCAGTATGGTGCCAGTAATGCTAAAGGATTTCGCAAATATAATCCATAAAGAAAGGTCATCCCATTCCTTTAGGCTACAAAAGGGAACATTGAAAGTGGACATTTAAATCTTCTAGTATGTGAAAAAGGTAATTGTAAATAGAATAATGGTAACTTGTTACTTAAGACCAGAAATGAAGGACAAAAAGAAACTATTGCAACTAATTATTGTAATTTCTAAATTGCATTATTAGTGCAGTCCTTTAAGAAGGAGTATTTTGACTGTTGAAGTACTTAATACTGAAGTATTTAAGAATATGTGTGAATGTGTTTTATTGGATGTGTTTAAGGTCAGATCATACCAGCACCTGTTGGGGACAGTGCATGGGATGGACAGGACAGCATCCCATTGTCCTTCCCAGATCTGCATCTCTGCAGTTTTAGGACAGAGTCTCAAAGTGAGCTAACAGGCAAGTGTAAATTCTGGCTCCAACAAAGAACGCACCTTGGAGGGGAAAGGTTCACATTTACCACAGTGTATAGATAGGATAAGGATAAGCAGGAATGAAAGTCCCATATATTTTTTCTCAAGTGTCCTGAAAAAATATAACCTAAATTTTTCCTACACAGACCCAGACCTGGTGTAAATCTGTGTGTCTCCATTGGCTAGAATGTGCACTTTGCAGAAGATGAATGGCATCCAATTTCTGTAGGTAATTAAATTAAAGGTATCAAAACAGTGTTCTGAATCTAGCAACAATTCCTAGAGAGACAGAAATCCAACTGTAATTTACCAGCCTGCAGTGTAAAGACAAGGTTATTAATCTGGTACATTCAGTCTTTATTAGTAAAACTTAATTACACAGCAAAGCTCTTGTGAAGGCAATGGCTGCTACTGCTCTCCCACAGAAAATGCAGTTGCAGTGCCAAACCAGCTACATACATGCAAACAGAGGCAAATCTGCTGCTTTTTGTCAGCCAGAAGATCTGAAATGAACTTTGACTAAACTGAAAAGGCACAGACACCCCTGGGTGTTCCTTAGCTAAAACCTTGCTCTCTTTCCAGTTGGATGGGCTGCACTCAGAACAGGAAGATCCTTCTCCTTAGTAGAGCAGTCACTGATCTCAGTCAGTGTGAACTGGCCACTCATTCTTGTGGATGCTGTGTCATTCCTCACTAGAACTAAAACAATACAGGAATAAAATGTTTTCTTTATTTTTTGAAGTATAGTTCCAAATGGCCTAATATATACTGCATACCGACCCCATAAAGCATTTTTTCTGCTGAATCTTAAAACAGTGTTGCTCCCTCTTGTTAAATTCTGTAGATTTTGTCCTTAAAAGAAGCCATCCCTAAGTGCCTTTCTCTATAGCAAAGTCATTTCAGAATACAGAAATTTCTTTACCCGTACAGTGCAACTTCATCCACATCTCTCTAAATAATTTAATAATAAGCTTTGTGGGACAGATTTGTTCCTGAGGAAAGCCAGCAGAAATCAGTATAAACAGACTTATAGGAGCACCTTTTTTACCACAGATAAATTTATCACCAACTCCACAGTTGAAAAGTTTGATCCAATAGTAAGGCATCTGAGAGTGAAAAGCAAACTTATTATAAGACAAAAATACTGTCACTACCTGATGAAACCTATGTTAAAAATACTAGTGTTCCTTCAAACCCAATTAATTCCAATAATTATACAGTCATTAAATCAGCAGTCTAAAGGGGAAAATACCTTCATAGAAGAGTTCATGTGAACGGTTATTTAATCTGCTTTTTAGAGTATCTAGATGAATGACTTTTTGCCTAATATAGGACATTCTATTATCAGGTCTTTGCAGTCATTCTACTTAATTACTTCTCTGCAAGGATAATTTGTACTCCTAGATCTCTGTATAAGGTTAGTTTAGAGGGAGAAATTTTATTCCTGCAGCTCTAGGAGAGGCCTTTTCATCATTCTGTAAGTAATTTCACACTATATTTTTCTCACATTATCCAGCACTAAATAGACAACTATTAATTTCCAGCTAGCCTTTTCAGTAGTGTGTCTGAGGGCTGCTGCCACAAGCAGATTTGAACATTCAAATTCCATCTTATTTCCAGTATGAACATTTCAGTCCCAAACACAGATCATTAACACCATGTCCGTGTTGCTGCTTAGCCAGGATGCTCACATATTTCAAAAGAACGTGTTCCTCTCACTCACCTTCTCCACTAGGCTCCCTAACAGCCCAGTTATAGACACACTTCTTTACTTTCATTCTCTCAGGAACCCAATGAATATTCATTCCATGCGAAGTGGAACACTTTGAACAGAAATAATGGGATGCCTCACCCTTGTGCCTTAAAATAGCTGACCTTTTGTGATCAGCATATTCACCTCCAAGTGGCAGATACCAGGTCAGGTTCCCTCAGGCAGGAAAAGAAATTCAACCCAAGCCTCCCAAAGCCTTCCTAGGACAGGTGGGTATTATGATCCAGGCTTTTCTTTGCTAAATCTTTCTGGTTATCTTGGCTTACCTTGTGTCTACATGTAACTCTTGATCCCTTAAATAATACTTGTCATTTATGAAATAAATATGACGGTCTCTGTGATGCACAGCTGGGCTTCCTTTTCATGGAAACTGTGGACAGAGCTGAGACCCAGCCCTACCTGAGCAGGATAGATATGTACTCAGAGTGAGGAATGTGAAAGTGGTCACTCTTTATACTGTCTGGATGCTGCCATTAAATAACCTGACATACTGGAATCTCTGGGAGATGCCTCTCTCTCCTCATGCTGTATGGAAGGCAGAGCTTCACAAGCTTTTTAAACTGGACAAACCCTTTGGAAATAGGTCTGTCTTGCAGTGTTGCCACAACTGTTTTAATTTAAAAATATCTACAGATAGTTTCTCCTGGGATGTTTGTTTATTCCTTTTGCTTTCTTCAACTCTCCTTACTTATGTGCTTGTGTGTGTAACACTGTATATATATGTAGCAGAAGATGTGGTTCAGTTTTGGCATTGGTTTTATGCAAAACCTTTTGATTTCTTTCAGAGTACTAACTTAGAGTTGTGAATCCTTTATATACTATGATAGCTATCTGTTCCACTGCCAGAATCTCTCCAAACTTGTAGTGATTCACAACTGTTAGTGAACTTCTGCTCACTGCATTCCTGTAGAAATGGTTTATGCTAAAATCCCATTGTCAGAGATGTCTGCTGCTTTTAGAAAGCCACCTAAAAATCATGTTTCACAGCACTTTTTAATTAAGAAACCTTTTTATGAAGTTTTATTCAGTGGGAACCACCCCCACCTGGAGCTATGGCTATTCACTATGCCTGCAAATTCATCCACAGCTGTTTCATATTAAATACCCAGAAAATGAAGAAAGCATAACTTGTGGCCACTTTTTAAAAACTGTGGTTTGGATGACCTTCTCAGCACCGTCCAGAGCTTGAGGAGAGATGCAGGGACACAATCCCAGCTCTGGATGCTAATTCAGATTTGGAATGAAAGAGGCAGGTGTTGGGGGGGCAATATTTTCCTCTGGTTCATACCCTTAATTTGACATAAGACAACATGGACTGCATGCACTGAATGTGTCAGACTGCCTGTGAAAATAAATAGTATGTGATCATTGAAATAAAGACTTCATTATAACATTTTTTATAAAATCAAAATACTCTTTAAAAACAGTAGTAGTCTCAGAACAGCCTGTCTTGTTCCGAGTGCTGGCATTTCTGGTCAGTGTGGGCAAAAGGAGCTGTGGCTACAGAACTGAATGTTGGCTTATCAACTGATCTGGTAATGTAGTTTGGTTTGTAGAGGTTTAGGGGACCTGAGAGATGAGCGTGGCCATGGATTAGTTTATGTAGTCTAAACTTTAGGAAGTGAAGCAATTACAAAATTAATTGATTTGAAGGGTTTTTTTTCTTTTCTGGGAGGTGTGAGAGTTGAACTTACAGGAGATTTTAGTAGAAAAATAATACCAAGACTCACTCTAAAGCTTACTTTAGGCCCAATGAGGAGTGAGTAGATGTTGGGGATGGATAAGAGCTGTTACTATTACCTGCAGTAGTGGTCACATGGCAACTTGGGGTTAAACTTGATGGTAAACAATGGAACTAGGATGGCTTGTCCAGAGGAGCCTCTGTGTGTATACACAGCATCTGTACGCACATTGAGTTGAAGGCAATGTCAGGAAAGTGCCTATAAATACGACCCAGACAAGCAAAGCCTGAGACCTGCTGAGGCACTGAGGCAGGAAAAGTCTACGTTTATTTATTCTGTGGCTGGCAAAGCAAAATTACGTTGTTTTGTTTTTCTCCTCTTTTTCTTTTGTTAAATAATATTGCAAAGCAAATGTCCCTTTTTTCTGCTTCTTACGCCCTGCCCCCGCTCTTTTCTTAAGTAATGTTGACTTTTATTTGGGTGCTTCATAATTATTTGACCAAAGAAACAGCAATGGTAAAGCAGACTTCAGGCCTGAAACAGTCTTGCAAATGCCTTGGAAAGGTATCACCTGAAAGCAGTAGGGGAAGCAGAGATCTCAACAGATAAACCCCTGAATTAAAGTAATATGGTTTTTTTCTGTGATTCTGATTATTTCTGGTCATTTTTGTTTCTGTTTCTGTCTTTTTCCCTCCCTTCTTTAACAAAGTGCACAGCAACATTCATGGAAATTTATTATCAAAATAATAAAATTTGGTGTGAATTTACATTTTGTTTCAACTTCATGACTTTTAAGAAACTAGTCTATTGTGAAGTATGTAAATTTAATTTAATTAGCATAGTTTCAAGAAGATTTAGAAGATAGTAATTTTATTAGACCTGTTGAGATTACTAGATATGCCTAGACCTAATAAACGCTAATTTTAGGTCTTTGTGAGTCAGTGTGTTTCACTGGCAACTTGACCAAATCAAACCTTGACCAAGGAAAATTAATGTTGGGAAAAAGAACATCTTTACAGATACTACTTGATAAATAGGGAAATCATGTGGTGATTTTATATATCACAGGCGTGTCCTGAGCCTACCAAAATAGAAGTAGCAGAAAATAGTTTCAGTAGAGGTGCTGAAAACAGTTTTAGAGACTTGGTACTGCTGGTTGTTCTACTTCAATGTCATTCCTTGAAAGCAGTGATTACTGCAACACAGACTGCAGTACAGCTAAGCCTCTTGTCCTTGTTGCTAGTGCAACAAACCCAGCAATGCAGAGTAAGAAGATGCTGCTAGTACAGCAGCTAAATGAAAATGCATAAATATTGTTCCAAAAGTAATGACTGCTGATGACTACATTAGATTATGCAGAGAGAAGTCATGAATAGTAAAGACCAGGTTGGATGGGGCTCTGAGCTACCCAGTGTAGCGTTTAGGAATAGTGTTTCTTTTAATTTGTGGCCCACAAAAAATGCTGTAGTAATTTTCTTGTGAATGTTTGTATAACTTCTGTAAATAATTTGTGTTGCTCCTCTTGATATATAGCTGAAGGGGACTATGTAGTTGAAACCTTTCACAGTACAACTTCATAAAAAGGAGGCTATGCTTTTGCTGCAGCAATATTAGCTACCAGTGGGGCCTGCAAGAATAGGGGTCAAATCTTGTTAGGAGAGGGAGTTTGTTCTTCATACCTGATTCAACTCATCTCAGACAAATAAAACAGAAATGTAATTAAACCTATAACAATAAAACAATAGCAATCATCAGACATGCAGTACTTACTGTTATTATAGACTGGCTAAAACACAGACAGTATGCTACATTACAACCATTTTCTGAAAATACCTATTCAAAGCTTGATCTTTCTTGCTATTAAGATGGAGGTTTGAGAAATCAAGAAGTCAGAATTGTAACTGGAAAATTTGGGGGAAAAAAGGACAAATACATCATTTACACAAATAACAAAAAGTCACTATTGCAAATAATTATAAAGATTAGGCTGTGAAACGTGACAAAGGGATGTGGTGCTCACCATCACATCATGGGCATTGCCTTGTTTTGCCATAGGTCATTACATACAGACTAAAAGGAGATGGGGCAGAACTTTCAGTAGCAAAATGTATCCTTTAGATCCTGTATATACTACAGAGAACATCCTTTCCTTGGCACCACTATTAAAAGGTTTGTAAAATGATCTGTGATCCTTCTTCAAGAGTAGCTTTCGTTTACCCAAACAGAAGGATGACTTCTATGTTTTTTCAATGTTGATTTCTATTGGTGAAGAGGCACCAGGCAATGACTCCACTAACAAAAGCTAAAATGTGCAGGAGAAGGTCCAGGACACTTTTTCTTTGGTTTGCTCTGTGTAGAAACTGACTTGTATAGCACTCTGTAAAGATGGAGAATGAGTATTTGCTTAAAAGAAAGATGTCTAATGCTGAGTTTGCACAAATTTTAATTAGGTAGAAGATAAACCTTATTTTTATTTTGCCTTTTGTGTAGAAAATAAATTCTTTTTATAAAGTATTTTCTATGAATAATCCCCAGCAGACATTGGTGAAATGATCTGAAGAAAAACAGAACAAGACTGAGCTTTCATCTTTCTTCTGGGAGTACCCAAGCAGTACTCATGAGAGATATGGACAGACTGGCAGGGAAAGAGATACTGGGAAACCAAAGCATAAAGGAATATGAAAGATATGGCAGGAGAGAGAGAATTTTTAAGTGGAATGCAAAATTATGCAGAAAACATGTGAGTTACCGTTCTCTCAAAGATGAAAATTACTCATGCCTTTCAAATGCAAATGTTGTAAAGATGTCTTCTATCTGAAAAGGTAAGAGTGCTCACTTACTAATGACACGTAATATCCAACATATTTTAATTCAGTCTATTTGGAGTCAGCTAGTCAGGAAATTGATCTAGGCAGCAACAAAAGTCATTAGAGATATTTACAGACGTTTCAAAAATAGGCTATACATTTTTACCAGAAGTCTGTATCTGAGAAGGTGGAGGCTAGAATTAACTTCAATTTCCTTGGTGACAGTAATGGCTGAATGAAAGTTTTCCTATAGTGTGGTAAAGCTGGTGCTATGGTGCAGCCTTGTAAAAAGTTTTTCCTTTTAATCCAGTGCTCAAGATTTTAAATTAAGTACTAGTGCAATTTTTTATACAGAAATGTTAAGTGAGTGTTTGGGGGTTTATTTACACATAAGAGAATTGACTTACACTTAAGGGCAAGGGGATAAGTTGGAGTAGCATCTTATTAAAAGATAATTTACAAAAGGTGAAAGTTTAAAAATTCAGTTTCTGACTTTATTTGTGACATTCTTCAATGAAACACAAGTTTAATTCTCTCTGGCTAGAAAATTATCAAACCCCTCAAGTTTCTGTTGGGATACATTCAGCAGAATAGCCAGTCTACAGAATTGTTTGCAATTGTCAGAATGTTCAAGTGAGCTATAAATAGCCAGAAATAAAGTAAAATGTCTTGCTGCCTCCACAAATTTGTATTATTTTTCCCTATGGTACTTCATGCACATCAGGAGATTGTTTTGTTATAGTAGGGTCTCTGTTCCTCATCAGTCAAAAATAATGGGGATTAATTGGGTTTGAAGACTGCGCTATGCAAACATGTTCCTGCCATGTCACGGCTGCGCTGCTCCCACTGAGCCAGCCCTCCATCTCCACCCTCTGCTGTCACCTCCCACACAGATGTCCTCAGCTTTGTCAGAACTCATGCTGGCAAACAGATACATGCATGTCAGGCTTTTCCATGATCTTTCTTCTAAAAGGTTTCATCAAGTGTGCCAAAATTGCCCTGAGTTGACAAAATTTCAATGGCTTGCAAAAACTGTCATCAGTTGTAAGAGATCAATGCTAAGAATCTGTGGATCTTGTTCTCTGTAATATATCTTCTAGAGTAAGAACAACCAAACCAGATTTTGGTAATACCACATAGGTACCTGCTGCTGCATCTATTTTCCAAGGAACCACAGGCCAGAGGGAGCAGTGGGGGTACACGACACCTTCTCAGGAGCAGTGACATGCTGCCCAGCATTATTCCTCTCAGTCTGCCTGGCTCCCATTGGCCACAAATCCTCCAGCTCAGAAATTCTAAAGTCTGATTGAAAGCCTGCTGAGGTCAGAGTCCATTTCCTCTGAGGGGTAGAATGATAGCTTTTAGCACATCAGTAATATTTTTGTGCACTTAAACTTATCACATATTTTGCTAAGTATATTTCAGAGGCAGATCATCAACTTCTGGATCTATAACCAAGACAAGTTCATTAGTAATGACACTATGACAATTTTATTTTATTTTATGCTTTTGGAGGGCTCCTAATATGTGTCTACTGTGCAGAAAGTCAATGTCACAGTGCATGTGTATAGGATATACAGACAACTCAGACTGTTTGTCTCCCTCAGTGAGACTGAGTCATGAAAGAAAAGGTTCCTTTCAGATCTTGCAGTATCATTTGTTGTTTAACAATTCTATATTTTGTTTTGTAACAAAAATGGTCTTTAATTGCTTTAAGTGAAGGTGATCTCTGTGTATGGAAAGGTGTGGAAAACCATTTGGCACACTGTGACCAATGCTGAGGGAAGCTCTTTTTGTTATTGTGTTTAAAGAGGATTATGCAGTAAAATTCTTTGATTTTAGCAATCAGGAAATTTTAAAAGAAGCCATCTGATCATAGCAGCTCTGCGTCTCTCTGGAGTTATGATATTCAATCGTAAAACAGGCGTTGCTATGGCAATTAAGCATTTTTCAACATTTTGGGTTTTTTCAGATTTCTTCAGTTATTAATAATTTTCCTGAAACAGTTTGGAAAAAAATACTGGTATGTTAAAATATCACTTGTTCCTCATAAGTAGACTATTTAGAGTGTAATCCTTGTTTTGTAAAAGTGTGTGTCAAATATCCCACTGACTCTTATGGAAACATTAAATATTTCAATTTCTATATTATTTCCTTCGAGTATATGCTTTCTAGTCAGAAATATTGAAAATGCCATGGTTTCTGACACACTAATTCCACCAGGGCTTTTGCAGGCACCTTGTTTGTGGCAGCACAGTTCACCTAACTTGGAAAGCCCCAACGCCCATTTCACACCTCCTGCCAATTCAGTGTTGTCTATTGAGGCACTGCAGCACCCAAGCAGGGTCATTCTCAGCACACAGTGCCCAAAACTAGAGCTTCTTGCATGAACAAGACAACTTTGTAAGAAGGAAAAAATAAGAGATTATCATAGAATCATGGAATTATAGAAGAGCATGTTTGAAGGGACCTCAAGAGCTGTCTGGTGCAACCTTTCTTGTCAAAGGCACAGTCTAGACAAGATGGCCTAGAACTGTGTCAGCTGAATCTTAAAAGAGTCCAATGTTGGGGCATCCACCACTTCCCTGGGAGATTATTTCAATGGTTTGTTGGTCTCATTTCAACGGGCAGAAGAATGCTGCAGTCTGCAGCTTTCACTGGTGAAATTTACTTCCAGAAGCTGCCTCTGCCTCAGGGAGCCTTTCCCCCTTAACTGGCTGGCAGGATGGAATGGAGAAATTCCTCTACATGGAGATCCTGGAGGCAACTCCCAGATTGGAGCTAAAGGCTATGTCACCCATCTCTGCAGTACCCAAAGCAAATCTCACTGCTCCTGGGGGATATCAGAGGTCCCAGAGGCTGCCTAGGCACCACCAGGCAGCTCAAAACACTGACAGCTTAGGCACTGGGTGAGGAGATTCCTGCCTGTGCTTAGCTCAGGCTGTCCTTTTGGATGTCCACCTTTTCAGAAATACCAAGTGGCTCAATCCTGTGAAAAGACAAACTGGGCTGTCTTCCGTCTCGTTGAGAACATTTGAGTGATTAAAACTATCTTCAGTCTCCTCTTTACTTGGCAACTGCTCTGATAGCTAAGGTACTGTATAAACAGTGATCAGTCACTGCTGCCATTGCCATTAACAGCAGTTGCTGTTGCCATTTCATTAAATTCAGTGTGTGTGTAGTATGTGCAGATCAGGCCTCCAGATGGATCTCCTAAGAGGCATGCCTATTTTGTGAATCTTTGTGAATGGAGATGGAATCTTAGGTGGGAGATGTGATTATATCATATTTTCAGGTCAAGTAAGAAAATAATACCTCTGGTCATTTGTGAAAACACAGAGTTTGGCACCCCAGTCAGTTTTCTTTGGATAAGGTTTAGATACAGACAGACTTTCAGGCATCAGAGGAGGGGTCAGGATTTTTTCTTTTTGAATCACTGTCTTGAACCTTCATATCTCCTGCTTCAGCAGTGCTTTAGATGACCAAATGTGGTTTTTTGAACTTGTCCTTAAAGAATTATGAGACTAATTGTCATGTCTGTTTTGCCAAATACGTAGTGTCTATGTCCTCTATACAGTACTGGAATCTTTATGAGATTTCTGCAGTGAGATGAGACCAGTATAGACAAAGGTTTTCGTCTTATTTTTACTAATTGGAAATTCTACCTCTTTATTAAGAGCTCAGGGAAAAAGCAAATGATTTGGTGCAAGATCATTCCTCAAGTTGAAAGAAACCTCTTCTTTTCCCTAATGGAGTCCCAAGATCTGGAGCACATCAACCTTGAAGGGACTTCAGCCCAGCATGATCTTTCCAGGCTTTTAGTTAACCAAAGACAAAAATCATTCCTTGACACACTATTCATTCCAGTCTTGCATTTTCAGTGCCCTGATTTTTAATGCAGGGTTCCTGCAGTATTCTGAAATTACTTTTTTCTGAAATAATGGGTACAGGTAATTTGGGCAAGTACCAGCATAGGTCTCAGCTTCTCCTCTCTTCTCCCTTCTTCAGAATGGTAGTTTATATTACTTTGATGCAGTGTGCCTTACAGTATATCTCCTTGTCTGCTTACTCAACAGTCAAGGATCTGTATCTTTTATTACCTACAACTTGAAGGTAATTAATTATAACCTTCAAGATTTTGTCTCCCAAATGATCACACTTAATTCAGCTTTTAACAGGAAAAGCATAAACAAGCATTTTTTTCCACTGAAACGCTGCATGAAAAGCTGGCCTCAGAGTTCGGACAAGGAGCTGGCCTCAATATATTGCTGGATCTGTCCCCAGTGCTTTAGATTATCCCCTCAGGTGATTGATGAAAAGCAATCCAAAGTTTCTATGGCAAACGTAGCAGTCAGCAGACAACTTCAGTGAAAAGAACATCTCATTGTCTGGTCCATGAATATTTGTCAATTGTGCAGACTGACTAGCTCAGAGTTCAGGAAGTTCTTGCATTTTTCTGTTTTGGTCTCAATTATTTCCTTCTTTTTCTAGGAAAGTGTGTCTATTGAAAGTGTAGTCTATAATGGTATTGATTTGGAAATTTTTAGGAGGTTCACTTGTGATCTGCTGACAATGTCTATTATTTAATGATGGCATCAAATAATAACATAATCACTGTCACTTAGCTTAGCGAGACTGTGACAAATCTCTTGCTGCTCTGGGTGCTGCTCTGTTTCAAACCTGCTGTAACCATGTTTATAGGTGTCAGTCTAACACTTTAGGAGGAGTATTTAAGGAGGAGATAAAATATTTATCAAACTTCCTGAAAAAGCATTAGGTATTCTCTTTACTTCTTCAGATTTTTTTTAAGGACTCTGTAATATTTTGGGCTTCTGGCTCAATGGCAGAGAGCTAGTCAGATCCTTTTCTGGCTTATTTTTTCAGTTTTGTTGCTCACCCAAACCCGTTAGATTTGATTTTCCGCTTGCTTAATTAGAAGCAGCATGAAAAATAAATGGGTCTGGGGTTGTAACTCTATAAGCAGAAACAATGGAGGCTAAGACTCTACTTTTAACTCAACTCTTTCATTAATAATGTAAAACTTACTGTTATCAGAGCTTCCACTATTGCCCCATGCTAATACCATACAACAGGTTTATTGTATTAAAGACACCTTCTGTAGAGCTGCTTGATGTAGTCTATCTTTATTCAGGGGCTGCTTCTTGGAAGAGGAAAGCATTGTTCCAAACAGGGGAGGAGATGGTCTGTAATTTATTTATCTATTTCAAAAGACAGCAAAATCTTTCCATATAACCTCAACAGAGAAGGAAGACTCCATTTAATAAACTAACTGACTCTATTTATACTTCATTCAAAAAAGATATACTGAACATGCTAGTGTTACACAATATTTAGCTTGTGTAATCTGAACTTTGTGTAGATCTTTTGTGAGGCTCGGGCATTTCCTTTCTAGATTTTTAATATCTTCCACTTCATGCTGCTGGAGTGTTTAAAAACTCCTGCATCTCATATTTATTATTCTCTATTTCACTCTAGGGTCAACTGAAGGGGCCTTCAGCATTATCCAAAGGACAAGTTGCATAATGCCTCTCTTCAGTACATGAGTGTATCTTTTACAGTGAAATTTGGTGGATGCTCAGGGATGCTCAGGGATTACTCTTCCCTGGAACAAGGAGTTCCAGGCTGCAGCTGGGTGTTACTCAGGATGAGAACTAGGAAAGGCTCCTAGGACAGCTGTCTCACTACCATAGGATTAACTGAGAAGGAGCAAGCAGAATCACAGAATCGCAGAATCACAGAATCACAGAATGGTTGCAGTGGGAAGGGACCTCTGGACATCAGGATCACCTAGAGCAGGTAAATGGATGTCTGTGGCTGCTCAGGCCTCAGGTTCTGTGGAAATGCAACAAAAAGGCAAACTTTGGGCTTTCAAATGTCCCAGACACTTTCCAGACCAGAAATATTCAGATAAATGAAGATTATTAATAATATAAATAATAATGTGTGAGTTACAGAACCTGCTCTTTTTTCCACTTGAACGCCTGACATGCTAGAGAAACAGCCACTCAGCACTCACCAATTTAGGCTGTTTAAAACTCAGTCTTTCTGAGTAATTATTATAGTCAATGCAGCAGACATCATTTTTCCTGCTGCTACCTTACCTGGCCAGCCACATTATTTTGGGTAAAGTCCACTGCAAAATGCATTGAAGTGCAAGAACATCAGATGGTGGGAAAAAACGAGGAGAATAGTTTCTGATTAGCTAAAAACTCAGGTTTGAATCATGTCACACCATGTAATGACAGGCAAAAGAGTTGCTGCATCAGAATTACTAATTTTCATGGCTGGTGGTATTTTATATCCACTGCTTGACTTCTGGAAGTAATAATTGCAAGTAAAGGTAGATAGACTCCCACTAAATTGTATTTCCAGCTCAAGTTTGAGATCTGAACTGAAAATTAGGAACAGTCCTAAGTGGTTTTCTCTTTAAATGTCTCTAAATATTTTTATTTAGATACACACTCTGTATCTCTAAACTGGTCTCAAAGAAACACTGAATTTTATCTCAAAAACTGAGAATAGTGATATGGAGTTTTATCTGTATCTGTATCTTGAGCTGATTATGACTTATTGTAATTCCTGAAAGGCTAAGGCCTACAAGCATTGTTCATTTCTAATGGTGACACTATACGTCACATCATACTTAAAAACAGACACAAAAAATTGTAGACCAAAAAACCATTTAACAGTTTCTGTATTATGAGAGAAGAATCTCCCTGGATTGTGACAGGCAAGGAAGGGTCAGAAAACCCAGCTGTATTTCATGCAACAGGGCTGCTTGTGAATAAGTCTAAGAAGTAAAAATACATCGAGCTGTTGACTCAGCTGTCATTTAAATTAGAGAAACAGAGATAGATAGATAGATAGATAGATAGATAGATAGATAGATAGATAGATAGATAGATAGAAGAAAGTAAAAATAAAAACGTGTCAATTGAAATATATGTGAGGGAAGATAGTCCACTCTGCAGGATGGGAGCAGAAGTAAGGGAAACAGGTATCAGAGCTGGAAGGGAAGGCCTTGTGATGGGAGAGAAGGACAAATGAACCAAAGCTGAAGACTGAAGCCTAATTAATCACTGATGTATCAGCACATTAGTCAGAGAGAGGATCAGAAGGTGAGAGAGGAGAACAGGTGAGAAATCATTAAAAATAATGTCTGAGAAATTATAGGGAGATTAAATGATGAAGCACAGAGGAAGGAAGAGGAAATATGAAGATGAACTAGAGAAAGAAATAAGAGAAGGGCCTGTGCACAGAAGTTTGTGAACAAGAACATTGAACTGGGACTACCTTTTTCAGGGTAGCTTCTCCTAGCTATATAAAAGTTGCACTGTGAAGATTTTCTGCTTTTGTGAAAGGGGACATCCAGTGCTTAGCTTGTAACACTCTTTTTTCTCCTTCTGTCACTTCCAGAGGTATTGTGTTTGTCCTCTGGAAATCATCCTTCTCCTGTAAGATATTAGGCAGCACACTTTTCTTAGTGCCTGATAAAGAGCTGAAACAAGCTATTTCAGACTAAGGTATTTTTAGTGCCTCACCAGTCACTCCTTTAATAGGCTTTTATGGCTCAGCACGAATTCCCTGCAGGTAGATACTGAAAGCCTAATCCAAAATTGCATAAAGACAACTAAAATAAGTAATATAATATTTGCAGGCAGATCTACAATTCCTTTGTCCTGAAAGAATGTGATCAGAGGCCTAAACTAAAAATACATTTGTTCAATGTGCTTATCTTAGCCTTTTGAGAGAAAAAAGACAGTAACAAAAAAATATAAAATTAGATATAAAATAGTGGAAACAAGAAATATGGGATATTAGAGCTCTTGCTACCTAGAATAAAGTATAGCAGAAGGATGCCAGGCTCTGCTAAATGTATCTCCATTGCTAGATAGTTTATGAATGACCATTTCTTTTCAGGCAGCAAATCTAATGATTCTAAAGCTTTAGTCTTCATTTTTGTCTTGGGCCACATTTGGGCAGTTCATAGCATCAGGAAAAAATTCACCTTAAATGTTGAAATGTCCAGGTGCAGCTGATCTAATTTAAATAGGAACTACATGACCAGACACACAGTCATCTCCTTTTTCTTCAGCAAACAACTGTTTCATTGAAAATTTCAGAGACTGCTGCCAGCTGTGTGATAACTCTTCCAGAACATATCAGGTTCCTAATGAACAAAACTGTTCACCCCAAATTTTTAACTCATCAAACCGTGGTACCTTCCCAAGTAAGAGAGCACAGGTGGTTGCAGATCCCTGCTTCAAGAGACCTTACACAGCCCACCACCAACGTCTGCTTTCCGTGGTATGTTCTTGGCCACCAAACAGCTGGTGGGTTCTGGCACAGTGGTGCACCCTGAAACTAATCATAGCTCATTTTTTCCTTAAAAGTACATGTGTTAAGCCTATCAGTCAGCCTCAGTGTATTTAACCCCTCAGGTTATGGGGGTGATCAAGAGCTTCCTTATTAAACTAATTTCCATTTAGAAATGACAGTTTGTTGGAAAATAATTCCTCAAGCCAACTCTTCTGCCAGTTCAACCTTCTCTTTGATTTTATTCAAAGTCTCTGCTTGTTTCTGGTGACCTGGGGTAGGCTGGGGTTTCCAAGTCCCTCAGCTGGTGGTTGCAGGGAAAAGGTAACTGGTGTCTGGGCAATACGTAACTCAAGTTGTCAGCAGAGCTGGGGTTCCTGAGCTCTCTTGGCTGGCTGTATCTGCAAATCTCACCCCAAATGCTGGCCTCCCTGGTGGCAGCAGCCTCTTGGTCACCAGGAGAGTAGATTGCTGATTAGCTGGGTATCTGCTGCTCCCTATCAGCCCAGTGAAGGAGAGAGGAGTGGTCCTTCAGTTGGTCTCTTCTGGTAGTCAGCAAGCTTCAGGGTTTCTCCCTCATGCTCTCTGCCCATCCCTCTCTGCAGAGGAGGCTTTCAGCTCTTTGGGAGCCTGCCTGCATAGCAGGCAGCCAGAGGAGCTGGGCAGCCCAGGAAACAAGCTGAAAAAATGCCCACATCCTCCCAAGGCTTTTCCCTCCCACAAAAATGTTCTGATTGTTAGCTTTTGTGTCCCAGCTCAGCACAGCTTTGCTTTTCTTTCAAAAATAAAGCAATTTGGAACAAAAGACAGTCTTCTGACCAGCTCTGGTTATTTTATTTCCCTTTTTGGGCCATACCTGGATACTCACCAGGATACCCTGACTGGGGAGCCAGAAGCAATAGGCTCTCATGGAAACTAAGGCCCAGATTTCCATCTCTGAATGGAAAGCTAACCCACTGAGCATTAAAATAACCTCTGAATCACAGTGAAAGCTTGGACTAGTGGCTCTATGGCTCTACATAAAAGGAGAAGGCTAAGCTGGGCAATACTTGAGTTGTAGCATAAAGCTGTTTTGGCCACACTCTTTTTTAGCTAATCTAATGATGGACCAGATGATTACTTCAGCTATTTTTTTGAGAATAGGTACTTCATGCTGTTAAACTCAGAGAGGAAGGGAGAGAATGAGAAACAATGGGACACCTAAATAGCAGAGCTTTAACTGGTTATTGTCAATAGGCAGGCAGAACATGTGTAAGTGGAGCTCACTCAGCAATAGTAGCAATTCAGAAAGCATCTAACAAGCTTTAGACCCATATAAAAGTCATGCTGACACTGTAGAGTTTTGGAATCCAGGTTCTTTCCTTTTTTTTCTTTTATTTTGTTTGTTTCCTTATTTGTTTTTGGTTTGGTTTTGTGGTTTGTTTGTTTGTGGTTTGTTTTTGTCATTGCTTTTGCGTTTGGATATATTATATATCTGTGGGGATTATTACATGATGTATATCGTAAGGAGATGCTTGGGTATTAAATGTTTAAGATTGCTCTTTTTAGATTTGTCATGGCAGGAAGAATTAAATAAATGTTGTTACATTTTAGCAAGATTGACTAGAATACTACATGACACACATGTATCACCTGTATTGCTTTTTCTGAGGTTTGTACTCCTATCATTATGACTTTTTAAACTTGATCACCCTAAAATTGTGATGAACATATTCCTTGTATTTTTTTTTTTTCATAAATAGAACATTAAAATGTTGTAATGGCTCTTCAAAGATCAGACCTCAGAAATGGAATAGAAGTTTTAGGAAGTACTTTGATAAATCCATTGGCTGAAAATGTCTTATTTGACTAGGTAGGGAGGAAATTGAATATTGTAAAAAAAAAGGTAAAGAACAATATATTTAAATTCTTGCTATAGAAATTTTAAAAATATACCAAGCAAACAATCTTTAGTGAGCTTTTTCAAATATTTAACATTTTGCTGCATTAAATACATGTGCCAGTATTGAAAAAACCATAGAAGAAGCAGTAGCTCATTTGATTAAAAAAGTAGTTGTCAAGCACCTTCCATCCACTTTCTAGACTGTTCATAAAATCAGCAGTCTGTCTCTCATCTCAGTAGAGAATTACACTGGATGCCTTTTATGGGCCGCCTATTGAGGTGTCATTTCTTATAAAATACACCCTAATTGTATTTTGGTGACTGATTAGCAACTTCAAAGTATTTGAAATGACATTAAGCTAAAGTTATCAGATGAAAATAAGTATGGTTTGTGAAGCATTAATTTCTGCTATTCATCGATTTCATGCTCATGAGTTCAAAAAACTTAGCAGGTTCCAGTGAGTCACCCAGTTTTTAGTGTAAAATAGGCAAGGTTCAACTGTGCTTGAAGAATTAATTCCTTTTTTCTTGAGTAAACTTGAAAGAAGAGAACAAAATACCAGTCTGCATGTAATTCTTTTAGCATTAAATCAGACTTTGCAGTTGTCTAAAAAGCTTTGACTTTTCACAGTCAGGTCTTTCCACTCGACCCTAAAATGAAAAATGCAACCTGTGTTTCTCACAGAACTTAGCAGTGTAGCAATGAATGCCACCAATTCATCCCAAGATCATGTAGGAGGAGATGTGGGCTGACTCCTCAGCCATCTTATTTATGTAAATAATAATGCTGCCTGCTTTTTTTGTTTTCTTCTCAATCTGAAATATTTGTCAAGAAGCTGAGCAATCTACACCTTGCAGTCAAGAAGAGTCATGAAGAGGAAAAATAGTGTCCTGTGCATCTCCCTGTCTGTGCAGTGAAGGCCCTGGCCACATGTTGAGATCTCCTTTGGTGCTCCTTGGAGGGTGCCCACCACCCACCTTTGGGCTCCTGGCAGCAGTGCATCACCTTCTGCCCTGTGCCTCACATCTTCTCCTTAGCCCCTGCTTATATTCATCACATGAATGGCTTGTAAAATGGCTGTGTTGAAGCACCACATTTACAGATAAGAGGAAAAACAGCTGCCTTCTCCAAGCCCATAAACCCACAAGTCTGATAGAATCAGACCTCTTTTTCTCCTCTTAGAAGCTTGCTCCAATCTCTAATTAGACATAATAATTCAGCGCCGTCACTGGCATAATTGGCCATCTGTGTACTTTCATACGTGTGAAACGAATACCGGGAAAGGTTACACAGGCTGGTGCCACTAATGCTCAGGAAGGATTGATGGAGACTCATCATAGGAGCTGGATATGAGCTGAATTTTTTTTGGAAATTACATGTGATTTTTCTTGTTGGCCTTGAGAGTTTTGAAAGGACCAGACAGTGTAACAGCAGAGCGTGATGGCTGGTAGAAAAGCAAGGGTGGGACCAGAAGGCTTGCAATTTGTTTCAGGGGAACAGACAATTGTGTTTTTCATACTTGTTGCTCAAGTTTTGATTTACTCCTGGACAGCTTCCATTATTAACAAAAAAAAGAACAGTACTTCAAAAACACATCTTCAAAGTGGCCTCTCTGAGAAACTCCAGTAACAGGCCTTACTACCTATAATATATAATACCTTTCGTCCAAGCTTTTCAAAAATTTAAAACTAGTATGGAGAGAGTGAACAGAGAGGGGAGAATCCTCATCCTTACTTCAAAAGAGTTCACTGTAATAAGAAATCACTGCACAAGGCTGCCAGGCTTGAAAAGATTATAATGGAAAAGTGATATTTTTCTTGTGAGATAATACCTGATGAATATAAAGTGTTGACAGTCATGTCAGAATTCCATTTCCATCCACAAAACCAGGCATAAGTTCCTGGTCAAAACAAGAAACCTTCTCTCAGCAAAAGAAAAATGGTCTTGTAAAAACATCCATTTTCTCTTTTAACACATAGAGGAATATTGCTCAGGTATAGAGGTAACAGAGCATGGGCAGTTGAAGTGGTTTTTGTAGTTCTGCAGCAAGATGAAGATAAATTTTTGAAGATCTGCTTCTTGGCATCCTCTGCTTGTAGTCTGCTTGTCTGCACTCCCAGGAGCCCAGCTAAACTCTACCAAAGGTTCAGAAGGTTTTCCTTCCAGTGATGAAGCTCTCCAAAATGTTATTAAATGGCACAGAAAATGTTGCCCAGGAGAAAACTGCTGCTATAAAGCAGTATGCACAATGGTATTATGCACCAACTAGGGCTGTCTGTATTGTGGTCCCGCTTTTATCATGATCTTTCAAAGCTTATGAATTCATTACATGTATTCAGATATCTATAAACATTTACTATATCTCACTTGTCTTTGAACTGTGAAGTCAGAAAGGCATTTTAATATTGAAGTCCATCCAGTGAACACATGCTCGCACACACATATGAGCCAGCTTCACACATAGAAACATTGCCTTGCCAGCACCCACATAAACACATAGCACTCACAAAAAGCACAGGCTGCCCAGTGCTGTTCCTCCTCTCCAACTGATTAAGATTGAAGTCCACAAGTGGAAAATGCACGTGTATTTTATGTATTATATATATAAAAAAACACATTCTGGATCATTCTGATAGCAGGTCAGAGCTTTCCTGGTCTCTCCATGTGCTGGTACCCAGATATCCTAGGTGTGGAGTTTCACCTTCCTGTTCTTGTTGCTGATATACACATCTATTTTCCTACTTTTCTGAAAGTCCATCTTCAAGATCACTAGCATTCACACATTTCTGTTAAGAACAGAAGATTATTGTAAATAGGATTAAACGAGAGTATCCATTAGATTGTGATGTGAGGAAGCACAGAGCTCAGTTGGGCAAGTGCACTGATGGGAGACTCTGGGAGTGGAGCCAGGGTCTCCATCACCTTCCTGAGAGGCAGGCCAGACCAAGCAGGCAAGGCTCAGGATGGACAAATAGATGGATGCTGCCTGGAGGCCACCTCCTGTACCTTAAAGCTATCCCACAGAAGGCCATAGTGGTAAACATTACTGTGATGTGCTTAGCAAGATGTCAAGTCCCAAGCTACCCTCAGAAAACTGCATGGATGATGAAAGAAAAGAAAGGAAAAGCACCGCTATCTTTCTTGAGGCAGAAGCAGCTATATGCATTCTTAGACAAATCTCTTCTATTTGGGTACAACTGCTATATTTGTCTCTATACCAAGCTGCAGTAAAAACTTCTGTGAATGCGAAAATATCATACTGGCAGAATGTTTGGTTTTTTTTCCCATGCTAATGTGGAATACTAGGATGTGGAAGCAAATTATTAGTTAGAAATTTGTGAGACAGAAGTGACAATGGTTCCCCCAGGTAATAAGCAATAGATGGACCTTGTAAACCAGAACAGATTTTCAAAAGATCTTCTGGCAATAATTTCAAAACTGAGTGTTTTAGTGGCTCAATAGAAGTCAGATTAGAGACACTGACAGAAATGGTTCTTAAAACACTAAACAGCTTGGCTGGGAGAGAGTTTTCTTGTTAAGAAGCACTACAGAATTTAATATTTTGGGATTATTGCTTTACTATAAACTGTTTATCTTGGACAGGTGTCCCCGTCCTCAATACAGGAGTTTGAACTAGATGATCTTTGATGTCCCTTCCAATTCAAACCATGCTCAATTTCTATGATTCTATGACCTACATTTGTATTTTAAATATAATTATTACAGTGCTTATTTAACATATCTTAACTTAATTTTATACAATTTAGACTCTAACTCTTTAATATGTGTGAGCCATTTCAAGTATTTTTTTCATAAACCTCCACAGAACTTGACCAAGGGACATTATACTTTTATAATATCCAACGTTTGTGGATCTCTGAGTGTCCTTTGACTACAGAGGAAATGGCTTTTGACTGCCTGCACAACAGTTTGTGCTAAGGCTGTGCTTGGCCTAATTCCTGGCAATCCTGGGACACTGTAGGTAAATCTATCACCATGGACTGCAAACATGTGCTCACACACACCAATGTGGGAAATGACAATTCAGGGCTTTCACCAGAGAGGTAAACTGAAATCTGATCTACTCTTCTGCCAGTGCTTAGCATAGGTCACTCTGTGAGAGAGCTTCAGCAGCTTGCACTGAAACATCATGTCTTGGATGGTAATCACTCCTGCACTTGTCTTTCCCAGATTCAGGAACACAGTGTCTGAGAGGCTCGTTATCCTGCATTATGCCAAGGTTTTCTGTGCTGTCAGTTCCATGCCAGCCACTCATTACTTTTTCCATTAGAATCATAACAGTAATTTCATTTGGAAGGGACCTCTAAAGGCCCTCCAGTCCAACTCTTCTGCAGTGGGATATCTTCAACTAGACCAGTCCAGCCTGTCCTTGAATGTTTCCAGGCATGGGACATCCACCACCTATTTGGGCAACATATTCCAATGGTTTACCACCCTCATTGGGAAAAAATTCTTCCTTATATGTAGTATAAATCAAACCTCTTTTAGTTAAAATCATTACTTATTGTCTTCTCACAATAGGCCTTGCTAAAATATTTGCCCCCATCTTTCTTATAGTCCCCTTTAAGTTTGTTCCCATCTTTCTTATGGACCCTGTTAAGTACTGAAAGGTTGCAAATGCCACCTTCTTATTTTAGAATGTTACTTAACATCACACCAGTTGGAGCTTTAAATATTTCTCCAGAAACTAGATCAAGAAACCAGTGCACTTTGTGATGAATAAATTAAGACAGCAGAGCTGCCACATTGCCACATGCATTGTCACCTAACTAAACGAGTGCACAAATGTACCACCAGAACTGAGTGAACAGTCTAAACACATCTCTATAAATAATTATCTGAAAACCAAGTTATGAGTTCATGACACTCTCACATTCACATCTAAATGAAGACAGGCTATTAAATTGCGTTGTTGGTCTAGAGGGATGTTTCACATTAAATTTCCAGTGGTATATTTGATGATGGCAATGAGTGCTTGCCATTTGCCTTCTACTGTGCTCTTTAATCCCGAGGCAAGCCCAGCAATGCGTGAGTTCCTCAGCCAAAAATGTCCAGATAACCACTGCTCTGTTACAAAACCCTCACAGGCTCTGCACTTGGGAAACGTTCTGCAAACCAGTTTGAAAATAATTTTGAATAATGAGCAATAATGAGCATATCCGAAGATGTCGAAATCTGCCTGCACACATTTCTCAAACAGAGGAAGAAGTGGAAGGCAGTTGTTTATCCATGATGGATTAACAAGGAAAGTGTAAGGATTTAACTTGCCAGGTGATATGTATGTCTGTAAACTCTCAGGTAGGTCTCCACTGCTGACTTTGTGCCCTGATATGCTTGTGATAGGATTTGAGCTGTTTTTCCTGTCCTTAAGGCAGGCATATGTAATCTGCTTTCTGAATCAGCTTTTGGACTGATAAAGCTTCCAGAGCCGTGCATGAGGATAAAACAAAATAAGAACATGTTTACCTTCATTGCTCAAAAGTGCAACAGATGAGAAGCTCCTGCCTTGGGAACAACAATGGCCCTGAAAAAGGGATAGATGAGGGTAAAGCACTTTCAGCTGACCCTGCTGCCTCAAGTACAACTGGGCCCTTTTCTTTCTCAGCTTTTGCCCCTGCTCTTCCACTCACCCACCAAGGAGGGGTTTTCACTAGGTGGCACAATGTATGTATAACCTTGAGGCCAAGAATTGCTTTTCCTTGGACTGATTATTCTCCCATCTTGCAGTTGCAAGCTAAGTCAGAGAGGTGCTGATAACCCCCTGCCTGCCTTCCCAAAAATCTCTTTGTATCCAGAAAGACAGGCAAGTTCATTGGAAAGGTGGTATGGAGCAAAAACTCTCTTTATGGCTGTAGAAAGAAGAGCAGACCAGTCCAAGTGCTACCAAGAACTGCCTTCTTGGAGAGGGCACAGGGTCTGGGATGTGGAAATGATCCCAATGACACTGGCATAACCCAAGAGCTCAGAACTGGATGGCCTCTTGACCATGCAGTGAAGATCCCCCTGAACATGGGCATGATCTGCCTGAAGGCTCTCCTGTGCAGAAGGGCCTGTGGTAGGTGCCTTTGGAGATTGCCCTTTCTGAGCAGGGGAGCCCACCTGACTGCTGACACCTAGCCAAGCTGCCTTGGTGAGAAGTGTCCTGCCCTTCCTTCCTGGTCTGCAGAGGCCAGTGGCTGATGTGCAGATATCTCCAGTTCACCACTCAGGTCCCAGGGGGTACTGAATTGTCTTCTGGTGACATCTTCATCTCAGTGACACAGGGACACTGAGCAGGTGCCTAAACTTAGGTGACATTGATCTCCCACTGCTCTGTCCCTTCTAATTCCCAGCTGCCATTAGTCATGTCTTTACACATATATAAGGATTTTTTAAAGAAAACTGACATACAGACTCTGAGAAAAAAGAAATCAGGCTGAAAACCCTTTTGTAACACTCCCACTGAGAGGAAAGAACAAAAGAAGAAAGGCCAAGACAAAATATCTTCAGGTGGTGCCAGGGAGATGGAGGAGGGAGTCATATGTCTATTTTTTATTGCCAAGCAACCAGGAGAAAAACCATATGATATATCACTGGTAAAAGGGATTTAGGCTTTTCAGCTTTTCTGTTTTACTTTGGATATGAAGCTTACAAAGTAGCAACACCTTTGCAGGAAACTTGACAGCTGTGGAAAACAACTACAGAAGAAATAGGTAATTTAAGAAAATATTTTAAAAAACCTTGATGAAAAAGTTAAGAAAATTATTTATTGGGCAAGAGAAAAGAGATGAGTATACAAAGAGTAGAAATCATCAGGAACAGGCAGAAAATCCCTGAAGAGCTCAGAAAAATCCCAGATTGCAATCACTGTAAGAGGAAGAGCTGCCTTGTACCAAGATTGTGTTTGACCTCCTCTATTTCTTTCTCTTTGTTTTTCATTGATAGATAGTGTCTGACAAGAGAACAAATTATCTGCATGTACCCAATAGTAGATGTAGGGTTTTCTTTTCCTAGTGTGTCATGTCAGTGCATAATTTGTACAGCATGATATAATTTATTTATTTATTACTCCTGAAACCTGGGCCAGGAGTGTATGTATATATCAGTGGCTTTCTTTTGCATATCTGTGCAACATAAGAAGATTAAATGTATTTATATAGGACATGTCTCATGTCTGAACTATTCTTCAACCTTTCCAGTGAGAGAGACTGCTCAGACAGTATTTACTAGAGAGTATTTTTCCAGACTCCACAGCCCCTCAGATATATTTTTTGCCCCAAAGAGAGCAGGAGTCATCAATTGCAGCTTCATAATTTCTACCACACAGGGCATTTTATATCTTCATCTTTGCAATTGTTATTATGTTCTTCTACAGCTGAACTTAATTTTCCTCCATTGATCTAACACATCAAACTTTCTATCCACTTTAATGTCATTGCTTGCCTTGAGTGAGACTACTGGAAGAGGGGGACCTGTTGTGAGACAGTTGAACTGCCCAATTAAGGATTTTTCAAAGCAGAAGAGAATATTATTCTCTGCTTTTTGCAGCTTCTGTGCCAGTTTCACATTCTCAATAGTGTGTTTGCCCACTTCTCAACAATTACTTTTTTCTGATACACATCTGCTGTCCATGAGCTATTAATGGTATCTTTAAACTGCAGAATATAGCAGAAGGGCTGACTACCATGAAGAGTAATCCTCACAACTAACTTGGAGAAACTGGCATAGTAGTCACAAAGACTTGCAAAATACATTGTGACCCTGAATGTCATATATGTGTCAGGAGAGAAAGTCAACCAAACAAACTGATGTTCATCTTTTTTCTGCCTTGGATTATGGTACTTTGAGCTACTAAGACTTTTGATGTTGATTTTAACATCAAAAATATTGTAATAGGGTGAGGTAGTTTAAAAATTAATCCATGTTTTTTATTTCAATAGGTATTTAATGGGATATAAAGGCAGACAAAATCAATAGCAATAGAGGTGGCTTTTCCAGAACTCTTTGACTATGAATCCACCAAATCAGTGTACCTGATTTTTGTGAAACCAGAGAAGTGCTCGCTATTTTTGCCTCACACTTTTCCTTATGCTTTCAATTTTTTTGCGTTCTGCTCTCTTCCAAAGCAGCTCCCCAGTTAGTCTTGCCTTTACAGTGCTGTCTTTCTCTGACCTTCCTGCTGTGAAGATCACTTTCCACTAAACACCTCAGCTGCTTTTCTGCTCTCTCTCTCCTACATTCCTTCTTCAGTGAAGCTTTTTCCTCTTCTCCAAGCCATCCATACTACTGACTTTATAGCTGCTCAAGATCTCCCCCAACTTGTCTCATACAGCTGCAATCCCTCTGCCCAATTTCCACTGCCTTTGAGGCCATGGTACTATCTGCCACACTACCTGCCAGGTCTGACATCTGGATTTCCTGTCTCTGCTCCTGGGCTGGAAGACAGCCCAGTTAGTTCTGGTGAAATAACTGTTTCCATTTTTCCATTTCCATTGGACTTTCCATTGGCACATTCATTCTTCTTCAAAGCAGCAAGAATGAGTAGAAAAAAATCTAAATAAGATGCAAATTTGGTGAAAAATTATTTTTCTATCATATATATATAACTCTAAGACCTTAGGGTGGAAAATAGAAGAGGGATGCTTAACTCTATCTGTGGCATTGTTCTTAGAAGCCTGAACACTAGGGTAAGGAAACCAGTCCCATGGCTGCACTTTCTTGGCTCAATGTCTCTGAAAATCAAACCAAACAGTAATGTTTTCCTACAAGCTATACCAAACCAAACAGTAATGTTTTCCTACAAGCTATACCCCTGCAAGCAAACAGAATGCTGCTTAGTGTCAATAACCTCACATGTGAGGACCTGAAACTAAGACCAGAATTGGACAGCATACATTGTAAATAATATCTCTGTAAATAAGAAAAAGGCTCAAGGACAAATGAGTCAGAAAACTGATTTTTAAGCTTTCCTGGAAAGGGCAAAGATGAAAAAGTAAAAAGTAAGAAGGATTCAATATTTTGGGTATATCATTAAGAGGGTAAAAATAAGAGACACAACTGCATTTGCAGTGCATGCAGTTATTCCCATCCCAGGGGCTGTTTGCACATACACATTCCCCAAGATGTTTCAGACGCAGCTTGCCACAGAGTTAGCTGTCGCTCAACAGCTGTGCCTTTGCTGACACAGATTAAGTGATTTGGAACAGGAGAGATTCTGATTCACAAAAAGTCTGATGAATTCGAGTTTTGTAAAGCAGGACCATTAAAAACTCATTTAGGACAAAAGATTATTATCAATCTCTGTTGTGATGATGGTGACAGGGTTAAAAGGAGATTGTCAGTCTAGAAGTATAACAAGATCCTACAGAAGAATAGAGAAGTGTTGAAAAAGATTTGTCAGGGTATGACTGTAGGATATATGAGTTATGATATTTGCACTATAAAATGTATGTTTTCCTCAAACATGTTTTAGACAGGGCATAATCAATTTGAGCTGTCGTGTGCAGGACCAGGGGCTGGATTTGATGATCTTTGTGGGTGCTTTCCCACTCCAGGATATTCCATGTTTCTATGATCCTAATTCCCATCAGCACCTAGATGATAAAACTGAAAATATATTGTCTTGAGACCTTTGTCAGACAACAGATTGTGTTCAAACTTATGTAACATGCATAATTTTTGCTTTGCACATCTGAAGCCCAATATAGCAAGCAGACAGCATGGTGACTCAAGTGAGAGCATGTATAACAAAAGCTCAAAGTGTACTTGCTTTTGCACTGGAAGTCTATATTAAAATAAATGCCTGACTACACAGTACTTCCACTGTATTGCAATAATGTAGTCATGTGTATTCTTAAGACCTTTAGGTCATGTGTAATTTTCATTTCAACCCCCAGCTCTTTGTCCATGTTAGGGCTTCTACTTTCTCTTTTTAATCAGCTTGCTCCTGAAGTTTCATCAGTTTTGCCACTCAGAGTCTAGATGTTTTGAGCAGTATCATTGTCATGAATGAAACATTTTCATTCATTTTTTGTCTTGTCTCCATTTTCTTCCTCCATTTTCCTATTCCACAGTTTAATTTTATGGCCAGGATTTTAAGTGATGAAAAGGCAAACAACATGGTTGTTACAGAAATTAAACACAAAAATGACTGTTTTGCTCATTCTTCCTTTGCAAATGCATTTTAATCTCTCCACAGGCAAAGAAGGCACTTACAGTTTTAGGCATTTATATTTTAACCTTAAAGTGAATTTTATGTTCAAGGGAAATTTATATTATATTTTACAACTATAAAAATTAAGCAAACAAAAAAATGGCACATCTTTCACAAAACCTTTCACAAAAAAGTTTGGATTTAAAGCTTCAAAGAAGAGAAAGCACCTCTAGAGCCACAGGTATAAAACAGATGCAAGTGCTTGGAAGTAGGAAGTGTTTCTTGTTAACTGCAGTCATAGTGTACACATATGGAAAAAATTGCTTTATCAGGCACTGTACAGTAGCCAAAACTATTCTAAGTGGTCTTTCTTCAGAGCTTTGCTGGTCTGAATTTTCAATAACGTGTTTTTATCAGAGAGATAACACCCTGACATATGAAACAGCTAGGATTTGCATTTTAATTCACAACTACACTGGTGAAAGCAAGGAGGTTGCATATTTTCGTGTTTGCTTATTTGGGATCTCGCCTGTGCTTTGTAGGTTAATGGATGTCTCTTCCCAAGATGTAAATTTGTCAATCAGGAACTCCCTCATTACCCAGAGACTGGTTCCCCATTAATATGTATTTTTGAAAGTGTGAATAATTATAATATTAGCTGAAATCTATTTTTTCACTTTTCTGATAACCTGCAATACTGCAGAAAGCACATTGACAACGTAATTTGGAAAGTACTTCTTACAGGCTGCCTAACAAAGTGCTCACCTTCAGTTAACATTAAACCTTTATTTCTGACTGACTTACATTATTGAACACTCCAGCTCTTCATCAGCTCATGAGCTAGTTTATCTAGTTTTTCTTTTAACTTCCTTTTGGCTAAATAAAAAACATCTGCTTCTTTATTTGCCCATAGCAGACTATTTGCTGTGTAGTTTTGATCTGTTGGCAATTTTGCATAGCAGAATAAGAGTATAGAGAAGCAAACTCATAAAATTATGTATAACCTAGTCAGCAAAAAGTAATTTTTATACTATAAAATTTAGCTTTATGAATTTTTATGTCCTGATCTAACTAGAGGTTACGGTTGGTGGGAAACCAGTGAAGCATTAGACAAGCTGTTGAGAACAAACCTTGGAGTAAAGAGTGAGAAGGCAGTTTATAACACCTACTGGAGGTCCTGCCCTAAGCCAGAGAGCTGGTAGGCCTGAAAATGAAAACTTCATTGAATCACTTTACAATAATAACCAGTAATAACACAAAAAAAGGAGGGGCCAGGGTTTGCTGGCTTAGGGAAATAAACACAGGTACACTGTGTAAGAGTGCTTTGAGGACATCCTGAGCTACAGTTGAGATAGAAGAATATATATAACTTATTTTGAGACCTGTTTTCTCAAGAAATAATACTTGGAGACAGTTGGCTGGTTTTAATTGTTCTTGTAATTACACCTGGAGGGAACAGAATTGCAGGCACTGAAAATAACTCAGCCCTGCCAAAGTAATCACTGTCAGTACTGCTCTGTGGGTTAGTTAATCAGGTGACTGTGAGGAAGTGTGTGATGGTGAGGGGGATAAGCTCTGATGAGAACCATACTCAGGTGAGTCTGTAATATCTGCAGGGTAGACTGGACCATGGGGATATCTGGGGCATCCCTATCACAGCAGCAAGGACCCTTGCAATTCAATTTCCAAAATACCCAGAGGCTGCTCCTAGTTTGTCTTTACATGCCAGGACTAAGGCATGGTGAAAAGTCTGGCATGCTTCCTGACCTGTCTCAGCATGTCAGGAGGACTTTTGCACCTTGAGCACTCTACACACACATCACTGCATTTGGTGACATTAGTATTCACCCAAGTAACAGCACTGAAGTCAGGGTAGGAAATGTTGAGCTTGCTATCCTATCTGCCTCTAGACAGTCACTAGGTGTGTACTGTGGCTTGACTGCATGGTATTTACCTGAGTTTTCTCATTCAGGACTGTCAAAAGTCACCTCTAGCCCATGTCCAGCTGCACACTTTGCACCACCATGATGTTACATCAACGAAAGGTGGTTTATTCTTGCTACTCAGACTGGAAAGGAGCTTGAGTGTGCTGAGATGGAAAACATAAGGCCTTTCTAGGAACACCTCAGAGTGACTTTGCTGTGCATGTGCAGCCATGTGAAACTTCTGTGAGGCATTTGACAACCACAGTTATCTGTGGTATTTCCAGACTGCAGGGAGTGATGAAGTTTAATCTGCACTAACAATTATGGAAACAAGTCCCTCCTTCTCCTCCTTCCCTGGTGTTGTGGAATTCATCTTGGGAGAAGGCTGATGTCCAGATGGGATAGAGATTTGTTGGAACTGGGCCTAAGTAAGGATTGGCCTGTTTTTTGAAAAAGTTAGAGGAGTAAGAAGTATGACTGACCTGATAATTGGGACAGATTCTACTTGTTACAGGGCTTCTTCCACAGACATTTTGTAGGATTTTGACTAGAACAAATAATCTGCAATTACAGTAATTTGCCTGCCTCTGTACCCAGAATCAGCAAGTTCCCATTAAACTGGGACTCCAACTGACTTGCTTCCCCTTGCAGAATTCAGTTCCATTAGAAACAAATATGTTCTGAAACTGTCAGTTTTGAAGGAAAAATTTCCAGTGTTATTCCTTATTACAAACCATTCCAATTCATCATTTCAAAATTATCTTTTAGACAAGGTCATTTTTCTAAGCATAAGTAAAGCCTTTGATGCTGTTTTCCACAGCAGTGCCTGTCCCTGGAGACACTGCCTGCTGATGGCTTGGATGGTGTACTTTTCACTGGGTAAAAAACTGGTGGATGTTTGGGCCCAGAGAGTGGTGGTGAACGAGTGAAATCCACACTAGTGCTTCTCCCAGGGGCTCAGTATGGGGCACAGCTCCGTTTATTATCTTTTTCAATGATTTGGAAGAGGGGAGCGAAGGCGCCCTTAGTCAGTCTGCAGATTACCCCAAATGGGCAGGAGCAGTGATCTGCTGGAGGCTCTGCAGAGAGATCTGGACAGGTGCTATTCACCCAGGTGAGATTCACAGTGTCCAATATGGGGTTATCAGATGGGCTGAGGCTAACTGTATGAGGTTCAATGAGGCAAAGTGATGGGTCCTGCTCCCACAGCAACCCCACAGTGAGGCTGCACCTTGAATCCTGTGTTCAGTTCTGGACCCCTCACTGCAAGAAAGACATTGAGGTGCTGGAACATGTCCAGAGAAGGGGAACAAAGTTGGGGAAGGGTCTGGAGCACAGGCCTGATGAGGAGCAGCTGAGGAAGATGTGTGTTTAGCCTGGAAAAGAGGAGACTAAGGGGAGACATTATCACTCTCTACAATTATCTGAAAGGAGGTTGTGCCAGTTGGAGTTCAGTCTTTTCTCCTAAGTAACAAGCAATAGAACAAGAGGAAATGGCCTCAACATGCACCAGGGGAGGTTTAGATTGGAAATTAGGAAAAGGTTTTTCACAGAAAGGGTTGTCAAGCACTGTAACAGTCTGCCCAGGGAAGTGGTGTAGTCACCGTCCCTGGGGCATTTTAAAGATGTGACACTTCAGGACATGGTTTAGTGGTGGAGTTGGCAGTACTGGGTTAATGGTTGAACTTGGTGATCTGTAAGGTCGTTTCCAACCTAAATGATAATTTAAAAAAAAATACAGCTCCTGCAGACTGTTGGATCTACATACCAAGCTATGAGTTCTAAGAAGCTGAAATTGAAGCAGAACGGTGTTCCACTGAGATGATTAATGTTTTGCATAAATTTCCTCCAGGAAGAATTCCAAATTTTTTGAAGGGAGGAAGTGTTTCTAATTCAGAAATAAGTAAAATTTCGTTATTTCAATTTTCTCCATGTGTCAGGTTTGTAGTCTTGCTAGAACACGTATCTCAGATGTGAAGCACAAATGTGCACTTAAATGGAATAGGATCCACAAGACAGTCCCTTTCTGATGAAGCTGCTTGATACTATACAACAAAGATCACTGACATGACTTTGCTTCACTAGCTATCTAGGGGTTCATCTTATCAGTCATTGCCTGACTAGCCACATCTCACAAAGCAGATCTTTTTGCAACCTGTTATGACTGTCAGTGAGAAAATAATCTTGAGGAAGGAGAATGGCATGAATGAGATTATCTTGGTCCATAAAGTGCAGCAGCCTGAGTAGTGCACATATCTTGCATTGCAGACTAGATCCTAGGTTCTCTTAAGAATCACAGTGCTTTCACCAAAAAATACAGGGTCAAGAAATGTGCAAAACCAACATGCCTTGATGCAAAGCACAAACCACACAACTGCTTCCCCCAGCTCTGGGGGTTGCACATGAGAAACATGTAGAGCTTAGAGCTATCTGTCCTGTAGAGTAGAGCTTAGCTATCTGTCCTGTTAGGACAGAGGTGGAACAGAGGATTACCTCAGTTGGCAACTCTCTTCATGCCATCTTTTCCCTCCCTTGCTATAATGTTTGCCTGACCTGTATGCAGAGCTCTCAACATCACTCCACAGTCCATTCCTGAGCCACTTTGACATCTGCATTTGCTAGCAGTCTGTACCTTTTATGCACCCTGCATTCACTTTACGACTCATCTCCTCTCTCCTAGTCATCTGATGAAACTTTATGTGGGGAGGTTCTAAAGTAGCATCTTCTGAAAAAGGAGTTTTAGATGCAACTATATGGGGTTTTAACCAGCAGTTGGGCCTTTGGACAGCCAGCACTAGATTTAATTGTTAAGCTCGTTTGAGTTGAAATTACCTTGGAATGGAACAAGGCTAGCTGGCTGAAAAACTAAATGTCAGCAAAGTGCATATGAACTGCCAAGCAAGCCTAGCTGATAGAAAAGGGAACTGTTCTACAGAAGAGCTAGAAAATATGAGCCTGAGAATTATGAAATAACCTTGAGAGAGGACAAAACTCTTTGCAGCTTTAGCAACATCACTCTAGAATCACAAACAGGACAAAGAACTAGTCTGTGAAACCTGTTATCTCTGCCTCCCTCCTAACCCTGGCTTCTGTTGGTACTTTCAAGAATACTGTCTTGGTTACTGAGATAAAATCCAGGATAAACTGGTTTGTAAGTAAGTGGAGTATATTTGCACAGTAGTTGGCAAGTAAGTGGGTTTGAGAATAAAACTGATAAAACAGATCATTCCCTTCTATTTGTTACTCAGAGTACTTTGTCCAGTTTCAGTCCACCACATAGAGGAAATATGTTCACAAGCTGGAGTGAGTTCAATCATTGCAGCCCAACATGGCAAGAAGAGGCTGAGGGAAGAGGGCTTCCTTGACCTGGACCAGGGAAAGGTTACGGAGAAGGACCTTACTGCTTTTTTCAACTAAAAGGAGGTTGTAGAAAAGACAGAGCCTCAGAGATGCACAGCAAAGGAAGGGAAGCCACAGTTGCATGTTGGAGGATGGGCTATTCTGACTGTCCCTATAGATGAAATACATCTTCAAACTAAGAACAGGTAAGTACTAGGTCACGTTGCTTCAAAAGTAAAACTTCTGTTCTTGGAGATTTTCAGTATCTAGGTGAAGAAGACCCTAAGCAGCTTCTGTACCTTGAGGTTAGCTCTGCTTTGAGGAGTGATTCTGACTAGGTGATCTCTGAGGTCACTTCTGACCTAAATTATTCTGTGTCTCTAATCGCAACTTGCTTGGCAGGTCTCCAGTCTCCCAGCTACCTAAGCACTTTGTAGATACCAACATCTTGATCACTTTTTGGAGTTGTGCCACCATTCCCTTTGCCTTTCTCACAGCGCCAACTCTACCCACTCCTGCACACTGAGTAGAACATTTCCAAACCAGTGACCTGTGTTCAGCAGACAGCAACCTCCTCTGCCTCAAATCCAGGGTGCAGGTTGAAATTGTGGCTGTGAGCTCTGTGGTCACCAAGACAGCCTCAAGGCCACTCAAAGCTGCCACCACCATATCCTTGAGAGCAGGCTATTCTCTGTGTGGTGGCACCTGGAAGGAACCGGGTGTGCACAGTGGTGGAGAAAATACTTCCATGCTTGCGGGAGGCTCACAGAGCCTGATTTAAAGCATTCAGTGGTGATACCTCTTCTAAGAGTTTTGCCCCACTGCCTTCCCTGTATCTTCAGTGAAGGATAGCAGGCACCTTGGGCATGTGCTTGGGGTTTCAGGGACTGAATCAAGATCTGTCGTGCCCCAGCTGGCAATTGGAGAATGACACTATAATCATACCCCTTCTCTTCAAGATAGCTTCCTCTGCAAGGACAAACCCCAAATGCTGATGTACATGGTGGCTTGTTGATGTGCCAGCAAGTGGTTCCTGACCAGCTTGAAGGCTTTTCAGAGGCCAGTCAGCAGCAGCAGCAGATGCCTTGCCTGAGTCTGCAGCTGCTTTCACAATCCACAGCACAGACTTAGAATGTCAAAACGTTTGTGAAAAAACTGATAATATCTGCAGAGATGGGATTTTTATTAATTGATGTTTGCTTCAGACCTCAAACACTAGTACAGAAAAAGGAAGTAGAGGGTAAAAGCAGAAAAATCACAGGTTAATTAGCAAATCAAAGACGCAAATACATGAAAGATGAGTTGGGGGCAAAAGGAGGCAAAATATACACTGAGTTACCCATACCAGCTCCTTCAAGCAGGATCTTGCACCATGTTAATCCTTGTAGACTTCTATCAGACAGTATGTAATTCCCCCAGTGATAATGATAAACCACCTCAGCTAACAGCTTGTTATCCTGACTGCCTGTTCTCTCAGGTCAGCTGCCAAAAGTGGGAGCAAAACCTAAAATCTGGGGCTCCTGTGAAAGTGGGCTTAGTGCAGCTGGCGTTGGAAGGGTGAAGACCAACATGTGCATCAGTGCTGCCCAGCCTTGCCCCTGGGCAGGGGATGCAGCTCCCCGGGGCCAGATGTGCAGCCATGCACTGCCTGCACTTCTCCCACGCTGCTGCCAGAGACAAACACCCTCGGCTGCTTCCCAAAAGTGCTGGCATGGCTGCACAGGTACTGAGTAGCTCAAGGCTGGGATAGGTGCCAGCAGCTTCTGTGCTGTCCTGGGGAAAGCTAGAGGCAGAAAAACCACTGGCCATCACCAGAACAAGCCCATTGCCTTTCCCAAGCCTTGCAGGAGCAGTGCGAGCCTGCTAGGGTGCCCTGGGGACATTTTATGATGCTTTTATGGAGGCATTTTCTACTCTTTAATTCATATCAGTCTTGTACATTGCAATCTCCTTCTGTGAGTTGGCAATCGTTCACCTTTTCAAGGAGCAGTTAGATCCTTAGGGAGCAGTGTGTTGTTATGCTGCTAGGTATTGTTATTATTACTTAGTATTTTAACAGTTTGTGTGATGCTTTAACCTGATGAAAGTGAGATTTCCAAATAAAACCTGCAAATAGTGAATCTATTGAAATGTATGTTGCATAAAAATGAATCCCACTTCAAAGGCCTTACTCAGATTAATACTGCTATAGCTTAAAGCAGAATTTAGTCCCATGTTATTATCTCTGGAGGAAGATTAAGGCTCAAGATGCAATTAGTTTCAGTTTAGTGAAAAAGCCAGGATGGAACAAGTATTCTGGTAGAGTATTTTTCATAAAAGACCAAAGAGCTTTCCTGTTGGTGTCTGAATTATATATGTCTCAGAGTTTTCCCTAAGTCTTAGACAAACAATGCCTTTGTATTTCAGGGGTTTTGTTGCGTTTTGTTGTTGTTGTTGTTGTTGTTGTTGTTGTTGTTGTTGTTTTGTTGTTTTGTTGTTTTGGTGGGGTTTTTTTGGTTTTTTTGTATACTGAAATAATTACTTCTGTAAAATTCCTGACTTAAACACAAGTATATTGGTCTGAAAACGTTCTTAGGAACAATGTCTATTCTCTTTCTGTTTCAGAATAAAGTCTATTTGTATAAGCTCACTGATACTGGATATAAATACTTTTCCCCAGATACAATTAATGCAATTCAAATCTTTATGGGAAGCAGAGCCATTTTTCTAGTCCCATGTATCTCCTTCAATCAATGTGAGGAGGCGGAAGTATGACAGTCACTAGAACTACACTTTTTGCTCTCCAAAAATTAAATTTAGGAGGCCTAATAAGTGTGTTTAATGCCAATATAGTTCTATATTCTGGCCTGGCACTCTTTATTCAATAACATTCTCTGAACTCCAGTAATTTTATAATGCCTTAATGCCAGAATGAATCAGGTCTATTCTTCCTTCTTTTTCTGCTACAACTGATCTTTTCACAGTGGTTAGTTTCAACTAATCTTCGTTTCAACTAACCTTTGTTAATCTTAGTTTCACTCTCCTTTGTTTCAAATCAAAATTAGAGAAAATCTTGAAAAAGTAAGAAAGATTATAATGATTTTGCTAATGCGGACTGTACACTTCTTTGGGGAGGGTCACACTATAGGGTTGCTAAATCTTTCAGCCCCAAGTGATGAAATATTTAATCAGGATCTATACACATTACCACAGACTATGTGTTATGCATTAAATGTTTAGTTTGCAAGTAATTCTGGAGGATATTTAGTTTTCCTTTTTGAGAAGTGAGCTTAATAGAAGAGGTTATGGAGAAAGTAAGAATGCTTAAAAGAAAAAAGAAAAAACATTTTGAGAAAGTTTCATTTTAGACATAGTTAATATAATAAACTTCACTGCTTGCATCAAGTGATGCTTAAATATGATTTCTTTTGGGCACTGTAATTTGAGAATAGACTTTGTGATTGCTAAGACAGTAACTGGTTGAGAGTAGCAAAAGTAATGAGAAGTCTTTGTTAGAAGAATGTTCACAGTTTGAAAGCCCCAAGCTGCTCTATAAACCAGAGCTCAGAGACTTAGGGGCTCTATAAACCAGAGCTCAGAGACTTAGGGGCTCCAAGCACCCTAATTTATGAAAGATAAAATGTCTTCCTACTAGACTATGGAGAGATTGCAGGCTGTATTCTAGGGAAAACATCTGGAAAATGTCTTTTCTTTTTCTCAGAATCACCCCCATTCTAATGATAAGGGTGAGAGGATTAGGAATGTGCCCCCCCAGCTCCCTGGGAGCAGAGCTCACAGTTCAGTTGCTGTAGTGTAGCTCTGCGACTATTTCCTTGGTGAATTACAAAGAAAATTGCCTGTCTTTGTGGGTGTGTGGGTGAGGACAAGAAATACTGTAAAGTCACCTGTTCTTGTATGGTTTTGTTTGCACATCCATTGCAAAGCATGCAGTCATCACCGGATGAAATTGGCAGCCAGTTTCCAGTCAGTCCCTGGAGACTGAAAGATCAGCCTGGTCTGAGGTCAGTGTCAAGCTCGAGTTCTCTGATTTCTGACACGTCCGACAGAGGTTTCTATATGTTAGGACAAACCTGAGATATATCCAGCAAAGATCTAAGATTTTGAGAATACCATATTAACCATAGACTTTCCCTCTATCAATATAATTCCTTTCGTTCCATTGCCCATAATTTTTTCTTGCATCAAACACAGGTTAAATAATATTTCTGACTGTTTTGAAAAATTAGAACCACTTTTTCATCTCCTCAATGATTAGACCTACCCCTTACTGTATGGGATTTGAATTATATGAAGGCATTAGTTCTCAATTATAATTTGCTAGCTCTTTCTAAATATCTTGGTGCTATCTATTTAGCTGTGTTTAAAAAATAATCTTTTGCATAATAAAGTAGAAAATAGGATAAAACAACAACAAAGTAATAATTCAAAACTCTTGACAACTTTACAAATCATCATCATCATGATGTAATTTGTTCTAGAGGCTAAGTAGAAGTATTTATAACATTAGAGTAGTTTGAAGTCAGAACAAGCAGTTGTGAAGATACTCAAAGATAAAGCTTGGAAAACTAGGAGCAGTGGCCATCAAAGGCTTTCACAGAGCTGAGAAGATTTCTAGAATGACATACATACAGTCTGAAAATCATCAGTGGAATATCTTTGTCCAAAATCCTAAGCCTTAGTTGTCTGCAGTCCTTCACAAATGCTGTTATTTTTTTGTTACATTTGGCACAGCTCTACCTAGAGACTAACTTGAGAGCCCATTTGTGCACAGGACAATACACAGGATGCATATTGAAGGGTCTTACAAGTAAAATAAATGTAGGGGAAAGACATGGTGTGAACATCAACAAGGCAATACTTGAATGTCATTTAGTTCTCTTTAAGCACTCTCTTTCAAGTCAATTGTATAGCAGAGTGACAAGTGAATGGAAACAAAAAAGTGTTGCATTGGGTAGAAAAGGGCAGGAGAGGTGTGGCTGTGGAGACATGGATGTACAAGTTTGTGAGGGAAAGAGAAGGGTTAGACAGGAGAAGAGAACAGAGGAGATTTGTGGTTGCACGGGGCACTCCTCCTCATGGTGCAGTGGGTCCAGCACATGTGCAGCGAGTCCTCTGCATGCACACATGCACCAAGCCACCAGGCTGGGTACGCCAAAGAACCTGCCCTCCACTGTCGTCTTTCCTCTCTTCTTGGGCGTTGCTGAGACTTCTCCAGGCAGCAGTCCCACCTTTGCAGCATATCCCTGCCAAAATCAGTTTGGTTTGCTCCCTTGCACAGTCCTCCCTCATGGCACACTGTGAGAGGAGGGTAGCACCAGCAGAACTTGAATATTCGCTGGCAGATTTGTCAGTGCAGACAGATGCTGGGCCTTGAGTGCACCAGGTCTGCTTTGGCACCTGTTGTAGATGCACCAATCACTTGGACTGCTTATATGCAATGGGAAATGCACTTTCCCCATGGTAGAGCAAAGGAGAATGCATAGCCTGACTGGTTACTGGGGCTATCATAGATTTTTCTCAATTCTTGAAATTAAATGGTCAGGTGGCTTCATGGGACACAGATGCAAGTGATCAGTGTTGGCATGATATGATACTATTTTCTTCAGAAAGACAGCTAAAACCTTGTAAAATTATTTGAAGCAGGCTCTGTGTCTTAGCTCAGTTTAGCATTTTGCCTCCTGTTATAGAAGGCCCTCTCAGGACCTGATGCCATCACACAAATAGGAAATACTCTAAATAAAAATTCATTATAGAGTTGGGTGTGAGAAGGATCAGAAATAATAAATCCATGTTGATTAGAACATAACCATATGGAAAATTCAAGCTTGTGTAGCCTGTGTGCACTTGTGCCAGCCTGGCAATCTGAAAAATGCCCGTGTCAAGTGCTATTTTATGAAAGGTAGAATAATAAACTGGCAATCCAGATTTAAATTCAAACACGACCCTGGATTCATACCTGCAACACACATTTATGATGAACCTGGGAGAAGATTGTATTAATGAATGCAGTTTATACACTACTGGAATAAATGATGTGCCACAGATGGAGAGATCATGGTGGGATCAGCTTGAGATGCATATTTTTCTGATACATTAAGCCAAGGAGCAGTACAGTTTCTCATGCTGAGGTATTTTTGACAATTTTTCCTTAGGTCTGCTTCTAAAGACAGAATAAATTGCCCTTGACATTCATAAATATATTTCTTCTGTCAGTCCATGTCCCTTTGGTCTCTGTGATACCCCACAGAAACAGTGCATGGGGAAAGCCATGCTTAGTATTCTGCAACAGAAAATGCCTGAGAGCTCTGGAATGGGAAGCTCCCCCCTCCAACAAATTACTGCAGGGAAAAATCTACGATGCTTACTTTCAGCCTACAAATATTTGCCTTTTTAAGTGTAATGCAATTTAGGAAAGCAATGCTAATGGCATTTTCAGGTGAATCTGGGTTTCCTGTATTACAGAGTAGTGAAGAAAGACAAAGAGCTGAACTATCCAGAATAACCATCCATGTTATTCTAGCTAATAACATATTCCCTGGACTATATATTTATTTGCATATGTACATGTATGCAGTCTTCTTTTTACATGTATGCAATCTTGAATATGTACATTATATAACTTGCTACCACCAAGAAGAGAAAATCCTACCCCAGTGTCTAACGATGCTATCTGTAGTCCAGTTTTCCTTCTTTTCCCACACTCATTTACATAAAGACTTCCTCTGAGGCAGAGATTGTGTCTGTCCTGATGTTGGTCCTTTGCAAATGTAAATTCATTTCAAAATTTTGTTAATGTTAATCTGTCACACAGGCCTTTCCTGCAAAATAATCTGTCACAGTCTCCTTTGCAATTCTGCTTAACAGGAACTTAAATGTTTAGGCTGATGGTGCCCTTCCCATCATCCTGACAAATATTCTGTGAAGTTCCTTAGGATTTCTCTGCCTGTCTGGATTAGCCTGCTGATTCGTCTTCTACTACATGATTTTTTTTGTTTTGCTTTGTTTGGTGATTTGTACAGCTCTTCAGATGAAGAATGTTGGTCCTTATGCATTAAGATAATGCAAATAAATAATAATACATGAAAAGTGAATTCATTAATAATACACTTAAACAGGATAAGAAATGAACAGTAAATCCTGAAGGAGTTAAACTAAATTCAATCAGACAGAAAAAAAAGAAAGAAACTCAGGAAGCATACCCTGCTGGCTGCCTTTTTTTTACCCCCAAAGATAAAGAATGTAATCTGTTTTCTATTTGAAGAATAACAAGATTTTCACAAGTTCCTTGTTGGCTAACTTAGACACACCAAGATACCAGAATTCAGATATTTTTCTATTCTCTTAAAGTAACAGGAGATTTTTGAGCAGCTGTCTACAGGATGGTTTCACTTATTCAGTGCTCTGCACCTGAAGAAACCTGCAAAATACAAACTGCATCAGATGCAGAGAATAGGCATCCTCTGCTCACACAACCCGCTGTGCTGAAATGCCACACGTACAGCTGAGCTGGTCTGGGCTGTGTGATCCGGCTCTCAATGCTGAATTGCAGCTAAAAAGGCTGAAACACCCCCCTGCCTTTGTGTCCTCCCTCGCCCTGTTCTCCCAGCCAGTGCAGAGGCAGAGCAGGATGGGCAGAACGCGGCTCAGCACCTCTCAATTTCAAAGCCACTAAAAATAAATCCATTGACAAACAGGCAGGCAGGAGCTGGCGCTGCAGCGAGCATGGGTGCGGCAGAGCCTTGGAAAGCGCAGAGGCGTGAGGCGGTGGGAGTGCTCCTCATGGAGACTACCCAGTCCCCAAAGGAAAACGACTGACAAAACGTGGAGATTGGCGCTGCATATTTGCAGTTTAATCAGTTTAGATTGCGTGGAATGTGGGACCCAAACTCGGCTCTGCTTAACCCCAAACACTGCAGGCAAGATGCCTCTGCAAGCTCCGTTTCCATGGAAATGGACGTTCGCATTAGCTTCCTTCGTAAAGTGAATCTATTAGACCCAGCTCAGTGAAACAGGTATTTTATCTCATTTCATTCTGGGAGAAGATAAGGATTAGTTTGAAATCTGCACGTGGCATTTTAGGAGCATTTGATTATTCCTCCTGGGCTTTATGAGATTGGGAACTACTAGACTATTATGTGGGTAGAACAATAACCATTTAAGCTAAGGCTGACTCAGATGCGTCAGTCTGCCAAAACCTTATCAATCTCACACCAAAAGGAGGACAAAATAAATCCTTGCCCTCAAATTAGACTTTATTGACGGACATTATTGTCCTTCCAAAAAAGCATAATTATTCTGATTTCAATAAGCAAAGAAGTTGTTTCTGCTGCCCTACTAATTTTTGTGAGGATTGGATGTATTTGCAGCAAATAAACCCTCTTCCTTACCACAAAATTATATTATTAAAACATCTAAGTCAAGTGAAAAGCAGGCCTTTTCTGTAATGATATTAAATAATAAGATAAACTCTATCTCAAGCATAAAGGAATTGCAGGATTTGTATGGATTTGGTCTCAATATACTTTACCAGAAACACTGCCTGATCAATTTCTCTCCAAGCTCTCAAAGAAACTGCAAATCTGCAAGGAATATTCTGGAAAGGAAAAATTTAAAATAAAATCTAAAGAGGTTTCAAAGCTATTTTCAAAGCATGGGAGATCACTGAAGTTTGACAGAATTAGTACAGTGTTCACTCAGTTTAAATGTGGTAATCTTATTTAAAGTGGTCAGTAAAAGGAAAAAACATGGAACAATTTTTCACATTCTTTCTTCATACCTGTAAGCACTGGAGAACAGAATATCTCTGTGGGGGTACATTGTCCTGGTTCATAGGTCATTAAAAATGAATCACAGATAGAAACTCAGTTACAGAATCATTATTTCCCTTCTTTCTGTGACAGAAAACTAATGACTTCAGACCCCAGGTTGGATTTATGGAATGTGGTTTACAGTTAGTAAGACCAAAGATAATTTGACCCCCCAAACAGAAACAAACTGAAACTTTTGTCTAATTTTAAGTGTGTTCTCAGTTCTTTTGAGGTAAGGTCTCAATATAAAATAACAGAAGGTTGTACATGGCCCCCTATGCTGATATATATGTCAGCATGACCCTTTTCATAGGAAATAAAGAGAGCACAAGCAAGGGGGCCTCTCCTGAAGTGCAGGAGTGCTCTGGTAAATTCAGAAACATCTTCCCCTCCCACCAAAGCCTGCAAGGCAGGGTGTGCCCATCATCCCACTCACATTATCAGCTTTCACAGCCATGCCATCCTCATGGGGGATTGCAACAGATATTGACAGAATTAATCTCTTTTTGTTTTTAAAGCTGAGGAAATTTTCCCACTAAGTCCAAATTTTCTGAGACCTTCTGTGTAACACCTTTAAAAGTAAAGTTTTCAGGTAAGCCTACAGAGTCTTTGTTCCAAGTCATTATTCCTTCCCTTGCAAACCTTGAAGTATATGAGAAATCTATAATTCTTAAAAGTGTAGCCTTCTGTCATTCTAAAGCAAATACATAGAAAAAACCCCAACTATTCAAAAAATAGTATACAATAGTATACAAAAAATAGTATACGATAGTATACAAAAAATAGCATACAAAACAAAATTCTTTCTAACATGAATGACGTTATAAGTGTGTCTTAGTCTAGCACAGCTAATTCTACTGGGGCATAACCTGATCTCCTACTCTGCAACAATTTACTGTTTATAACATGCTCTTTTAAATCAGTTCCTGATCAAATTCAAACCCAGTTCATTAAAAATTATGGTACCAGAGTAGCTAATAAAAGAACTAATTGGGACACAGGCCAACATCTCCCAGCTTCCTGATAGAGTTCTGACATTTTAGTACTTTTAATGAAGTGTATGTGCTGGTGTTAAAGTGTGCAGTAAATTGTGCAGTAAAGATATGGAATAGATTTCAGAATTCTTTCTTTGGGAGGAAGACAAATTTATATTTTGGTTTTGAAACAGATGGACAAAGCCCTCTTAAAGTTCTGTTCTTGAACAAATGCATGAAATTTTAGAAGCTTCTCTCCTCCTCTTGGTTTCATAATCCTGCAAAATCTTTCTTTTTCTCAAGTTTTTTAAATTTCATTCCCTGTAGCAGAGGCATAAAGCTGTTTTTTTTAGTTATCTTTATGTCAGAACTCTGAGCACAGATCTGAAAATGAGAATGAATCTACAAATACATAAAATTTCTGTTTTGTTTCCAAGATCACTTCATATTTTCATTTCTCTTTAGCATCCCATTGTGCTGGGGATACAGTTTATTCTTCTTGTGACACTTTCCGAAATCTTTGTTGCCATCATCATTTAGGTCAATACAAGTTCTGCAGTGGACCTCTGCACAAACCGACTGAGACTGGACCACAGATACGTGCAGACAATGGGACAGATCATGTACAGAAAATAGGGGGAGCCTAAAATAACTAAGGACATCACACTATGGGTATGGATCTTGCTCATGTCCATTCTATCCACACACAAATCCTTATTTTTTTGACATGCCAGTGGTCCTTCCTGACACAGCCAAAAGTTGGGCTAAAATTTGGACTGGGAATTCACTTGGATCAATCCTTCATAGCAAAGACAGATGTGCACGACACACGTGATCTGACCAGCAGCTCCCCTTATTCACTCTGTAAGTCAGGAGAAGAAACAGGACTTTTCTGTAGCTCATCAGGAAGAAAGCACCAAACAGCTCAGGCCAAGGCAACACAAAGACCTGTAGAACATGCTGCAAGGACTCCTGGCTGCCTAGAAAGTCTGCAGCATGGCTCTGCATACCCAGGTGAGACCCAAAGAGTAGATTGCTCACTCTAGCTAATTTTCAGTACAGTTACAGTGGGAAGGCCATTGTCATCTAATAAATATTTCCATTTCAATCCACTTATTTTTACTGTAAAGCTATCACAGGTGTATCCTTTGTTTAATGTTCTCAGCTGAGAAGGAGGTGACTGGGTAGATAGTAAGCAACTTCCATTTCACCCCTGTAAGACCAAGTCTCTGCCTACATCCTTGCCTCCATAATGTACATTTGTCATTTAGAGTAATTTGGAGGAACAATGTGGAAAGTTAGTTCTGTGTCAGCATGTATCTTTTTTATATTGCTAAGAAATCTTATTTCATGTCCAGAATTGCCTGCAGGATACTTTTTATAGGCATATAAGTCAACAAGAGGAAGTTCAGTGCTATTTAAGACAGAGCTTGATACTTCATATATCAAAGTTTTGACCCTTTTTAAGTCTTTGTATTCTGAATAAGGATAACTGACTGTAATTATTGCATCACAACTTGTAATAAAACAATTAAAGGAAGAAAGAAAAATAATGGATTTTATTACATTTATCTGTCAGCTTCTATGTGTCTGTTACAATGCTGGAAATCCTAGACAACAACCACAAAACTTAGGTTAAGAAAGATGATAAAGGATTTGTATGTGATCAAGCATCTATAAACAAGTAATGTAAAAAACACTTTTTGAACATAAAGCCTAATTACTTTGGGAGAAAATCCTTCTTTGCACACAGAAGGATAGATCACGTGCTAGATCTAATTTATGCTGATCCTTATATACTGTGCAGTAGGGATATGCCTTATCCCTTGACTGTCTCTGTGTGACATGTAATTTTTCACAGTACTTCCCAGTGATTTTCAGAATCCAGGAGCAATTCAGCATGGAGAACAATGGTATGCAGGACATGGTGAGTTGTGCCTGCTCATGTCAATGCAGTTATGTTATCTTTCAGGATTATGAAAAGAGATTGCATATTATCATGACTATGACTTGCTCTTGTAACACTTGTAAAGTGGCAAATAATTTCTACCTTGTCTTTTGCAACCTAGCCATATCTTCTTGCTAAAGTAATTTTAGTCTTTTCTCTCTCTTCATAATTTATTCTGTATCAACACCTTAACTTCTGAAGGAGATGAAGCCACTTAACTTCATCCATAAAAACTACTAGACTTATTCTATCAAATGCAAAATGTTTCTTCATTGTAGCATTTATGACCTCTCTGAAAGCTCTGCAAAATCTTTGGGTGGTGATAATGGTACAGTAAGCATGGTTATTTTAGGTATATATTCATATTTCAAGATTAGCAAGAGAAATTTTTTTAATATGGCAGTTACTATAGTGACAGTGACAGTTTCAGAGAGGAAAGATGGTATTGTGATAAATATATTGTACTAAGATTCAGCTCAAATTGTCAGGAACTCTTCAGAGAGGATCACTTAAATATTTTTATTTTCTGGTATTTTTTATTGTGACAGTGCTTTGGTGAACAAGTGGTTGACCTGAATTGCAGAAGTAAAGCTAGCTGAGAGTTGTTCTTTCATTCTGCAGAATTCTTCTACATTTAACAAATATTTTTATTCTGTATCGAAACAACCTCAAATCTCTTGAAAGCTATTTTGTGTAAGTAAAATCAACCCTTCCTGCAAAATCTAATGCTCAAGATCTATGCTTTATGCAGATGGTGGACTTGATTTCCAACCTGTCCCCAAAAGACTAATACTGCTACAGTAGTGAGGAAGGTCTGTGGTTTACCCTGTTTTTAAGAGAAATTTCATTCTGGATTTGGAAAAAAAACCTACCCAAACATTGTCTGACAGTAACTTTGTCATGGTTCTTTGCTCAATTCATTAGAAATTCACCAAAGATCATGCAAAGACTGCTTTGTTTCCCTAATCATCTATAGCCTGCACAACTCTGCTGGTCAGTTTACAGTTATCTAAAAGAAATCAAGAATCAATCTGTATTGATTTCCTGAATATGTGTGTGGAATTCTACGGCTTATAAGGTTGAGCTCTAATTCAGGCTTGATCAGAGTGTGCCTGTTTACATGTCAACATTTCATCTATGACTAACAAGCTACAGAAAGCCTGTTCTCATAGTTGCAACCAAGTGTTTTCTTCACGTTTGCCCAAGATACAAAGATAAGCTCTGTAGTCCAAACCACTTCAACAAACACCTTGAGAGGGGCCTGCCATATCAAAATGCCCATGATAATTATTGAAGTAGCCATGGTATGATAATATATCAGTGATGGCCCAGATATTCCATTCTTGCCTCTATTGAGCCTTTGACAGCTTAAATTTACTGTACATATGGAATCATTCATGGCTGCTGGCAGCTGAAATGATCATGGCTATACTCCCAGTGACAGCTGGGACAAGGTTCAGGCGTCTTATCTCTACTCTATTTCAGTAGCTGATTGCCAGCTTAGAGCTGGCAGTGTGAAGCATTGCTGTCTGTGGCCTGCAAGTGTAAGCCATCAGTGGACACAGCCCAGCACAGGAGTGTAGGATTCTGTCACCAGCCTCAGCTAGGCAGCACCAGAATTCACTGATTTTTTCAGTGCCTCTTAGACAAAATCAGCATCTAACTGACTGTGCTGGCAGAGAAGATTCAAGACCAGAATTTTTCCCAGTTGTAACTGAGAAACCCATTCCTTATCTCTTCACCTCTTTGTTACTTTTGAATACTCCAGGGGAAAATCTACCAGCTCAGCTTGTACCACCAGTGCTCACTGAACAGTGAAACACTCCCGGAGGGACTGGAAGCATCAGCATAATCAATTACTACATCTCAGGAAGCAATCCCAGAGAAGCTTTCTAGGTTATCTCTGTACTGAGGTCTTTAGGATAAAGCCTTTCCCCTTGCACCCTCCCAGAAAGAACAGTATGTTCCAGGGTATCATAATGCCACATGGTAAACTTCTGGTAATACCACTGTATCCAGAAACACCAGGATCCCCTGAGACAAGGGTGTTTGCCTTTGGTAATATGAAAAGCTCATTTTCCTGTTTTTATTTTTTTTCACCTTGTCACTTTGGTAACGTTGCCTCTAACAGGAGACTGATGATAGACCCTCTTCCAATGCAGGATGAAGAAACCAGTTCCTTATTGACACAGTGTTGTTGGAGTGGTGTGATGACAAAATTGTTATGTCTTATTTGGAGGTGATTTGGCTCATGTGGGCAGCATTGGCATTATTGCCATTTGGCATGGAGCTGAAAGGCCTAAAAAGCTGATTATACTGAAGTGTTTGGAAGAGGGATTCAGGACACAGCCCTGAGAGCATTATAATCCTGCTCAAGCACAATATGACTTAAAAGGCCACTGTTCCATTTCACTTGTTTCCTCTCTGTGCCTGGAAACCTCTGTCCTTCAGACCAAAGTGTACTTCCTATTTCGAATGAGGTAATATGAGGTCTGAAAGAAACATTGTGGCTTATTCTACAAATTAGCTTTTCAAAGGGCTATAGAGTCAGAGCAAATCTCTGTTGGTTCTGCTGGCATAGGGTAAAACAAGTGGTATTTAGGTCTTGAAAATATAATTCCATCTGAGCTGCTTTGTCAGCCAAATCTGTAATGTTTAGTAAGATGGGTTCAATAGGTCACATTACCTTGAATGAGTTGGTTCATAGTGGGACCCTGGGTACAAGCTCTGAAATCCATCAAGAGAAGAGGATGGAATCTGGAAAGGTTAGATACTTTATAACAGAGTAACAATAATAATATTAGGGTTATGGCAAATAGAGTTACCTCAGGACCTGCAGAGAGACCTTGACAGACTAGAGGGCTGAGCAATTTCCAGCCATATGAAGTTCAACACTGAAAAGTTTCTGTGCCTGGGGTGTCCATGGAAATTTGAGCATGAGTCATCAGTGCCCTGGCCTATCCAGCCAGAAGAGTCACCTGTGTACTGGAGTGCATCAGGCACAACATCACCAGCCAGGCAAGGGAGGGGATTGTCCTGCTCTGCTCTGCACTGGGGCAGCCTCACCTCCAGTGCTGGGGACAGTTCTTGGTGCCACAATATAAGAAAGATATAAAGCTATTAGAGAGTGTCCAAAAGATGACAATAAAGATGGTGAAGGGCCTTAAGGGGAAGCCTTCTGAGGAGTGGCTGAGGTCACTTGGTCTGTTCAGCCTGGAGAAGAGGAGACTGAGGGGAGACCTCATTGCATTCTGCAACTGCCTGATGAGGGGAAGAGGAGGGGCAGACACGGATCTTTTTGAGGTGACCAGTGACAGGACTTGAGGGAATGGCCTGAAGTTGTGTCAGGGAAGGTTTAGGGTAGATATTAGGCAAAGTTTCTTCCCCCAGAGGGTGGTTGGGCACTGGAGCAGGCTCCCCAGGGAAGAGGCATGAAGGCTACCAGAGCTAAAGAAGTGTTTGAATAACTCTCTCAAACATACAATGTGATTTTTGGGGTTGTTCTGTATAAAGCCAGGAGCTGAGTTTTGATGATCATTTTGTGTCTTCCAAGCCAGGATATTCTGTGATACTATGATTCTGTTTTAAGGGGAAGGTGAGGCTCACAGGGGGAAGAAAATGGCAAAGATGATTTATGGTTTGTCATGGTTCAGGCCCAGCTGGAAATTAAGCACCACAGTCACTTGCTCAAGCCCCCTCTCTCCCACCCCACCCTGGTGGTGGAATGAGGAGGAGAATCAAAGTAAAACTTGCAGGTTGAGATAAGAACTGTTTAATAATTGAAAATAAAATACAGTAATAATGACAAATTATAGTAATTAAAAGGGAAAAAAGCAGTGCACAATACAATTAGTCATCAACCACTGACTGATGCCAGATCCCCCTTTCTAAACCCAAATTGGGCCCCCTTCCCAGTACCCCCTATTTATATACTGAGCATGATATTCTATTGGAATATATCTTTGGTCAGGTTGGGTCATCTGTCCCAGCTGTGCTTCCTCCCAGTTTCTTTTGCAAACATCCTCACTGGCAGGGCATGAGACTTCTTGGAACAGGGTTAGGAATTGGGTCTTAACCAAAAGGACAGAGGCTTAAGCATGGTTAAGTCAGCATTCCTCTTATTTAGGCTCTTTTTACCCCTTCACATCTTGGATTCCTATCTGCACCATGGCCCAGCTAAAAAATGGAGCTGGAAAACAACCCCACCACAATCATATCATCAGAGCCACCACCCACTGCCAGGAGGTAGATAGGAAGCTATTTAGGGTGAGGAACCAAATATTTATCCTACCAGGCTGAGTGATTGCTGCCTTCTATCCTGTAATTTATTCCTGGTTTGGCACCTATTCTCCCAAGAGATCAGAGAAGAGCCTGTTCAGATGCAGCCTATGCCTGGGGTTTCCTGTAGGTTAGTCCTCAGCATCTCCCTGGATAACATCCAGGATCATTCCATATTGCAGGTTCCTCAGCACCCTACAGAGTTAGAAAAAGGAGATAAAGGAACCATCTGCAGGTCCTTTCTTTTGTTGCACTGATGTGTTTGTTTTTTAATAGTTTCAACATATGAATTGGAAGGCAAGGGTTGGATTCATCTCACCCACATTAAACCATCTGGAAGATAAATGCTCAGTCCTGACTAATCATTTCAGCTCTCTCTGTGTGCAGTTATGGCATATGATCTCCCCAGGGATCAGTTCTTCTCATCTATCTCAGACACCTGTTTTAGTGTCCTCTGCAGCTGCCTGTCTGTCTGCAGTGATTTCCTGGGGAGATTGCAGCATTATTTCCAACTGGATCTCCACTTTTAGATATGTTGATGTGAATCATTAATGTATCATTAATTTCTACAGTTGTACATCAAAATCTGGTCCAGTGTAGTCCATACATTAGCCACAGAAAATACTAGAACTACTCATTTGATGGTGCACAGATCCTATTTTTTTTCTGAGGCTCTTTCAGTTAAAGATCTGTCAGAATTGATTCCATACAGAAATTGCATAGTAAAATCCTGAGCCCTGCCAGCAGGTTTCTGTTCAAGTTAGATGGAAGTTGAAAGAGAATAGAGAAGGTGGTGGTCCAGGATCTACACAGTAGCACACATAGCACAATGAAGAGACTGTCCCAAAATGGCAAATGATCTGGTTGCAGCTTTTGAAGTGTTTGAAGTTTAAGAGAGGTTATTTTACAACCCTCTCCAGACATAACAATGCATCTATACATATGTAGGACACTGAAAGAATGTAATGATTTACTCAAGGGCACAGTGATACCCCACTTGCATAAGCTGTTATCCCTTAGGCAATGTGAGATTATACTGTCTTTTCCACAGAAGCCTTATTTGTGGCATTTAACCAGATCTAATATACTTGCTATTAGACAAACAGTGGGAGCTAAAGTACCATAAAGATGCAAAGAAGGCTGCTTAAAGTGGAAGGATCTTATAATATTGTAATAGTTGTATTTACTGCAGTAAATACTTTGGATAGTATTTAATATTATTAGCAGACAGTTTTCATAGCTTTAAAAGATATACAAAAGTGCTTTAAAATGATGTTTTCAATATCTGAAGGAAAGAGGATCATCCATGTAGTTTGTGTAGAAATTGTTGCTTTTAAATATCTCTAATTATAAAACAATATTTTTAATATTCGTAATGTTTGAGGCTGGGAAGTTTATCTATTAAGCAGCTTGATTATCTTGGAATAGGAGCTAATGGAATAAGTCCTCTTCTGGTACCTGAAGGGCAAAAGTATAATTGAGGAACAGTTTGCAGTGGTGGCTGCAAGCCATGTCAGTGCTGGCTGGTCCTAGACCAGCTGTATGGTGATCTACTTTCCAGTTTCAACACAGTAGCCTCAGGCTGCTCTTGCTTGCACCAGTTTCCCAAATCCCCAGCACTGCTGCTGTGATTGCTGAGAGCACAGCGAGACTCATGGGAGGCATGGAGGGGGGAGAGGTGCCTTCACCAGAACAGCCCATATTCTGGAACCTTCCACCAAGACCTGTGCAGAGGAGCAAAATCAACCACTGAATTAGACTGGCTTAGATTTTACAGGTTTTTCATTTTGCCACTAGAGGCTTTTTGTATGAATTTTTCCTTACACCGTTGTGCTTTGTTTGTTTTTGTCCGCAGTGAGGTTGTACTAATTAATATTAATCATGGTGTTTTCATATAGCATTCCCTTGTGATGGGAAACCTGGGATATAAATAGTTTTCAATCATTATTTGGATATCTTATATATGAGATATTTTTAAAATACTGCTGTGATATAATTTGAAAAAAAAAACATAATAAATATAATAAAAGGTGTTGTTTTCATTCTCTGACCTTTTTTTAAATCTTACAATCATCAATAAATTTAGTTCCCTAGTTTTTTTTGGTTTTGTTTTTTTTTTTTTTCAACAAGAGATGAAATGACTGTTCTGTCTTCAAAGAAGATGGGCACAGCAAAATCTTCAGGCACCTGGGAAAGTATCAAGATGTTAGTGGAGGTCTTGGAACAGGGCTTGTATGTGGGATATGTGTAGATGGGAGATGCTTAATGCAGTATAGAAGTATTTCTGTATTGCTTTTGATAGAGGCTATGAATCAAATTTGTATTAGAAATGGCTGAGATATTTCTGCATAAATGGCAATTTTTCAAATGCAAATGTTTCAGAAAGATATAACAGTTTTAAACAGGGGCTTTTACTGGGGCAGGGGGACATCAGGGTAGTGGAGAGAACTGCCAGGAGCCAGCAGTGCCAGCAGTGCTCTCATGGGACAGTATAGTTTAGTGTGGTTATCATTTACACAGTTGAAAGAATCAAGTGCATCTTGAGCACGTTTGCAGACCACACCCAGCTAAGTAATACAGTTGACACATCTGAAGGAAGGGATGCTATCCAGAGGGACCTGGACAAGCTCAAGAAATTGTCCAAATTCTCACTAGGTTTGATAACACCAGGTGAAAGGTGCTGCATCTGTATCAACACAGGTTTGGGGATGAACAGGTCCAGAGTAGCCCTGCCAAGAAGGACTTGGGGTGCAGGAGAGGCTGGACATGAGCAGGCAAAGGGCCCTCCCAGCCCAGAAATCCAACTGTATCCTGGGCTGCATCAAGAGCAGCGTAGCCTGCTGGTCAAGGGAGGAAATTCTGCCCCTCTGCTCCACTCTGGTGAGACCCACCTGGAGTGCTGCATCCAGCTCTGGGGCCCCGTCCCAGGAAGGACACTGACCTCTTGGAGCGAGGCCAGGGGAGGCCACCACAATGATTAGAGGGATGAAGCACCTCGCTACAAGCTGAAACTGAGAGAGTTGAGATTGTTCATCCTGGAGAAGAGAAAGCTCTGGGGAGATGTTATTGCAGCCTTCCAGTACCTGAAGGGCACCTATAAGAACAACAGGGACAAATTTTTAGCAGGGCCTGTTGTGATAGGGCAAGGGTAATGGTTTTATACTAAAACTGTGTCATACTAAATGATTTTATCTTGGATATAAATACATTTTTTTACAAGGGTAGTAAGGTACTGGAACATGTTGCCCAAAGAGGTGGTAGATGTCCCATCCCTGGAAACATTCAAGGTCAGGCTGGATGGGGCCCTGAGCAAGTGATCTCGTTGAAGGCATCTGTTCATTGCAAGGAGGTTGGACTTGATGACATTTAAAGGTCCCTTCTAACCCAAGCTATGCTATGATTCTACGACATCCTGGGACAGGCCCTAACCATTTACACATCCATCTTTTAGATGGAATTGTCAATGTTTTTTCACTGAATTATGCTTTACTGAATCTCTTAGAAAGATTTTCATTTAATTCTACTTGGTAGTGGAACTAAGTTGCAAACTCCCAGTAAGTACCACAAAACAGATTCATCTTGTTTGAGATGGTTTTGTTTAGAGTGGATGTAGAGATAATATTAAAAAATTTTCAAAGTGTCATTCCAAAGATGCACACCTGTAAAAATACATTATATCAGCTTACATTGCACTTTAGGAAACATGACAATCATATAGTCACACATATTTTAGTTTGTTTGCAGTATTAGCCAATAGCATCTCTTTCCAGAAAAAAGGTGTTTCTGTACAAATATACATAAAAAAGATATTCAGCAAACTTGATAATCTTGCTGGCAGATTTTTTATGCATAAAATCATAAAAAGTTTTCCATTAATTAAGTATATTATATCATGACATTATAGGCCCAGAAATAACTGCTTCAGTCTTTTGAGTACAGGAAATCTGCAGGCTACCTATGGAACCCACAGCTAGCTGTCTCCCTAGGTCTCATGATAATGTGGTCAGAAGGCATAAGTTAGGTTATCTTCAGGTATTTTATGGAGTACTGTTACAGATAAATAGCATCAATTTATAAGGAGAAGGATATGAAAAGTAGCTCCAGTAGCATTTCTAAAAATCCCCTTAAATGTTGTGCTTTCCCCACCCCATAATATATGTGACATCTCTCAGCAACATATGTGTTGCTGGGGGTGTGAGAATTTTGCATACATAAGTTTTGTCTCACTTATTTAACTGATTCATGGTTTACCACCTACATGTAGATAACTATCCAAAATCCTGACTATATTACTTTTACGTGTCATCAAGTAATTTTATATTGAACTACAAAGTCTTCAATAACTTAAAAAAACAAAAATCAAACCACTGATGTATAAATATATATATGAATGTGTTTCCTCTCTTGTTTTAGGCTTTAATTTTGTGTCTTGATGGTCAGTGCATGAATCTCTGTCAGTAAAAGTTCTGCTCCAGATCACACAGAACATAATGTGAAAAACTTCCACAATGGAACTGAACAATTTGTATGAGGATTAGTACTCGTCTAGATCTTAACAGTAGTCTTAATCACATTTCGAACAAAACCATCCATAGGATGAGAAAAAAGGTTAATGACAAACTTCACTGAAAACAGCATGGACAAACTTGGTTCATTATATAATTTCATTTTTAAAAGCTAGATTTATGGATTACAACCAACTGAATCAAGTATTTCTGTAAATACAGAGAAAATAACTACCTTTCCAAGAAGAAGCAGCTGTGTTTTTCCAATAGTATTAAAATTTGAATTACTACTAAAAAAACCAAAAATGAAGAGAGTAAGTAGATTATAGGCATTACTTGTTCCAAATGACATAATTCCACCACAGATTCTACACTAAGTATTTTTTGTAAAATGATACTTCAGCTTTAACTATAACCTTAACTATAACCTTAGTCATATTTACCTAAAACTCTTCTCTATGGAATTGGTAATCACTCTCATGAACAAAAGAAAGAGGTAAACCTCAACATGAATAAAAGCTTTTAGTTTAAAAACTGATTAATTAAATCTCAGCTCTGTCCTTCACAGATTTCTTTCATGAGGTAATGGCCAGTGGGGACCACTACAATCAGTTGGTTTGACCTCTGTTTGCAGACATTTGCTCAGGAGCTGGATTAGAACACATTTTATGAGAACACATGTAATAATTACTTGCAGACCTAAAGTTGCGATGAATTTACAGCCTCCTGATAAGCTGATCCAATTTTTACCTACCTTCATAGCTAAGAAAAATCACAGGTTATTTTAGGGCTCAAAGTTGTTTTTTCTCCCCTTTATCTTCAGTCCCAGCTACTGGATTGTTCCAATGCCTTTGCCTGCAAGACATTATGTGAACTAAAGCTTTGTTCATGGATCAGATCTTAAAAAAATCCAGCAGTACTCCTCAGTGTCCCCATTGTAAATTGTGTCTTTTGTGACCTGAGTTATTTGTGACCCTCTTTATACTCTCTGCACTTTCCACACTGTTGCTTAAATGGGACTGTCAAGAGTCAGAAAGAGGATTCTAGCAATGGTTTTGCACTGCTGTGCTCAAAGTGCCTTTCCAGCTTATTCTTGCATTACCCTTGGAGCATACGCAAGCATCTTACTAAGTGCTATGGCCAGAGCATTGAAACAGGTCAGCGAAGGACACTGGGTTTTTCTAGTGAATCTCTCAACAGGTCTCTCCCCTGTGAAAACAGCTGGCCTTCTTTGTATCCAAACACTATACAGCACTTGCTTGAATTAGAGTACATTTTGCTGGACTGTGTATGTGTCCCTAATCCTATAATTTACTGCCTCACCCATCTTGGTGGTATCTTTATTCTACAGTTGAACTACATCTTCTATGGGTCCTTGATAAAAACATCCAGTGAGGTGAAGACTGCAAAGTACTGCTATGAGAAAGGGCACTGACTTATTCATCAGCCACAGGTGCATGATGAATGGTGCAAGAAAAAAACAGTGAGCAAAGATCTAACCTAACCTGAATGGAATGGATGGTGGAGTACCTCTTCAGTCTGTTCTGTAACGTGTGGTTTTGGCAATTCTTGGCGTGCACTGCATAGGCTAAATCCCTCCTCTCTTTCTAATACTTTGTGCTACACCGATTGACCTAAGGGAAGGATTTAAACATAATGCTGTCCTTGAGGCAGGGACTTTGCAACTGTGGAAAGAAATGTGGAAACTAGCTTTTCCTCCCCTTGAGTATAGATTTACCACCAACTCAGAAGCCTGTGACGCAGTTTCCTCCTCTACCTCTAATGACACATATGCCTAAAGTTCTTAGCCTGAAAACCTGAATTTACCTCTGCTTCTTTCTCCATGTAGGATGAATGATTCATTTTGTTCCATGACGCTGCTTCCAACTGCAAAACTGTTACATAAAGGCATTCAGGCCTTCTGCTTTTCATTCAGCTTTGGGAATTTCCTGTGCTTTATCACCAAGACCTAGGTAGAATGAAGTTCAGGATGATTTTGAATCAGGTGCCAGCAATCCACACAGAGTATATTTTTTTTATTTGTGCTATTTTTCCTTTACAGTATACTTTCTGGTGTTTAATATTCATCCCACTTCAAAAGTCAATATTTTTAAGCTAAATATTGTTTTATCTTGTCCATGATTGTTTTATATCAACATGACATTTACCCGGTCCCAGTTCAAGAAGACTGTCCTCTTCAGGAGGGAACTCAGGAATCTGTGTATATCACAAGACCAGCAGTGGGAAGAATATGCACAGATTTAACCAACAAACAGAAATGGCCTGCACTGGAAATAGTCTATTTCCCCCAAATAATTCATTCTATTTATTCTTGTCTGTTTTTTAAAACCAAAAATGTATATATCTCTTTTAATTGTGAAGTTTTTTTAGTTTTAATTTTTCACCTGGTTCCCAATATTTTTTATTTCTGTTTGTGAGTTTTATGCTTGTCTATAGATTCAAAGGTAATTAAACATGCATCCTCTGACTAGGCAGGCCCCACACATGGGCAGCATCTGTTCAACACTGTGAGATGTGGACTGACCTATATAGAGATGGGTAATGAAGAGATGAGGACTTCTCTTGCTTCCTCACCCATGTTTCCTTTCTGCATGATAGACTAGTATGCTGCTTTGCTCCTAACATAATGATACACCATTCCTAACAAGGTGATTTCCAGTAGGTGAAACTTTCCAGTTTATTAGCATTATTTTGACTTTGAAAAAATGATAATTAGTATGGGCTAAAATGGTATACCTGAGGCTTTCTACTATTAGTTCTGAAACAGGAGAAAAAGAGCCAGTAGTAATAGAACATTTTAAATTTAGTTTGGGAAGTATTATTAATATGTTTTATGTAAAACTATTATTTCAGTTCACTGTAAGCTATCATTGAAACATATTAAAGGCAATCATCACAGTATTCTAGACATCATCTTATTCTCTGTCAGTATGTTATTAAATAGCAATATCTATATGACAAATGTGTTCTCTAAGCATTTAAATGCTTTGTTTTGTAAGCATTTAAATGCTTTGTTTTGTTTGGGGAGGAGGGGAAATGCAGCAAAACAGCACTATTGGGCCATATTTTTAGCTGCTGCAAATTAACATAGCTCCACTGGGAGTAGTGCCAGGAATTTTAAATTATTGTTGAACTTTACAGTAGAATCAGCTACTGTGGCACTTCAGTTATATGGAGGGCTGGGGCGTAGGAAATATTTAAAAGAAAACATAATAGATTATCTGTGGATAAGCTCTTCTTCCATGCCAGGTGAGCTGAATAAAATATTTCAAGTTGCAAAATATTGAATATATGTAACATGTTTTGGTACTGGCATTATAAATATTCTGTAAAAGAAAAACTGATGCATACAAATCCCATAACTTTCTAATACAGTAGAATTCCCTGCATGCAGACTCTAAAATAATAGCTAAAAACCCTGTTTTATAATCACCATGGGGATTCACATATTCTCTAATGAAATCCCTGCTAAATAAGCCATATGGTTCTAACACTATGGTTTGAAGCAAGAGTATTATTCTGAATCAAAAATCAGATAAGAGGCATAAGATGAAACAGTTAACTTTTTTTTTCCAGAAGGCAAAATGAGATAGCAAAACTTGTGTTCTAAAGTTAGGTAATATTAGAAAAAATTAAGAGCCCCCACAGTTAAGAGCCATAAGATTTTTTAAATGCTAAGAAGTGAAATGCAATATATGTGTAAAGAAAGGTACTTAACTATTCTCAAAGTGTGGCTGAATGTTTAATTAATTGTATCAGCACTGAAAAAAGCATTTGGCACCATGGAGGACAGGTCAATGTTGTAATCCACTGTGAGGTCTTAAGAATACTGGTGGAATAGAGTAGAAAACACAACTGAAAGTAATCTAATATTGTGTAAATCAATCTTTCCAGGAATGCTGTGTTCAGTTCTGCTCAGCTTGTCTTATTAGAGCTATAAACAGGAAGAAGAAGGGTTCAAAACTGGGTCATTGACATCACAAGCACTAGTGGAACTCATCACTACCTGTCAAAAAAAAAAAAAAAAGAAAAGGATTGATCTTACAGTAAATGAATGATGAAAACATCAACAGTTATAACAATCAAGGCACATTGCATCTCCCACAGATGGAGAGGAAGGAATTAGCAGGACCAACAAGAGTTCTTTTTAAAAGTTATAAGTAATTTCCCCCAGCTGCTAACCAGCAGGGTGGACAAGCCCATCTATGTAAACCAGCAATGAGAATTGGGTCCTTGGTAACAATATTCAGTTCTGTCTGTGAATCTCAAAATGAAGAATGCTATTAAGGAAAATGAAATTGGGGTGCCAAAGTAATTCCTTGGTTTGTAAAGGGGAGGACTCTTAGGAAAAAAACATGTGGAGGGCAATACCCATAAAATAGCCTAGAATTAAACTACAGGGGTCTTAGCAGTACAAGATATATGGTTGGACTCAATAATGTTTGAGGTCTTTTCCAACCTAAACCATTCTATGATTCTATGAAAATCATACTCCTGAAAGAAGAAATAAAGCCTATAGCCCATTACCTGTTTCAACTGCTGCCAGCCTGGTGAATAAAATTCACTTCTATGAGAAACTCATCTCAGACACAACTGAAAGTAGAATTCTAGTAATGAAACACAAATGTTTTATATTAATTTCCACCCCAAAGTATGGCCTCAGGGTTCTAGTTTTAGCCCTTTGGAGAGTGGAAGTGAAATGAGGCATTTCCACATTTAAGATGTAACATTAATGTGCAGCCTCTGCTAGTTTCTTTTAACATGCTATTATTTCTTCCTTGATAAGATTCCATTAATTCAATCCATTAATTGGTGAGATAATGAAATAATGAAATAGCTATTCCCCAAGAATTGTTACGTAACTTGCATTAACTTGTCTTAATATAATGGGGGATACCAATGTTAGAAATATTTTATTTCTTTACTGTTTTCAGCTCTTTTGCACATTCATTTTACACACTAAATATTCAGTATTGTAAAAAATTTACAATCTCATGCATTTAGTGTTTCAGCAGCACAGCTTTGCTGATTTGTTCAGTGAATGCTTGTTTTGGTCTTATTAACTACAAATGTGTGTGTAATGATACACTGGTTTGATATCGTTCTGTTACACAGGCTATCTAAAGCTATTGCCTAAAGACTGCAATACAATCTGCTGAATCCTGGGCAGATTTACTGAGTGCTCTACATTATCCTGCAGTCCATGCATCACTGAGTGTTTTCCTCTCCTAATTAGAGACCAGCCAATTGCACTATTTATAATTACTTGATATGATGAGCTTTTATGTAAAGAGGGGTTAAATAAAGAGAGATTTAGCAAAAAGCACATAGAACAGAATAAATATTTAATTAGCGAAGCAATAAGCTTCAGGATACTAGGATCTTCAAAACTTGCTTTCTATTAGTTTGTCCTTTAGAGACCACTTTCTCCAAGTGGAAAACACACTGACAGAGTCATAAAACCCGCTTGAAGTCTTACATGGAAAACACTGACACAAAATCTTGATCTGAATAAATTTGTTGATGCATCTAATGTTATTTCAAGGCACATATTAGGTGCCTCTTAAGAAACAGGAATAATTATTTCATATTAAAAGCCAAATTCTGTAAAAATACATGACTATTGGGGCTGGTTTTGTGGCATATATACTCTTCAGATTTCTTTCCATCAGTTTTTCTGAAGGTAATTCAGGTATTTATTCATATTGAAATTTGGAGGAAAAAACCTGCAAAAACACGTTTAGCACTTTAAAATCAGATGTGCTCCTGCTACTTTCCTGTGGAGCAAAACTACTTCTAACCCAGTCCAGATCAGAGCTGAGCACTTCAGCCTTCTCTGCTTTCTATCTTCTTGCCTCCAATAGATTTCATAGTGCAGGGACTGGAGCAACTCACATTGTCTCAAAAAGCCCAGTTGCTTGAATGATTTCTTCTCTAGCAAATTTGGACGAAACTGTTAATGTTACAATTATGCAAGTAGTTGCTTCCTTGCTCTTTGATGCAGTCTTACCTGGATGACGCAGGTTAAAAAAAAAAAAGTGCTTAAATATAGTGCTTCCCCTAACCCAAGTAATACTGACAACCAGGTTAGCATGCAATTGTCTTTGATGTTATGCCAACAGATCAGAGCTGAGAATCTGTGAGTATGTTAGAGAAAGGATCTTCTGAAGTCCTTGATCAACTGAAGACAGCTCAACACGTTTTACCACAGTCCTAGCAAAGGAAAAGGTTTCTGTTCTATTTTAATAATATTTCTAACTTTTCTGGGCTCATCATGTCTGCAAAGTAAATCAGAGGATGAAAACTATCTTGCATAAAATCTGATCTGGTACTCTCTTGGGAGGGACAGAATAAGATTTACATTCAAAGGCAGAAATGCGGTATATAAACAAAGCTATGAAATTTTAAATTCTAGCAAAAGTAAGATGAAGGTGTTTTGGAAAAGCCAAGGCAAAAAACGCAAAGCAGTTCAAAACAGCCAAGCAATAACAAGCATAGTTCATCATTTGTCAGCACCTTTTTGGAGTTGTAGTTTGGAGTCTTTGACATTGCCCAGCCTATACCATTTACACAAACCCAAATATATAGAAATGTACAACCATGAAACTAGGGGCTGCTCTCTCCTATATGTCATGGCTGATCTGTGCTACAACTTTCCAGAGATGAGAGAGACAGGACATAGGGGAAGTGCCAGCAGGCACTGGCTGGGACAGGTAACACTGCTGGAATTCACTGAAGTGAATAATTTCAAAATAAAGGTTTGTATTTGTGAGATTTAGAATAATGTTGTAGCAACAAATGATTAAGGGAAGGAACAGAAGCTCTGAACTGCTCTATGTTACTCTTCTCCTAAATAAGGTGGGTTCTTATTGATGCATTAACTTGTATTTGCCATTCTATAGTATATGTATTGTACAGATGCTATAAAAGACTGGTGAAAGTTGTTGTATAAAGGAAAACTGTTGTACAAGATATGCCAACATCTCTGGGCTAATTGCTGCTCCTATTTTTATGCCATACAAGACTGTAATGTTTCACAAGGGTAACCAAGATCAACATACACTTTCTTTGCTTCATGCTGTGGGAAATGCTCATGTTAGAAAATGAATGGTTTATCTCATATATTGTAAATATTGCAGTGATCATATGAATACTTCCTTTGACACAAAGGATTTTCTTTAATTAAGGATGATCTGTTTGGTGTGTTAGTTTTGTCCTCCAAATTGATCTCCTGTGAAACATTATGTACCTTCCTGAACATGCTGAGAAATGTTCTGCCAGGCTATTATTTTTAAAACCTAGTGTCCTTTCTGAAAAGCACATTTCTTTCTTAGAAGACAAACAATGGAAGGTTAAAGTTATCCTAAAGGTAAAATAATGTCAAAGATGTTTATAGTCATCAAATAATTTATCCTGGAAAAGAATACTGGCAGGCTGAGCTAATCAAAGAATTTGGCTGACTGATCCTTAGCTATCATGCTATGGGACTCTGTTGACTGTCCAGAGCTTGTTTATCCCTTCTGCTTCCCCTGTATTACTGTAGCAGTCAAAGAACACACATCAGGAGCTCTGCTACAGTTCTAACCAGAAACAGGGCAAATATTTCTGAAATACTTATTAGTATCTTTAAATCTAAACCTAGTAAATTGCTTGGAAAAAAGTCTCTTTGGTTTCCCAAAGAACTGCCAGAAAGTGATGTAGTCTTGATGTGCCTGTGAAATAACAACAGTTGTAAAAAATCTTCCTTTTGTGAGTTTTGGTTTTGTTATTGTTTTGTCTTCCTCCTAATCCTGCCAGCTGTGCAGTCTTGGCTATATATTTGTACTAAATGGAATAGCATTTGTAATTTAGGCTATATGTGTCAGCAGTTATTGTTACACTGTCTTGCACCCCTGGTGGTTTACAATCAAGAATTTCAATGTCAGCTTGTGTTTCACCTCTACTTTCAAAGACCTTTGTTTGCTAGCAGTCCCTGACTGCCACAAATCTTTCTCTTGTCCTGCTGCATGAAGATCTTACAGCTTTGCTTCCTTTTCTTCATATGACTGCAATCAGTTCACCTTTTACACAGTCTCTTCAATTTATTGAAGGACCAACCAGTCAAGTGCTGTACAGGTAATGAAGTAATTAAAATTTGTAAGAAAGGTATCATCGTGGTCAATTGTAAGAATGGGGAAAGAAATAACTAACCATATTCATTTAGAGCCAAAAAGAATTCCCTAAAAAGCTCCTGCACTCTGAGAGAGACCAGATGGCTCAGGACTTACATGGTGTATAGATGTGTCGCTATCTGAATGTTAGAGAATTTATAGAGCTGCTAGAACAAATCCTGCACTCACAGAGCATAAATCTGAGATAATTCTGTTAGCCTTTGTGGATATATGTCACTGCCAGGGAAATCAGAATGACTCTTTGTTTTCCTTGCTTTATGTGATGAATAACATGATCATCATAAATACAGAGTGTCAGAAAAACCCAAGTGTTGCATCACAGGGATGAGAATAGATCTCCTTTAATGTTGCTGGGCACCAGTTGAGATAAATAGATACTCCTGACTAATGCACAGTCTAATGTCCAGCTCCTGCTCTTAATAAAGTGAACAAAAATTTTTCTTCAAACTTGAATTTAATCAGAACAAAAAGAAACCCTGGTCATTTGCTGTCTGCTTTTCTTAGGTTTGCCCTAGGTAGTTTTTAAATGACATCTTAGACAGTGTGGAGAGAAATAAAGGATTTAGGTTGAGGTTTTTAATTTCCTTTAGCTAGACTTCAGATTTTTGTGAGACTAAACTGTTGCAACCTGAAGATTTATCTTCAGCTGTCTTAAGTTTGAACAAAAGAAAAATCATAATAAAAAGTTAGACAGTATATTAATTCTTTTTTGTCTTGTCCCTATTCTGGATATAAAGCAATTTTTTAAGGGGAAAAAAATTGTATTTTATATATGTGAACCCTGGATGCCCTGGTACTAAATACAAATAAGCCTTGTACTGGACATGTTTACGGTGGAAGGCCAGGTTTATTCACCTGTGGTTTGTTCACTGGGAGGCTGAACTCAGATATAAAGGTCATGAGGATAGTCTCCAAGCAGGGAGCAGCTTGATATATCCATGTCTGGAAAAGGAGCTGTGAGTGGATTCAGCAAGAAAGGGGGTGGGCAGCATCAGGCCCAAACTTCTGTCCACCCTACCTAGGCTCATGGGTCTCTATTCTCTGAACAGTTCTGGCCTAGGAGCAACCTGCCTCAGGTCATCTGAGCCTGTGTGTGCAGAAAACAGGGCTTCGGTTTACAGCCTGAAGCAGGTCACCAACCTATTTGGTGCTCAGGCTCACTGTGCTGCTTTTGGAGCTCTCTGACCTGGTTCAGGGAGAAGCAAGGAAGTAAGGAGGGGTGCACCTACTGGCTGTTTTTTTTTCCTCAATAAAATTAGATCACAAAATGTGGTAAATTTGTTGTTACTACAAAATTAGTCTGATCTCTGGCTTTGTGTCTGAATGTGCAGAAGCTGTGATTCATTAGAAATCAGTTCATAAACCAATGTAAACTCTTGTTTACCTAAGAGGGAATGATTCCAATTGATCCCTTCTAAGAAATGCTTTTAGGGTTAATGACATATTTCCATAAATAATATTCCTAGCAGCCACAATGAAGCCAGAAACTAGTCATGGTAACAGACATCCTAAAATATTGTGGATAGTATCTACCATTGGCCAGGCATGAATTTACAGGGCAAATATAGATTTATAGCACTGTATTAGCACAGTGTGAAGCACCAAAAAGTGTTACACACTGTGGAAGAGATAGTTCCATGGTTGCCATCCATTTCAGAAAAATCAGGAACTGGAAAGGAGATGCATTGCAGGCAGTGATGGCTTACTGGAAGATGACAGGTAGTGGCAATAGTATTCTGAAAGGCAGATTTCTGCCATGGCAGAGCTGGGGATGAGAATGTCACAGCACCTAAAGGAGGAAAAATGTCTCCAGATCTCACACTGCATTGATCTCATGAGAAAGGGGGCAGAGGTTCCTGTTGTCTGCCAGGCCAGCCCACTGGTTCTTGCTGTGGACGAAGGCTCCAATGGAAATCTTCTATGGTTTCTAATCTAAAGCATATTTCTAAAAGCAAATGGCTCATTGCTGCCACTGCCAACCATTTCTGTTGATGTCAAGCAAGGCACTGGGGTCAAAGGTTCAGCTCCCTATCTAAGATGCCTTTCTGCACTGTAGTATTAAGAGACAAAGTGAGGCTGCCTTTATATCCCATGTCATGGCTGACACAAAACTAAGATAGTGCTATTTGTGGCATACATAATTTTCTTTCCTAATAAGAGATTCACACCTTTATTTTTGAAATACAAAGGAGCATCATGTTTTTACAGTATTCATAAACAAATTAAAATAAAAGCAGTCAAAATCTGGACGGTACGAAATTCATACCCTCATGAAGTTCAGAATTTTCATGTATTTCTAGCTTTTACTAAACATGGCTGACTACTTAACATGCTGATTGATGTTTAAGATAATCTGCAACTCCAACAGTATAACATAAAATTTGTATTTTGAAGCATAAGATCTTAATTATTCTAATCCTCTTCAAAAGTCTTTTAAAATACAACACCTATATCGAGTGCCAGGAGTTTGTTTGTGCCTTAGCAGCAGAAAACAGATAAAATGAGGGGTGTGCCAGCCAGAGTCTGCATGGAATTGATATTAGCAGAAATCTCTGTTTGAAATAAGTTATTTCTTTGTTTAACTGAATTCATTTCCAGACCTGACAAAAATTCAGAACAATATTGTGAATGAAAAATAGATATGTTTATGAAGCAAAAATGTAATAGATCTCATTTTCAGGCTGATGCTAGTGGTTCTAGTATGTATTTAAAATTTGAGCCTTCTCATGTCAAAAATCCACACATTTTAAACACATTTTGAGCATTTCTGTCGTACTGAATTTATGAGGGGGAAATCTTTCTTAGGGTGAAAAAACACAATACAGAGCTATAAATGTATGCACAAGAGGATTACAAGCCAGATAAGCTTATTTTGAAAAGGACAAGGATCTCAGATTTCACACACTTTTGTCTCTTAGCAAATTATTGAAGTCCATTCTATTTGCTAGACAAATCCTGCAAAATTCAGAAAACATATTTTAGAAGAATTGCCTGGATTAAATGTAAAGTTTCAACAGACCTGAACATGCCTTCAAATATTTCCTTGTTAGCTACTTGACTGTGCTATCTGACATACTGCTTTTGAATTATCACTTAGAGAAATGTTCTTCAATGACTCTAAGTAATAAGGTGACAAAAATGTGATCAGCTATTGGAGTTATGTTTGCATGCCTTGAAAAACTGATTGCCATTTTGCATCTCTGTATGAAGAGCCCAAATTCTGCTCTGCTGCACACTTGTGTAGCAAATTGATCTAAGATGAATCCTGATGATGCTGCTGCAAGCAGGATTCAACTTTATGAACATCAGTCTGAAATGGCAACCCAGGTCAACAAATCCATTTCCCTGTACTAACAGGCATCTGCAGAGTCTTGAATGTCCTAAACCCCCGATTCCTCCTATAATCTCCTATAATAGTCCCAAAGTGTTATTTAGGACAAACAACAACTACAACTAATAATTTTTAAAAGTCTATAATGACCTACAGAAAGTAAGCAGGATGAATAAAAGCTATTGCTTATCCTGTAGATTCCAGTATAGCAGATTTTTTTTTTTTAATTTGCATAACATACCTAGGACAAAGACTGTGCCCTTCAATATAGAGGAACACAACAAAACAAGCAAAAAACCCTATCACAGTTCTATTTGGATTAGGGGAGAAGTTCTTCCTGGTCCTAAATCTGGCTATCAGTTCAACTATAAGCTTACTTCAAATGGCACCAGGAGTGTTTCAGCACTGTGCCTTTGCATCCTGTCTAGACATGTGGCCTATTTCCAGTTGGCTGGTCATTAGAGGAACAGAAGAAAAGTCAAACAAAAAAAACCCTATGAGGCAATTTATACATCAAGAGAGAAAAAAAAAAATAATCCCTCTTGGCCCAAAGGCAGCCAGTGAATGCCCTGAAGCAAAGAATTAATATAATATATGTCACAAGCAAGCAGTGGTCCAATTTCATTTCAAAACCTCTTGGAGACTTGGACCCAAAAATTTACATCTGTCCAACCTTGTGTTTGGTATTTGAAGGCGTAACCATCAGAACAATCTTTTGCAAGTATAACTTCTCACTCTGGAAAAAAAAAAGAGAAGCTTTTATCTCTGTAGAATAAATAAATAATGATCTAAACCGACATTTCAAAGCCTGAAGTCAGCAAAATAAGTACCCCATGCCCAGAACCTGCTGGTAGCTGGTCATCTTGGAAATGTAGTTAAAGAGAAGATGTGCAGGCCAAGAAACTGGGAGCAAAGGTTTCACAGCAGCACACAGAGTGCCCTGTGAAGGCCTTGAACAAAAGGTCCATACTGTTCTGTTTCCATATCACATATTAAGGCTCACTGCTTGGACATGCTATTACTCAGAAGACCAGAGCACAAAAACCTGTATATAGTAGGATTGGGTACTTGACTGGATTTCTGGGAAGTCTCGTTTCATGTTCTAGGCACAGCACTTAAATTCTGTCACAAGAGGCCTATTACACCAGGAGAAACTTTAGTAATAAGGTTGTGGTGAAGGCCATGGGGATCATAGGAATATAAATATTTGGGGACATAAGAGTTCTAGTTTATTTCTGTAGCATCCTAAGCTCATTTTTTCTACTTTGCTTTTATTAAGCTATCCATTCCTATTTGCTTACATAGGCTAACCAAATATAAAATCTATGGAAGATTAATATATCACCCTCATCTAGACAATTATATTTGTCTGTGTGTGCAGCTCTGTGCATGCATTTCTGAACTGAAAGAAAAGAACTAGTTGTTTTTATTTCTTCTAACTTGGGAAGAAAATATCCATTATTTTTATTAGAGGTAAATTTGTTTCAAATATTGTTTGTGTTGCAGTAGTGCTAAAATTCCAGCTGGAGATAGATTCCATGCCTATTTGGCATGCTCTGTACACATCCATCTATAACAAAAAGTGTGCCTGATCCCAAAACCTTGCCATCTGCACAGTTAATGGGAGATAACAGTGGATACAAGAGGCTGCAGCAGAATGAAGAAATAAAGACACAGTTTAATCAGCCATGACAGGCATCAACCTCAAGTAAGCCAAAGATTGATCTTACAGTGCTTACTCAAAGCAAAGTGTTCTGTTATCTAATGCTAATAGATAACAGAACACTTTGCTTTGACAGTGCCCTGTTTGCACTGTGTAGAAGGAAAACCCTTCAGAAAGGTCATTCCTCTTTCTGGCCATCATTTGTTGCCAGTGATTTCAATGACAAAAGGAAGAGTATTACTAATTTAGTATATACATATTACAAAGAGAAGGGTTTACACTGATCCACATGATCATGATCATTAAAAGGAAATAAAATGGAGTCTTCTTGTTCAAATGATATTTTAGATTTCAAAAGGTGCTAAAGAAAATGGCAAAGATATTTTAAAGGAATGAGGATATACAGTCAGATTTACAAGCAAATTGATACAAGATAATTTCCACTAGACAGGATTAGATAATACAGGAAAATAGTAATTTTCTTCATATACATTTGATACCATCAACTTGAATACTGCTTAGATTGCTTATAGCTAAAAGTCCCATTCAGTGCATAAGATGTGTGGAGACTTTATGATACGTTTTTATTTAATTCCTGTAATGGCAGATATTGTTGCATCAAACTGATTTCCAGCAGATGATTTTTACACTACCAAAATCACAATGACTGAGCAGACGTGGTCCCTCAGGTTGCATTTTTAGGCAGTTTGGCAGTTGCCAATCCATAGAATGTTGCATAAATTAATATATCTCATGATAGAAATTATTTCTTGGTAGGAAAAATAATTTTTATACTTACAAGCTAACGCACACAATTTTGAATATATTGCATTCTTGAAAAACTAGAAAGAATAAAATTGTAACTTCTAAAAAAATACACTTTTTTCAATATTGTAAATAAAAAAAATCTTTCTCCAAATATATGCAAATAAGATTTTTCCTGTGCATTTAATACATAGCTAGTGACTCATGAATTATAGCTCTTAAGTACCAAATTGGATAGTTGACATCCCACTGAGTGACAAAATGCCTTCCCTCTCCTCTAAACAACCTTTTCCCAGGGCTTCCTGACTAAAGAAAAGAAAAAGGTTTCATAAATGGTATTTTTTCCCCAGGGATTGGGGGTAGATTGTCATTGAATTCTTGATGTCCTGATTTCACACACTATAATGAACCACAGATTTCTCTAGCATTAGTGCCATGGGAGCTGAGGTTGGGTACCTGATGCTCCCTTTGCCCTCTTTAGGGCTCAGCCTGCTTCTTCTGGTAGTCCCAACCCATTGAGTCCCACCAGGAATGGATGTCATGGAAATCTACTTGGAGCAGTGATGAGGATATAGCAGAATGAACATGCTGTCAAAATGGGTATGTCTTTTACATATTAATTGTAGGAAAATATAGCTACATATTGCAGCTATGTAGTAAAATAGTATATCATCCAGACCTCAGCTTATATGGGTATGTAGCAAATTCAGAACATCACGTAACCAGAAATCCAATGCTTGGATTTCATAATACCCCACAGTGATGCAAGGGATAGTCTGTGTCCATACGTGGGTGAGGTTTGTCTGAGGACATACATGGGATTACAGAAAGACACTGCTTTCTGGCTATTTTTTTTTAAATTCATAAACAACCTTTTCCAAACTATATAGTTTTGCATATGTATTTAAGAAAGGAAGACATGTGCCATTCATTCGATAAAAAGATGGACTAATTATCAGGCAGCCAGATGGCAAAATACAAACTATAATTCACAGGCAATCGTTCAGCACAGATCAACACCTCCCGTATGGCTCCCACACCCCAACACCAGTTAAAAACACAGAGCTGCAGAAATGAAATGCTGCAAGGATCTCAAGAAACCATCTAATCCATCTTCTTGCATCCAGCAGGGAAATTTTTGGTCAGTGCAATACAATTTTATTCCATGGAAAGTCTCCATGGACAAAAGGTTTCAGTAGTTAAAAATTCCTTCATATGCAAAATAGAAAACAAAAACAACTCCTCCTAAACCCCAGAGCAAAGCCTTGAGGAATTAACTGAAACCTAAACCACAAAAACCTCAGAAGACAGAATAACCACAACACATCCTCACTGCTGCAGACATGTGTTTCTTTAATGTGGTTACAAGCAGAGCATGCACTAGGAATCTTTTTATTGCACATGGGATCGTTCACATAACAAACTGAGCAAACCAAAAAATACATTTCTATAACATGTGCAAAAAACCCAGCATCTGACAGACTGTAATATAAGCTTTGCTGTAAGGGGCTCACAGAAAGCAATATGATGGACAAGTTGCAAGAACCTGAATGGAATATGAAAAGCATTCACCACATCTCAGAGCCAAGGAAAGCACCGATGAATCTGCGCAGGCAGGGACGCAGCTGCCGTGGGCTGTGTGTGTGGAACAATGCAGGTGCTCCTGCCCTGCCACAAAACACAAACCATGAGCTGTCCTAGGCACTGGCAGCAAGGAAAGGGACCCAAAACCTATGAATGCTTGTAAATTTATCTTCATAAAAATTTATTTTAATAGGCTGTAATTCCTGTGCTCACTCTGGACTCAGACACAGGTTAAGTCAGGGGTCTTCCTTGTGCAACACTTGATTTGCACCTGAGAAATGTTGCTGTGGCACCCTATGGTCTGGACACCAGTTTTAGGCTTGTCTTTGTGCCATAGTGCTGGGTGTACAACACACCACCTGCTGACCGGCTGAGGACAAATGGCAGAGAATGGCATCTTACTGTGGTTTTTTTATTAATTCCAGATTTCTGCACTAGGTTCTTTAAGAAAAAAGAGATGGTAAAAGCCTTCTTATACATTCACAATTGTCAGCAGAGAATATATTTGGTGTTGTCTCCTCTGTGCTCAGAAGAGAAAATAAGAAGTCAGAATGTATGTACTTAATTAGTGCCATTTCTGCACAAAACTCCTAATTAACATTCATGGTAGTCTGCTTTAAAGAACTGCTGCTTTTTCTATTTCTATATTTGCTGGTTGGTTGGATTGAGGTTTTTTCCCTCCCTGAATAAGAGAAAGCAGGACAGGAATGTTGAGTTTCTTTCCCTTGAAAACGTTACTGGTGAGCACTGACCAGAGCCGCTTCTGCGCTGGCACTGGTGGCAGACAAAAGGTCCAGCTTCCAAATAGTGCTGGCTTTTTGGTGCCCTCACACATGAACTGTGGGTGACAAAGTCTGCTCTAAAGTTGCCACAACTCAGCCTTCTGAAACCTCAACAATCATGGGAGGTGTGAAGCCAGAAGGAGAGAGGTGAGCACTGGGAGGTATCCTTGACTGCAGATGCTGTCTGCTGGTTCTGCAAGCTCGTGTGTTTTGCCTGGCACTTTCAGGACCAAATCCAGTGCAGTTGCCTGATCAAATGCCAGGATGCCTGCTCAAATGCCCAATCAAATGCTACAGACACTAAAAAATTGCAACTAGATCTTCATCTGGGAAAGTTTATGAGGGAAGGGAAAGCTTTTTATTTTTCAGGTTTAGCCTTCATGTATTTGCATGACTCCTGTGGCTACCAGTGTGTGCTAGTGGGTTTTCTCCTGTTTGGTGCTTTAAAATTTAACTTTCCATGTGCACTGCAAATGCAATAGGCACATACCTTTTATTTATATTTACATTTACAAATGGACACGTTTGAAATATTTTGGGATGTAAGTACATAATGGAAAGGCAAAGTTTATCAAAGAACTGAACACATAAAATGTGAGAAATGCATTTTTGCATGCATATGTAGTGTAAACAGCAAATTTAACTGTATTTTCTAAAAGAACTATTGAATGGTTGGTAGCAGATTTTCTTACATTAATCTGGCTACCTGAAATTCAACATTGTGAAACAATAATGGTAGAAATGTCATTTATTCAGCTGATATACAGCTATCTTTCATATTCAGATTTTGTTGGAATGCTAATTGGAAATTTGAATGTCAGGCTCTTGTTAATAGACTAGTCTCTGAGGGATACCTGCATAACAATACATTCCCTCCTCCTCTCTTCCTCCAGTTGGAGATCACCTCTGCCTGAGTTCTGCTCTTCCCACAATACTTTAGATGCTTAGGGAAAGGCTGCTATAAGCCAAGATACCTGGGAGAAACAAAAGTGGCTTTATTGAATGTGAAAACGCTTAGGAAGCCTGTGAAGTGGGTGCTATGTACTTAGTTTCCCTGGAGTTTCATTTTCACAAGATTACAAAACAGTGCATTTCAAATAACAGACCAGACGGGCTGTGTTTCACTGACTGCACAGATTCCTTGCTCAGATGTTCCCAATAGCTCTCCTTTCTAAATGGGCAGGATATAGCTGCTCCCACCGTGAGCTGTCACTGTCTACTTCTACACGTGCTAAATCTTTCTGGGGATTCATATTTTTTGTTGCAGTATTTACATAGTGCTTGACATCTGCAAGGTAATTTCATAATCTTAAAAAATTTTTTATTCAGACAACCATACATTTCTAGGCACTTTTTTCTGCAAGAAGCCCTGCAGTGGATCAAAGGGTGTTATTGGTTTTGGTCTTTTTCAGAATAAAGTGTGCCACTCCATGTAGCAACTGCATCAGAATAATGTAGTCAAATGACGTAAATACTCCAAGGGTGGTTGCTCCTGGAATTCAATAACTACCTCAGAAGATTTATAGCTGAGGCCAACACTATATTTGGAGTACAAATTAAAAACTTCTGCAGCCTTTGTAAATTATAATTGTAACCATTGTAACTATGGAAGATATTTTAAAGTATTGACACAAAAGGCTTCTCCTTCTGAGCAAGATTCTTTTCGTACTGAAAAAGAAAGCCAGAACACAAAGGAAAATATCCCACTTGGAGCTGACCACTTTGCTGAGAATAAAATAGAAAATGTATTCCATAGCACTCCTCTGTGGGACGCTTAGCAAGAACTGATTTTGTAAAATCTTTTCTATGTATTTACCCCAGATTAAATCTGATCTGCACTGTGACATTATCTTGATAAAGCAAAGCATCCTAAAAGGAGACCTTTTGTCCAGAGCCCCCATATCCACATGAATTGTAAGCTACAAGCAATGGGATGTGTGCTACAATCAGAGTCAAGGCCACAGTGGAGCAAGAGAGGCACCAGATGGTGACCGATGTGAGGGCCACCACCTCAGGGTGCTCCCCAGATCCTGGGCAGGCTCTGGAAGAAGCATCTGGCAGCTGAGATGAACAAAGAGGGCAGTGAGACCAGGGGGGAAAAGCTCCAGAGAAAAGAGTACTGGGGGGAATAAAGCAAACATGTCTGGCCTACCAAAATATCCTGCTCTTTTCTGAATACAATAAACAGCTTTGTGCACAGCCCGCAAGGCCTATGTATAACCAGTGCTCAGTTAATTTATCTAATTAAAATAATTTTATCTGGGGAGAGAGAAAAACCTATGAACATTTCCTGTATCTGAAATTCACTTGTACGAACAAAACCTCTAGTATTTCTTTTCATACAATTTCACTTACCTCTGTTTCATACTACCTTAATCCCAGTTATTTCAGCTGACATTTTACAACTGACACCTGAGCCCAGAGTGGGTCCTTTACAAGAAACTTTAAGTATTGTGATCTTGGAGGGGATTTTTCATCTTGTGAGATAATCTTTTTTTACTGGGTATATTCAGAGCATGGTTTTTATACCACCTTTTAAATGTTGTGTATAAGGGACCACAAACAGCCTTTGTGGAAATGAAAGTTTGAAATCACTATGCTGAAAGATTCAAATATTTGTGAATTTGTCACTATTTATAGACTCATTAGATATAAAACTCTACTAGCAAAAAGTATAGTTCTCTGCATGTTATGTGTTGTTCCTATTTACGCTTCCCCTTCTCACAAAGCATGCATTGCATTTAACATTTGTCTAACATGCAGGTGACTGCTCTACAGTTTTGAGGTTTCTCTTTCAATTTGTCATTCTGCAGTATTTGAAATTCAACGAAGATTAGATTTTGCATAGAGTTGGGTGATGATTTTACTGGAATCTTGACTAAGGGGCTCTAAGATAAAATTCTAACCTCTTTAATGCTTGTAGCACTCATAGACCAACACAAGTGTATAGTGTGCATCTTTATAAGGGAACTTCTTTTCTTTAACTTTTTAAATTAACAATATGGTATCCTGTAAAAATTAAAAAGTCTGCCCAGAAAAGATAAATAGTGTGAGTCCACTAGCATTACCCCTCCCTCTGTCAGTACTGTGTTCTGCTGCTCTTTATTCCCCATCCTAAGCTGTGTGCCACAGTGTGGTAGTCATTCTTCTGCTAAAAAAATGGCTTCTGTGATGCTCAAATGATGTTAAAATGTGGGGAGCATGTATAAATCCACCACAGCCAGCTGTAATGAAGTGAAGGCCATTACAAACACCATGCTCCTCCCAGTTGCACATAGATTTACAAGGCTCCCCAGGCATTGCATGACATTGTGAGGACACAGTGACTGAAATAACGAGTAGCCACTGTGCAGTAACACATCACTTTATAGCAGGGAACCTGTGTATGGTAGGCATGGTGCCACACAAAGATTGATTAGAATCAGATGGTAAAACATGCATTGCAGTTTGTACCCTGATGAAATTGCTGGAGTGATCATTAAAATGATAGTTTGATACTCCTGAAGCAAACACACCTTCCCAAGGCACTTTTCAGAGTTCTAGGTATCAGTCCTGAGATGGAAATGGTTGGATACACTGATGTATAAATGTAATTTTGTGGTGTACAGAAGAGTACAGAGCTCACGAGCCTACCAAACTCCAATCAAAAGAAATGTTCCCACACTCCCGTTGCTGTTCCAGAATTCAGCAAACCTGCACTTAGTTCCAGTCTCTACTGTACCACTGCACTATCATCCATGTGGATAAAAGCCTAAACCAGTTGCTGTAACTGGCAAAATTCCCACTGACCTGCATACAAAGAGATACTAATTCCTAATCTTCATGTTCCTCATCTGGTGAATAAAGAAGATATTTAATTTCTCCAAGTACATCTGTTTATCTTTATTTAGACTATATAACCCCTTTGGACAAAGACTTGTTAATTTGTGCTGTTCTTTAAAATTAGCTCTTCTTTAAAATTAAAGTCAGTAATAATCTGTGTAATCCCCAAATCAAGTAGCATCAATGTATAAGAGCCCAAACATCAATATTGTAGGTTTCTAAAATCAAGTGTGCTGACCAATGGGTAGAAAAGTACAGCTGACAACTGGCTGGTCAGCACTACACCAGGTGCCTGCCCAGAAAGAATAAAGACATTTTCCTGCAGTTCACTGGAAACTTAGAGCAGGTCATCTGCCCCAAGCACATCAAACAATTAGAGCTTTCTCTATACTCTTACAAAAAGTCTGATTATGGCAGCATAGCAGATGCTTTATAAAGTAGCTCATTCGCTATTGACCTAGATCAATATGGTTTAGAATAATAAACTTAATCTTAGATAATATCTAGCACATAATCTACCTCAGTCTCATCTGAGATCTCTCTGGGTTACAGTGGTATAAATAATACTTAAATAATTACTGCGGGAATTAAATGATATTTAGCAATTTCAATTTTATTACACTTGCCCTTTGAAAGCCAAAGATGTAATGATAGATTCTATAGGAACATTTGACACTTTGATAACTCAACTGTAGTTAATGATACCAGAAAGAGCCATTGAGACAAAAATGTAATGAACTCTCATAGCAAGTTTACAATAAAAAAATAATTTGTAACTATAGAAAAAATTGAATTAGTTTTACTTGTTCTATGTCTTCAGCAAGTTTTAAATATGTAAATACTGAAAGAATTCTCTTTTTGTCCAAAACTGCTGAAGTTTAAATTTTATTTGTAGCTCTCCCTTCAGTGAGGCAGTCCATTCTACTGGGGAGACCATGTATTTTTTGCAGTCTAGTTATATCTTCTTCCAGTGTGATAGATTTTGTCTTACACTGCAGAACAAAGTGAATAATTTTCCATTATAAGTAGGACTGTTTTCTCACCTCAGGAAAAAAAAAAGAGCTTCATTTTCATTCCACCAGCATTTAATTCACTTTTGGGTCTAGTTTTCATTCTAGTTAGTTGTGTAATTCATGCCCATCTGTTTCTCTGCAAGCCAAGTGATGGTTTTTATGTTTGAAATGTTTTCTTCCTTTTGTATATGGCAATAAATCTTAGAGTAATATTTTGATGACCATTTGACTATTTCCACTTGTTACAGAAGACATTTTTTTAAAAAGAGCACTAAAGAGCTCCCTTAACATCCACAAAGTTCACAGTTAAGTGCAGAAATTTTCTTCAGTCACAGTAGAAATTAAAGCAGGAGTGCCAGGTTTGTGCTATGCATTCACAGTCAAAGGGATGTTCTAGTTTCTAAATGCAAATCCTTTAATATGGTCTCTCAGCTCTAGAAGAAGATAGAAGAGTAAGGAACAGAAAAATCATCCCTTAAATTCACATTGAGTTCTGCTCATATCATGAACAGACAGCAGGAACTAAAATACACAAAGAAGGAAAAGAAACACTAAAGGAAAAGGGATCTGCATTTATTCAGCAGTAAAAATAGTGAAATTATCCTTGGGGATCACTTATGGAAAACTAGATTCTTTAGTTTCAGGTGAAAATATGAATGTAACTTGAAATGTTGTAGAACATCTTTATTAGCATATATTATACTGTTTTGTCATAACTTGTCCTAGCTCTCACCCACACCACAGGAAAAGACTTCTTCCCAACCTTAGAAGCACTTCTTAGCTCAGGCTCCAGCTGCTGTGCAACAGCAAGATCTCCTTATTTCCTTCCCATGTGTGTAAGACCAGAGCAGCTACCATACTCAGATGTTTGTGATAATTTTTCCTGTGCTAATTTTTCCTGTGCTATATTCAAGGGGAAGAAGAAAAGCACAGTGTGTCAGAAGGGAACCTCCAAGGGAAGCTCCTGGAAGGATAAGATTATCCAGCACATTTTACCCCGAGCTACCCCTGAAGACACAACCTAGTCTTTGGCTTTTGTGGCTCCTGTGGCAAATAAACTTTCTCTTTTCAAGCTTACAGAAAATACTAGTTGCTTTAATGAGACATTTCAAATAGTATCATACACTGGTGAATAGCAGTGTTGGTAGTAGGTTCACTTTACTATCCTTTCATAAATATAAAAAAATGCAGAAAAGATCTGCCCTCAGCCCTCATTTTCATTTGCAAATAAGCTATTGGGTCCCTAAGCTTTTGTTCTTTGTTTTAGGGCTCCTGTAGCAAAGCCAAAGAATCATTCCTAAACAACTGTGAAAATACAGTAGACTTAGTTTTGTCTGTTTTGAGGCATATTCACTTTATTTTCTAGCCTATATTTCTAAGGATGTGAAGTTTAACAAAATTACACTCTGTTTCTTCTTTTAGTAGTCTGGTAGTCATTTCCCCCCCACCCCGTCCCAGTAATTTCTCATTATTTTTGGTATTCCCTGACCAATTTCAGTCTCATGAAGCAGATGATTAGAGATCTCAAATACAACAAATGTCTACACTGAAATATAGATGCTGATTAAAGAAGAGAGGCCTTACTGGTGCTTCCCCTGAGGTAGGGGCAGAGAGAATTCAACATGATCCTTTCAGCAGTATCCAGCTGCACGATCAGCAGGCCTGTCCTGACTGGGCAGATATCATCCACATTTTACTAGGCTAAATACAGCTATTTTATACAGGTAAAAGCAGGAAAAATAGCTTGGACTTATGTGAAGTGGTGGTGTGGGAAGAGGTATGTTAGTGCCAGCAGGCTGGGAAGTTCCTGTGGTGTGAGGAGAGGGCACAGGGCTTTGGGAGGAGGCAGCATGTAGTGCAGGGGACGATAGGAGTACAACAGGTATCCCAGCAGTGAGGCAAAGGGACATAAGGCTGTGCTGAGTGTGTTGTGGGGAGAGTATTCTAAAGGATATGCTTAATTCACATATGCTACACAGACCCATAAGAAACCCAGCTTCACCAGTTCCACTGGCTGGGGATTATCTGCATTACTGTACTTACCAGAACTTCAGGAGTGAGAAAGAGTCCATGGTTTGGAAATCCTGACAGAGCTCACACAACTGAGCATGCAGTGTGGGCCTTCCTGCTGTTCAGCAGGCAGGATTGAGAAGGCCCAGTAACAACTTGAGGAACAGCTTCAACAATGCCGACTTAAAGGGATCCCACAATTATTTTCCCTGTTCAGACAAGTCAGTCTGGGTCTACATTGCATACCTTTTATGTTGTGTGACTAAATTTTACCTGGCTCATTGCATTTCCAGTTTGATTTTATGGGTTGATTCCCTTTTGTCTTAATTTGTGTAACTACATTGCTTCCTAATTTCCATGCATCTGAATCAAGAGTATGGAAGAACACAAAAGGAAATGATTTTCCAGTCCTGCAGAATTCTCAGCCTTGCCCCATACCTTATCTGACTGAAATTGAAGGTTTTCAAAAACATCAGAAGAAACAAGACAAAATACATCCCTTCATGCTGGAATAGCCCCATAATGTGGTTATTCACACAGAATCCACATCACCACCTGAACACCAGAGGAGTGAATTTAGAGGGATTCATATCCAAGCCTATAGAAGTTTATGAATGTTTGATCTTTAATACCTAGTGTGTTTATATCAACAGACAAAATACACAAAGATATCTGCCTGGATCACTTGTCTATATGATGTGTGATACAGAAAAATCAGCAAAACCTGTCTTCCCAGCCCTGTCATCAAGAGCAAGCTTTTTCGATTTTCAGACTTTTGAGGTACACATGTAGAACCTGCAAGTTTGCATGTAGACAGATACGTGCACATACAAAAATTTGATAATATTAGGCTTGAAAGCATGATTACAGAACAGCTAGGTCAAAATCAGTGCTTATGCACACCACTCTCAGTGCAGGGAGGTTGGGCATCTCTTCACCTTAGCCATCAGTGAAGCACAGGACTGGGACAAGTGTAGCTACATGCAGTTGAGGTGCTTTGCTTTTTGTGTACTGTTTTGTTTTGCCAGTGAAGGTAATCTGCAAGGGCAGATGAATTACAGAATGTAATTGTGATTCCCTCTCTGAACAGGTCCAGTGTCCTAGCAGGCTGTAACAGCCCTTGCTTGGATTCGTAAGCCAAAAGGGAAAGCAGCACAAAACAATTAGAGAGTTATATTCCTGCTGAGTTGTACTGGTGGGCAGATAAGCTGCTGCCTTATGCACATGTCCTTTAAAAGATTAAATAATTAAGCAATAGGTGGACATCCCTTCCATAGAGTTTAAGATCATTAAGCAAAATTACTGGGAAGCATTCCTAGACTTGCAATTATTCTTATTAGATTTCATAGTATCACAGGATGATGTGGGCAGGCAGCATCTTTTCTGATTCAGTTTGAGTGATGAGCTTCATGCTGTGTAATTGGAAGTCAAGTCATAGTACCATTAGCCTTTATTGTTTTCCACATTGAAATATTTTCTCTCAGCACTGTGCATAAATGACATCGTAGCACTGGGAAGCTTTTGTGCTACCTGCCTTTCAACAAGCACTCCCAAAAATTCATTTAAAAAGTAAATAGATCAATAAAATGACAAAGCAGTTGAGTGGACATTACTCACTTCCTTGGTAATGTCATCAGCATTACACAGTTATGGCTTTTCTACACAAGGAATAAAAAGACAGCTTATTGTACAGACTATCTATATAAAAGATTACCCCATCACTTTTTTGAAGACAGCTCAGACTATAATGAAATAACAATACTTTATCTCCAAAATTATAATATTCTATGCAGTGCCCTAGAAATAATACTGTTATTATATCAAATTAGATGATATAAAGGGAACTTTTTTTTCTACCTGTATTCTCTACACATTTGGCCAGAACTTGGCTGTGATCCACCTTTATTGCACAGTGAAGGAAGAGCAGTTGTGTCTCCAGTTTTTTGCTCAAACCTCTGTGAACTCCTTCAGGAAAGCTCAGCCACATGTGAGTGATAGAGGCCCACCAGCATTCTCTCCCTTTGAAAAGATCTAACTCTCATTAAATTTGGAGCCCAGATGAGAATAAGAGAGGATGGAAGAGTAAGATGAAAGCATGAGCAACGTTCTACTTCATATACCAGCTGTGGACTGACAGGCTGTTTGTGTAGCAGGTGATAATGGTCCCTGCACTGTCTCCAGTGCATCTACCTAACAAAGGGTCTTTGCACTTCTTTTTATTTAAATATGTAATTTTACCCATCACTGAAAGTTGTTATTATTAGGAGATGGTGAAGATGTGTCCCTCAACATACTGAAAATTTTTATTTCTATAGAAATTAATGATTATTTTCTAGCATTAATTCTTAATTTCATAGTTTTCCATTATTGAGGAAGTCAAGGTGCTTACACTAGAAATTTAAGTAGAACATATCCAGGTTAACTCAGAGCAAGTATTATCCAGCACTGTCTTTAACTTCTCTGAAACAATTCCTTTGTGTCTGCTAAACCTTCTTATAAAGACATTTTTGTACACATGCCCTACAGCTCCAAAGCTATTGGTGGCTATTTCTCACTTCCCAGTTGCTCTCCCTTTCTAGGAGTTCATTCTGATTGGAACCCTGTTTTACAAGTAATCTTTACTTACCACTTAAAACAACAAAATACTAGCAGGTATTTCTGTTCTTTGGTTTTTCCTCAGAGCAAGGACTTCCTAAACTTACATCCCTCTTCTTTTTCTAAAATGTGGCTTCACCTCTATTCAGTCCATTCACCTTCTTCTACATTGTTCTGACTGAGCTTCCTCTGAAGCAACCTCTTGAATATCTACCTTGTATTTCTGGTGATTTTATGACCAGCCAGATGATATTATCAAAACACTTATCAAAAAAGCATCCATTGTCATTTTCAGATTTGAAAAATCTTTCTTGATGAGTAACCATTTCTTTCACTCGATATCACATTTGAATGGATCACCACAGAAGTTCAGAAAGTAGATATTTTCATTTCCATACAGGATGCAGGACTTTTCCTGTTATGTCATGTGACAGGGAAGCACAGGAGGCTGAGTAGTCCCACATTCAAAGTGGATTTAGGGTTTAACACAGATATACAGAGGAACCACACAAACATCTCCCGAGAATCACATGAGGTTTACAATACTTGCTTTGTGACAGTAGAGCTGATGCAAATATAGAAGGGTGAGTGACTGTGATCCCAACAGGAAAAGCTTTATATTCTTCATTTCCACCCATGTGTAGTCATTGGAATCACAAATGTTGGTGTGGCATTTTAAGTGATGGGATTCTTTACAACCTTATTAGCAGGGGCATTGGTAGCTACTTTCCTTCTCTGTTGCACTCACAGACTTTCTGCCTCTCTTCAGTTGATTAGCATTTTGAATTTTGCCACAAGATTATTCTGTTTCTATAGTGATCTGGGCACTACAAGTGTAGGTTCATTTCCTGTCAGTCACAGTTTACTTATGTCAGTGAGTGCATTATTTTCAACTGCATTTCTTTCATTCCTGCCTCATGTAGGTCGTTATATTTATATGCAGCCAATGAGACCATAAAGTTTCTAAAATGGTCCGAATGTTTAGAACAGTCTGACAAACTGTACTGTGTTCCTGCTTATTAATGTGCCATTATGTTGGGAAAACAGAGCATAAGTAAACACTAATTAGGAAAATAGGTGGAAAAGCAAGACAATTTCAGTACAGCACTCAGCAACAAAAATCTAGGAGATACAGAAGTTAAAAGGTCAGAGCTTGCTACAGAAACACAAGTATAGGATCCTAAAAGCTAAACCAGGGTCTTAACAAGAAAAAGAAGGAGAAAAAATAAGGCTAAGAAAGTCTTCAGAAAATCCATCATTGCTGTTTCTCTTCATTTGAGGTCCTAGCTATTATTTACCCTAACACCTGTGTAGCACAGGGCAGATCTCATGTTCTGATCTACCTTTTAAGTAGGCAGCTGTAAATCAGACAAATGAGCCTTTCTAATTCTATGTACTGCAAACATTTCACAATTGTCTACACCAATCTGTCTTTTTAGCCTTCAGTAGGCACTATAATGATTTTTTTGTTCTCTTGGATCTTGGATTATGAGTGTATACAATGAAGGAGGCCTCTGTTTCCAAACAAGGAGGGAATTCAAGAAGAATTTGTCATTGAATGGGACAGCTAGTAAATGAAAACAAAACTTTCCCCAGAAATTATTTACCATTCTTCCAGTACAAATAATACAAAATGCACTGATGTAGCTTAGCTGTGACTGAGTATGAAAACATGGATGTTGTTCAGACAGTATATTTAATTATGCGTGACTTCCTCTGCTTTAAAATCATGTTTTCAATAAAAGTATTGGAATTCTAGATTATCTTGAGTTAAGCCTTTGCAAAGGAAATTAAAGAAAGTAGAAAATGCTTCCATGTCAATGGAAGATAACTAGAAAAATGTGAAGTTTTGTAAAGATGGTGGGTAAATATGAATGCGAGTGAATTCCTTCATGGTCAATGTGCTCTATTTTTCAGTAACATGAAGGGTGGGGGGGAAGGCTAATGAGTTTGCAGGGACAGAAATTGAGGTAAAGCTACTGATTGTCATGATTCTATCACTTCAGTTAATATAAACCTGAAATAAACTTGAAATCTCACAGAAAGTTATTTGATTTTGAACCTAAACCTGTCTCTATCCTTGCCACCAATGTTCCTGGCTGTTTCATTAAAGGTACATCCATTAGAAACACATTTAAAGACTTTACAAGGCCTCATCTCATGAGAAGAAAAATATTTATTTCAGGATTTTCAGGGGAGGTAGGAGTTACTATTTTCATTTGTGTTCCTCAACTCTTGGAACAAATGATGTCTTTCCAGTTGTAATATTGCTGCTAAGCTGTGCAAGAATGTTCCTTTTTGTTAAATAGCAGTTTAACCTTCAGTAAGGCTGCAAGAAAAAGTGAAGGGGGAGGGGGGGACAAGTGGTTTAAGCTTTTATTTCCCAGTACTATGGAACACTGAATTGAAATGTTTGATAGTTTTGGTTTGGTGGGGTTTTTTTTGGGTTTTTTTTTTTTTTTTTTGTTGTTGTTGTTTTTGATCAGTTTTGTTTTGTTGTCTAATAGGTCACTGAAAAACACTGTTCTGGGCTTAAGCAAATTGCAGGTCAGGGTCAGCAGGCATGCAGCTGGCATGGACTGGCAGCTCATTTTTTTGGTTGTTTATTTAGTACAACACCCAAGAGTCTGGTCTCCACTAAAAACAAAATTTTATTACATTAACTCTGACAAACTTCAAGGATACAAAAGAAGGTGACATCTCTCTACACTTAGAACAGTATGTGTTCAGGTTCTCTGAACTTCATATTGACAAAATGGGGCTGAAGCTTCAAATCTTAAGAAGCCCTGCCCCTGCTCTCTCTTTCACAAAATAACCAAGTTCATAACTTTGAACTCCTAACTCAAGGTGATTTTGCTGCTGGATTTGGGCACCTCCAAAGCCAGCTTCTAGCTTGCTGGGCAATCAGGCAACAGGTTTCTTTACAGATCTGAGAGAAAACATTGCTGAAGACAACTGAATTAAGCATAATGCTATCACAGACAGACACTGAAGTGAGAATGAGATGATGATTTTAGTTAGAGTATGTAACTAAATGCAATAGCTGACTAATGAAAAGTTCTGATCAAAGAATCATAAAACAGATAAAATCTATTTCTAACAAAAAATGAAGGAAGCAAACAAGATCTACAACAGGAAAAAATAACTTCAGGCCCATTTCACTGTGTCAAATGACTAGAAATGGTGCAAAGTACTTCAAAGTAATACCCCAAAATGTAAGAAAAATAAAGAAAATCAACACACATAAATGCCATGTTCATTTGTTTATTTATCTAATGTTTCAAATCAGAAGAGCGAGAGAAAAGACAAACACATTGATCAAACACGCATCAGGAAAGATGAGGAGGTTTTTATGAAGATTCATAAGATTGCAACTTGTAGTCAAAAATCAGTATTACAAATAAGACAGGATGTGAGTCACACTTATTTGTAGTTTGCTGTGTGAATTCTGTCATATAAACAAAATGCATTGGTTGGGCCCTAGTACAGACACATATCCTGAGCCCACCTGAAATTTGAGGTTGCTATCATGCAGTACATCTTGGCTTCTCAGAATCCGTCCCTGACAGCAAATCCACCTGCTTTGGAAGGGCTGCCAAAGGAAAACCTCTGCTGAAGAAAAGATATTCCTAAATCTGTTTGAACAATAGGATGTTAGCAACATATGCATTCACATTCACTATAAAATTACAGTATGCTAGCTTTCTTCTTTAGGAACACTAATTTAATTGCTTCATTCCTCTGCCTTCAGTATGCCTTTGTGGAGCAATCTTTTCATTTTAAAAATAACTGATATCCCTAGCATAGCACTTCACTAAAAAGTACATCTATTAAGATGTAATAAGTAATAATAAGTAAGGTAATAATAAATAAGATGCAATGCTTGAAAAACAGGGTTCAGAAAATGTTAGTCTAGCTTTCAAAGAAGATACAATATCATTGTGAATGGCCAAAGGACAGCAATTTTATCTCAGTTGTGTATCTATCAACATTGTGAATGAAGTTACTGCTCCTCATACCTTTCCAGTTGGAAGCAGTGAAAAGAAAAACAGTCGGTGGCCTCAACAAGTGGGCAGTAATGTTTTGGAGCTGAGAACAGTTATGGAGGTAGGTGTGAAATTTTCATGCCCTCTGCCCTCATTTGATTGAAACTGAATGTCTGGACTTCCTCGCTGGAAGAAGACAGGTTCAGTTATTTTCCAATTTTATCACTTTTGTTGCCTACCTCAGAAGTTTGCTGGTTAGTGTGTTCTATGGGTATTTGAAGCAGCACATTACCAATCTGACCAGTGTTCCAATTTCCGAAGCATCCCATGGCAAATTTACCAACATCAATATTCGTGGCAGTTTTCTGCACCCTCTAAAAGGACACAGCTCAGAAAACAGTCAGAGTTTTTATCCTCTAACATGTGCTGTATCTACAGGTCACATAAGCCAAAATGTTTCTGTTCCCCTTTGCTACATTTCATGCTCCTTCTGAACAAATACCAGTGTATCCAAGATGTGGGAGAAGTCATCCTTGTCTATACAAAGATTTTCAGTCACACGACCTCTTATAATGTCTCTGAGCCTCTGCACCCACAGTTTCATTTTCTTTCTTCAGCTGGAAAGTAACTAGCACTCTTTTTACTTGCACTAATTGATAAAAGTTCAATAATTTCTTTCTCTAATTTTCTTATTACTCAGTTCATGTCCTGAGACAGTAATTTATTTTCTTGGGCATTGGTTACAGTTTTTCACTTCACAGGAATTTCCAATATGCTGCTGTTTATTTATTCACCTTTGGTAATGACGCCTTAGTGTGACTTCCATTTTCCTTTGCAGTAACAGGAGTAACTCCTAACTACCCTGTTTAATTTCATGGGGTATAGCCATTCTCAGTATTCATCCCCTTAAAAGTGGAATGTACCACAAATACATCCCATTATGCTTGCAATGATGAGCTAGATAGGTAATGCTAGAGAAGGAAGAACAGATCTCCTTTCCCATGAATACAAGCCAGTGTCATCAATGATATGCAAAAACTTATCTCATGGTAGACACTACCAGACTAAAACTTGCCTCTTCCACAAGATTTCATTTCTTGGGTTGTTTGTTTCTATTTCTCTGTTGCCACATGCTGCTGCTATTAAATATTTTATTTTACTTCTTTGATATTCTAAGGCTTTCTTTTTTTGCTAAACTGCTGACCTGAACTACTCAAACAAAAGTGCTTGTAAAGATCAGTTAAGAGCTAGACACTTTAATCAGGGAAACAAATGAAGTAATATTATATTCTAGTTCAGAACCTTTAAACAGCTTATTGTTAACCATATTGCTGTTCAAATCCCTTTGCTGCAATTACAAAACAGCATCACAACAAAAAGCAAATATTAGACTTGGCACACTCAGTCACCTTTGAACAATTTATCAAATTCTGAATTTTATGCAGATTAATAATGCTTGTCCATCAGAATGAAAAATTACTTATCCTATGTGTCTAATTGCATATTTTCAGGATCTTCCACGGAAAAGGCCCATGACAATAATTAATACCTAATGCTATATACACCACAGCTTTGGGCATTGCCTAGCAACCAGCATCCTGTAGGCTTCCTAAGGGGCCTCAAAAAAAGGCAGGGAAGCAGCCCTTTCACACTGCCATGAGCCAGAAGCAGCTTTGTTTTAGGCTGCTGCTCTGTTCTGGTTGTTTCTAGAGTGATCTCTGCAAAACAAAACTCCCTTAAGAGGTCACATTTCTGAAAAGCCTTTTCAAAGGATAAACAGAAGCTAATTTTTTTTTTTTTAATGCTCATTTTTTCTATACTCTGGGATACCTTTTATCTTCAGAAATACTGCCAATATTCTCTTGTTACCTGCCAATAACAATTTATTTTCAAAAGAAGTGTGTCTGTGGGTTCATTTCTACTTCTAATTGGAATAGTTTTCCATTTGTGACAGGGTGTTGTGTTGATGTTTTGCACAATAAAATAGATTTTGGACAAACTATTTATTAAATTTTGAAAAGGACTTGTGTTTTCACACAAATACCATTGTATCTCAAGGGTATCTACAGTACAGAATTGCACAGACTTCACTGAAATTGTCTTCTTCAGCTATAAAAGCATTCCTTTTTGACAGTGCAGTTTTTAAAAGCACCAGTTCATTTCCAGTTCAATCTCTTTACCTTGGCACAGAGACATCTAAATCTAATTTCATTTAATGCAAGTATTTACTCAGATATTCATTTCAATAAGAGAAGGAGGCTGGAAAGCAGTGATCCAAGATTTCCCCTCTCAGCTAGTTTCCAAACTCTTCTGTGGTCTTTACCGAGTCACTGATCTTCCCTTTATCTTTGCTTTTGTATTAAAATAACAGCCCAAATATTATCAGACTCAGAAAGATATTGTGGTTATTTGATAGCCCTTAAAGAAAAAGTCACCAGCATCAGGACATACTTAATTTTTTCATAAATTTTGCAGAATTTATATAGTTTAATGCTAACACATTCAGAATTATTTGAATAGGAAAAAAAATGCAACAAAATTCTGATGGCAAGGTGATCATTTTATTTGCAGGACTGTGTAATATGTGTTCTAGAATCTGGAAGATGTTAGACTAACTGGCAATCCCATCCTAGGTTTCTATGAATCATACTTTGTAGCTGTTTTAAAATAGCAAAGATCAAATATTATGTAAATATTCCTCACTCCAAATCCACTGACTTTCTTTTTTTTTTCCTGCCTTTGTCCTGCAGCAGGATTATTCAGCCTCCCAAGATATTTAGAATAGTCATATTCATACAGATTTCTGGCTGCAGTAAATCTTCTGTAGAGCTTTGGCTTTGAATTCATGCTCAGTCTTGAAATCTCAGAGGAAATTGTCAAGGCACAGAAGGCAAGAGAGTCCCCATCATCTATTGATGAAACTTGGGAGCTGATGAAACTCAGGAGCCTAAAAACTCTTCTTATTTTTGCAACAAAGCTAGCTTCTACTCATTTTTAAATTTCTTTCCCACTTAATTCCCAGTAAGGTAGGCAAATGACACACTGGGGATCAATCCCATACAATCTGAGTGACGTATCAATCTTAAAGGACATGCTGAGCAAAATTCTAATGAAAGATAATCATATGGATATCCAGAATTTAAACATTAGAGCAAAGGCAGAATCCCTAATCCCTGACTTAAAGATTTCAGTGTAGTTGCACATTGAAAGATGCTTGTGCTTGACAGGAAAGACTAGTCAGGATTATCTCTCTCCTGCTCATTGCTTTTCCTCTGTCTGCCTCATTTACATGTAAATAAGTGGATTTTGCACGCATTGAGGGTGCCACATGAATTTTAATTTTGCCTTTTTTACTTATGATTTCACAATCAGTCTGTCTTACTGATTTTTTTCCTGATTAAAACATTCACCAGGTCTTCTGTTACCCATAAGCTTGAACTACAGACCTACACATGAGTTGCCTACCTTCAGTTCAGGTCACTATGAGTCTTGGCAGTATGATCACATTAGTTCAGTTTATGGAATACACACACACGCACATACACACATGCACACACACACACACACAGATCTCTTGTCTTTTCATAAGATTTTTTTTCAACTTTGAGAGTATAAATGAAGTTACATTGCAAAGGTTGAGTTACATCAGTAAGTGCATCACTTTCCTACAGGCAAGCAAATTTGTTCCTTTATTCTAGCAAATGCTTGTTTTCCAGGTGGGAGTTAACTCCTCAGTACAATAATTTCTGTTCTGTGTCATCAGCACAGGAGCCAGTTCTCCTGGGCTGTGGTTCTACAGCTCAGTGATGGAGCTAACAACCTATTGAAGCAGTTTTGTTTCATTAGCAAGGGAATTTTTCCCTAGTGGAGTGCTTCATTAGCAAGGGAATTTTTCCCTAGTGTAGCATTTCAATGCGAAAAACATTTCATTACCAAGCCCCTATATAGATGTTCTATCTAAGTCCTGAGGTAGTTACCATCTTCCTGAGACTCATCCTTCTTGCCAATGAGTTGATTACCCTCTCTTGTGGTTTTATTTCTACAATTACAGAGTAAAGGTCCTCTTGAAGCTGTTTCATGTGCTGAAATCCCAGGCTGTGCTGACAGTGAGATCTCAGAACATCAGTAGGGTTTGGCAGGGAGGACAGCCTCCACTATGTGCACTATCATTCCAATTCCAGGTGGGTTTTTTCGAGGATACAGTGGTCCATTTTGCAATGATACAGCTTCATCCCTACAGAGGGCATTCAGTGATGCAATTTTGTTCATAGGATGTCAGCAGCATAAGGCAATTTCAAAATTAACCTTTTGTATCATGAAAATGAGCAAAAGCTAAAACAGTAGGCTTAGCAATCAATGGATTATTAAAAAAAAAAAAAAAGAAGAGAAGAAAAAGAAAATTTTTAAAAAAAAAGAGAAGAGATTCTGCAACAAGGGGGTTTAATAGTCACCAAAAAAAAAAAAATTAATTTCATGGTGTGGTGATTCGTGGGCAAAGAGTTAAATTCCAAAATGAGGTAGTGCACTTCCCAGCACTGCAGATCACTGCATAAATCCTGCCAGTAAAGGAACAGACTCTTCCAGGTCTGGCAGTTGCAGCATGAATTCTCCTGCCTCCTGCCACTACAGCCAATATGATCACAGCAGCAAGCATTTCTCCCATGTCCAGAAAAAAATAGTGGGGCTTTTGCTTGGAAGTGTCTTGCTGGTAGAAGTGCATTAGTCATCATGCCTGCTTAGTGAAACTGGTTCTGAGAATTCTTGATTCCTGCACCTTTATTGCTTCAGTTAGAAACTTTCCTGGATTTACTTCACATTCCTTACTGGTACCCACCAGTAAGAGAAGATGAATGAAAGACAGAAAGAGGATACAGATTTTACCTCTTCTGAATATTTTCATACATTTTCAGTTTGATAATTTTAACTGTTCTATACCTTTCTAGTATTTAGAAAGCTGTACACACTCCTTTTTTTGTCTTGATAGCAAATGAGTTATCTGGTTTTTTCTTCCTCATAGGAAAGCTTATGTATTGCAACTCCAAGAAGATCAGTGTGTGATCTTTTTGCATAACACAGACTTCAAGACTTCTCTAAAATAAATGCTTCAAATTCATAAGCTATACCCATTTTTAGTTTCCAGATTCCATTCTGGGCTCAGATTTCTAAAACTTAGGCACAGCAAACACTAAAATTTTAGATTCCAGTTGGAGCGAGCTTCTCTTCTTCTTGTGTTAAAAGGATGTCTAATTTAGAATCCTCCTGCTCAAGGTTAACTTTTTGAATTGTCACCCGTAATTTTTAGACGTTTACAGGATGTTACAGTATTGGCAAAATTATGTCATTCAAAGCAAAGCCTCAGTGATAGCAGCTGTTTCTTCCTTTGTAAAAGATACTTGGGGATATTGCCATTTTGCTTTTTAGTATGATGTGAGGTTTGCAGTAGGTACTAAATACTTCATTTTATGTTTTAAACATTAAAACACAGCACATAAACATTCAAATAACCTTTCCTGAGATGTCAGTAATGCTGACACACAGAGCATTCTATTTTGATAGCTTTTTTCCCTTCTTTTGTGCACTTGTCCCTTTTTAAGCAGATTACAGACAGTTTTCAACACTCCACTCATGTGAATCACATCACTAGTTTATAGTAATATTCAACACTGTTGAATTTATGCTCACAAATCAACCACTCCAACACTTTTTTAATTAATTGTGCTCCTTCTGCATAGTCAATTAAAGCATCTCTTCTTTGAATGCCTACTGGAGATTCTATTTTGTTCTCAGTGCTTTGACTTTGCCTCCTTTTCACCTTTCTTTTTAATGCTACCTTAAGATCCTCAGAAGCAGCCAACATGCCCTCTAGAATATTGTCTCTTTTGCTATTGAATTTCACCTGGACAGTGCTGTGTTATCTTCCAGAGAAAGCAACCCTTCTTCACAAAACCCAAGTCAATGGTTCAGAGCTACCAGTGTGCTCTGTATTGCATATAGGTCTGCAAAACCAAAGTTTCCTGAAGAGGTAATCAGTGCAGTATTTGAATTATGTTCTTTGGCTTGGCTTGATGAGTCCTAGATGAGGGTGATGGAAGAAATGTCTTAAGTTTTCATTGGGATGACCTTTGGAAAGATTTTGATGATGCAGTGATTAATTACTTTTTCTCAGAAATCTAATATTCTGCAAAATTTTATCTTGGGACTTCAGCATCTCCTCCTTGCTTTAAATTCGGACACAGGCTTTTTGTTTGATTGTTTTTAAAGGCAAATAAAATACTACTTTACAATTTTTTGTTTGTTTGTTTTCCCACATAAATGGTTAGTTGCAAGGCAGGAAAGCCACAGTACATTGCACAATTGAGATACACAATTTGCTTCCCTGTCAATACAAAACCAAGGGAAGCATTTTCTGTCACTGCAGTTGTGTGCTAATGGAGGGAATAAACACCACTCTGTTCAGTAGCTGGATCCTGTAAGGTGTGGACACATTCCACTGCTTTGTGCCAGCTCTCTAATCGTAGGAAAGAAGTACACTTAAGGCCTGCTCCTAGGCTTGGGCTTTTCTTTATGTTACTCAGGCCAAATAAAACTGGAACGGCAGAAAAATAGTTAATTGCATTCAATTTGCCAGCTACATGCTAATAGTAAAACAGTGAGCACCTTCCTCTGAGAGAAGCAACTCCTTTGCCTTACTATAGTGATAAAATTGTCTGTAAAAGCAAAAGCAATTTCTTCTCCTAGAAGGGCTCTTAGACATGCATTAATGAGCTGTTTTTCCCTGTATAATGAAGGCATAGAAATGACCATGCACTATGACAGCAGTTATGAAGTCATGCTGTCCCTCAGTTTGAAGTCATTCATAATGTGTGTACACGCTGTACTACTGAGGGTCTAGAGCCAGTTCTGAGAGAAGATGTCAGTAGCATAAGACAAATGACCAGAGAATAACTCAGACCTTGTGCAGTGATGTAGTAGCAATCAAGGAAAAAATAATCTTCTACTTTGAAGATGACTCCCAGTGTGAAGATGTTCTTCGTGCAGCAAAACCTCAAAGACATTTGCACCATACCACCATCACTGATGACACAGTGGTTGCTGTGCAGCATGAGAATCTACTTCCAGTAGTGACTGGCAATATCTAATTTGGATTTTAGTACTCTCATGCCAACCATAAGCCTTGCTGCTGCCATTAGGGGAAAGAGTGAAGAAACACAAACATGCAGTATAGTCTCATACAATTACAAACATCAGTAATATTTTCAAAATGTTTTGATGATTCATTTCATGACATAAAGAAGAAATATAGATCACTCCTCCTTCAAAAGCATGTCTGTCATCTTTTTTACCATAACAGCAAGTCAAACTACTTCTAGCACTTCGATGATGTGCTGGATATTGGTTGTCTGGGGATAGGCTTTTAACTGAAGTGTTCCTGGGCCATCTATTCTATTAATTTTTTGCTAGCTGAGATTGAGCACTCCCATCTCTCTCAGAAATAATTCTAAATTTATCTTCAGATGAGGAAAGAGAGATCAGTTCTCAAGTCTGAAATGGCAAGCTATGACTAATATAATATTCATTGTTATTTTGATAAATGTACACTTGGTAATTGATAAAATATCAGCTAGATGAGTTTATGATCTCAGCAGAGTAAGAGATAAATGGTGCAGTCTTTGCTACAGCATTGCTCTGACATATATGACGTTAAGAAACAGTATTTACACAATATGTTATGTTCATGCTTTGCACCAACTCAGAGAGACACATAAACTGTGAGGGACAGCAGATGATTCTCACACAATAGGGAAATACTGGCAATGATAATGGTGGATAGGAATCAGTAAGAGAAAAGATATTCTCAAGCAATTTTAAAAACTTCAGTATTTTAATCCATTTAGAGAGGAGTATGACAGAGTTCATAGGAAACAAATTACTTTTGTTGCATTTCTTGAAGGCAAAGCACCAAATAATCTTCCAGATTTATAGAAATAATAATTATGAGTAATGTATGTTACTTTGCTGTCAATAAAGAAGGCAAGCAACAATTTGTTCTAAACAAGTTAAATGGTATCAGAGTGCTGAGAACTGAGAAAAACAAGTTGTTTTAGGCTATGTGTCATCAATGTTTCTTAGCTTCAGTGGTAGAAGAGCACACACTATAGTTATAAAAATATAAAACTTGATCAGGAGGAGAGCCCATTTTTAAGGAGAAAGAAAAAACAAGCCCTAAACCAGAAAACATCTGTTTAACTGGATTTTATGTGCCCTGTAATGGATCCTATACGCTGCCTTCTTCTTGCTCTGTTCAGTGTGCGTTTACCTCACAATCAGAGTTTATTCTACGCATTTATTCGTTCCTGCATGGCGCTGGGACGAACTGATCACAGTTCCCCTTCTGGTAATGTAAAGGGGGAAAAGTTCACTTAAGGGTTTACCTCCACCCTTAGGTACAGCATACTTAGAAGAACATGCTGTCTTTGATTGAGGCATCAGCCCATTTCTGGTCTGGTGTCAAGGGATTTAGTTCAGCAGGCTTGAGGCAGCCCTGTGAAATCCGGAGCCTGGTGAGGCTCAAAGGAGCCTGCTGTTGGTGGAAGTTCTGTGTGGCTGCAGAGTAAACAGTGTTGCAAATTCAGCTTATAATAGGTAAATTGGTTCCACAGGGCAGTAAATTTAGATTTGGTTTGGGTCTAGGTCCCCCATTGCCGGGGTAAAGCAGTACAGCAAGGCCGTGAGAAGCATCCCCAGGAGAGGGGCAGTGCAGGTTGCTCCTGGGTGGGGAACATTGAGCCTTTGTGGTAGTGGGCTCAGCTCAGCTGCCAAAACCTTCCTCTGGAAGGAATCCTGAACAGGATTCGGCTTCAGTACCCACCTGGAATGGCAAAGGGCAGCCCCAGGTCAGCATGGGCTCCAGCACAGGGTCTGAGAGGTGCCAAAACACTGGGCCTGGCTGAGTGTCCACCCTCACACGGGCTCTGAAAACAAGCCTTGAAGAAAAGCCAGTCAAGCAATAGCTGGCAGCAGAATGTTCCCCAAACCTCTCCACAGGGGAGGGGGAGGGAGAGGTGACTCTTCCAGTCAGCACCCCCAGCACGGAAGAGGCACAGTTGCCCTTTCCTCAAAGACTTCAGCTGGTTTAAAGGTCTCACGGATCAGGTAAGCCAAGCCACTGCAACTCCTTATTTTTCCGTCCCATCCGCAACCTTCCCTTTCTTTCTCCTGCTGCTAAACCCCGGGGGTGGCAGGGAGGAGAGCGATGCGTGCGTGGGGCCCGGGTAGCGCGGTAGCGGGGACACTCCCCTCCGCCACCATTGCGCGCCGGCCGCCCGCGGCGAGGTCCCGCTCCCGCTCCGCCTGTCTCCGGGCCGCCGTATGGAGGACGGGGAGCGGGTGGGTGGGGAAGCCCGAGCGCCCGGCGGCGGGAATCGCTCGCCTCTGCCGGCGCAGGGGGCGGCTTGGCTCGGCTCGGCTCTGCGCGGCGCCGCAGGGGTTAAGCGCCTCCGCTCCCGGCGGGATCGCTGCCGGCGGGGAGCGGGTTAAGCGCCTGGCGGCGGCGACTTCGCCACTCGGCTCCGCACCGCGCTCCGCGCCGGAGCCGATACAGCGGGAAGATGGCGACGGAGGGAGCGAGCGGCGAGCCCGGCTCTGGCGGGCGGGAGGACTCGGCGGCCACGGCAGCGGTAATCGGCCTGGCGGGAGAGGGGGGTGCGACCCAGCCGCGGCTCGGAGGTTCCTGCATGGCGCTGGGACGAAGCGGTGCCTTGAGACCTGCCTCCGCCGCTCTGTCCCTCCGCCCTCCTGCTCCCCCGGGGCGGGACGGGGTTCGCTGTGGGACCCGCCGCCGCCGAGCCCCGTCCCGCCCCGGGCAAGAACAGAGGGAGACGCGGGCTCTCCCTCCCTGCGGCGCTCCCCCTTCCCTCAGCGGCTGCGATGGTTCTCGCCCCCATTGTTCCTTCCCGCTGCTCCGGCGCGGGGAACGGCGTGCGGCGCCCGTGAGGGGCATGGAGGGGGCTCCGCTCCCCGCCTCGGATCTCCCGCACCCACCCCCCTTTTTCCGCTGGTTCGCACAGCGAGGGGGCTGCGCCCCGGCTCTCCGGGAGGGCTGAGGTGCTGACAGCGGCTGGGGCGGCGGGACCTGTCACACCGGGGCGGGGGGGTCTGTTGCTCTTTAACCCTTTGCGGGGCCCGCGGGGCGCTTGGCTTTCGCCTGCCTCTCGTGAGGCGTCTTAGGCGCAGAGGCACCGTCCTTTTCCCCTGACCCAGTCCCCGTCCCGAGCGGCGGGTGTGGGGAGACGTCTCGGCTCCCATGGCCTGCGCCCCAGGGGCAGGATCTGGCTCTCCGCTTAAAATATCCTCAGAAGCGGAGCGGAGCCCCCTCCCTGCCGCCGTGTCCTCTCTGCGGGTGGGTGAGGCTGGGAGGGAGGCGGAGGATGCGGTGCGGTGCCAGCCCGTGGTTAAAGCGGAGGCGGCGCTCCCCTGGGCCAGCGCTGGGCTCCTCTCTCCGGCTCCGCACGACCCCAGGCAAGGCTGCAGGGCTCGTCTTCTCGGGCGCTCTGCGCCTCTGCTGCGCCGCGGCTCCTCGTCCGACCTCTGTCAGCCCGGCGGCTCTCCCTCCCTCTCCCGCTGCATCCCAGACCTGGCGTGGTCCAGCCTGTCTGGGCACTTCGCGGTGCGAACCAGCCCTAGGTACTCGCCTGGCCCACAGCCGCAGATCCAGTCAGGCTGTGGCTGCTCGGTCTCGTAGGCACATGAGAAGTCCAGGGCAGTAAAACCGCGGTGATGCCCATTCTGATTGGGATCGTTCCCGAAGGCGATCACTCCCGAAGGGAGGGACACTAGTTTCTCTGAAATTTAGGTTATTGCTAGCATTTTATTTGCTATTGTCTTGTTTACTTCCAGACAGGCACTAGTTCTTATCTGAAACCTTCTTCCGACTGTGTATGTAATTGTCCTTGTGTGTCTTAAAATCTGCACTGTTGTGGAAACTCGGTTTTCCTTTTAAAAAAACCTTACGCAGTGCATATTTATAACATCACTGTCTTTTAAAACAACGATATAACCATGGTATAAATTAATATTAAGGTAAGAATTAATAAAAGCAAGCTTAAATACTTTAAAGCCCAGGTTTTGACCAAAATTATTTATACTAAATTCTTTAATATATTCATATGAATACTGCCTTAATTTTCGGTTTTAAAACATCAAACAAGTAGCCTGTAATCAAGTAGCACTTCAATATTGCACTGTTAGGCAGTGGAGTATAAGCCACTCATGCAATTTGGTGTTCTCATTGTGAAAGGTAGGAGGGCTAGTTCTCCACTGCACATTCATTTTAAAATATGTTTTTAAAAGTGAAGAGATGCTAGGATGTAAACCGTGTGTTTCTCCCTAACAAAAAAAATAGCTATACTTGAGCAATAACAAAATGTTTTAAAATTATTGCTTTCCATTTTAATTTGCTCACAGTGATTAATTTTCCTTTTATGTTTTTTTACTTACCAGTATAAACATTTTATTGTTGATTGATTTTATACTTTTACAGGAAAATAAAAAGAAAACTTCTGTGCAATGAAAATATTTTTTAAAAAATACATTTATGATACTTAAATAACTATTTTGAAGGGTTAGTATGAATAGCTTTTATTTTCTGTCTTTAAACTGGAGATACAGAATTATGAATTGGATCATCTTCTTACTATCTGGATGGCCGTAATAATTCAGATGGCTCTTATAAGTCATACTAAACTTCAACTTATAACAAAATTTTTTTTTTCAGTACAGTTTTAGGTTAGGTTTTTTTGAGGTTTTGGGGGTTTTTTTCGTTTTTTTTTTTTTTAAAGTTCTCAGAATCCTGATTGCGCAAATGGTGCAGTAAAAAGCTGTGAGAACAGTATTGGTATTAGTAATGTGTTAATGTGTAAGTTTTATGCTGCAAGCAGAAAGTGTGTGGCACAGGACAGTACAATAGGGTTTCTTGATACTAAATACTGTTCTTGTGTCTTGATACACTATTAATACCATCACTGGAAAATAAAGAGGTTTTCTGCTCTTTTTAGAAGCATTGTAGAAAAGGAAGGGAAGTGCTTCACTCCCTTTTTTACATTCACCAGGGAATTTGACTGAAAAAGCTGAGACTGTTCTGCAGTGTGTTGCATTTAGGAACATTTAGGATAATCTTGTTAATCTGAGTTTCCTTGGATAAAGCACAGCATTTGGTGAACCCATCACTTCTTTCCTGCAAAATACTGGTATTTTTATGGTGGCAAGGATGACAGGCAGAAATGGCAGGGGAGTGATTCTGGTCCTTTTTCATACCTGCTCAGCATGATTGCACTGAAATCACTGAAATTGTGTTGGTGCACTTGGACTAGAATTGAGAGAAAACATATGTGTGTGTTTTAAAACATCTTTGAATGACTTCCATCTGCCTAATGTCTACCAATAATGATTATATAATAGCAAGAAATAATCCAATTTGACAATCTTTTTGTTGAAGCATTGAACATCAGCCTGCTGTGCAGAGGGTTGGCTTGTCACACAGCTCCAGTGTAGATTTACCAAAGCCTGTGAAAAGCCTGTTACATCAAACATGAAGTCTGTTGAAATTATTCAGTAAAATCTTTGGGTTTGATTTTTCTTGACCAGGGATCAAAAGCATAAATGTTATTTTCCCCTCAAAGACAGTACCTTCTGCTGTCTGTAAAGCTGTACATATAGTGGATATTGGTAGAGTGGAATCCTGACTCCACTAAAGTGAGTAAGGATGTTGCTGCAAATTGCACTGAGAATGTGTCCGTACCCCAGAGGATCACTCTGGGTTGCTGTGGGTCATGGAACAGTACAAAAAAGTTACACTACATGAAAAATTATCAATACTAAAAAAAATATATAAACTGAGAGAAATTCCATCATACTTTGTGGTGACATTGTAGGGTATTTTATGCCTAGCTTGGTGTATTCACTATCTATCAATCTGTAAGAATATTCATAGTAGAACTGCCATTCTGGTCAATATAGTGAAATGCTAAATTATGGCTTGATTGTATCAATTATATAGGCTGATTTAGATCAGTTGGAAAGATTCTTATCTGAAAACCGCTGCAAGTAGCAGAAAATGAAACCATAGCCTTGAAAAGCAAAGACTGTATCTCTTAGTCCTAGAAAATGGTCACTTACAAAAAGACCATTAGCAACCCTGTTTCCATCTGAACACAAGTTTTCAGTGTAGCTTTACCATTCAGAGAAGTTATTTTCTTCTAGTCAGATGTGTGATGCCATTGTGTTTCAGCATGTAGGTGACATGCAGAGACAGCACAGTTCTGTCTGTTCTAGTTCTGCTTCTCCGTGGTGAGAGATTGGTCTTGATCCATCTTGCAGTGACACTTCAAACCTCCTTTCTTCCTCTCCTCCCCCTTCTCCAAACTACAGCACTGCCTTTTCTATGCCTTCTACTCCACAACCTGCAGCACTTCCTCTCTTCCTGTGTTGTGAAGATCTTTGGGGATGAGAAAACAAAGCCAAAATGTTCCTTTCTCTTCCAAATGCGGACTGTCACACTGTGTGTCATTAGAGGTGAAAGGCAGAGGTGAAAATTCTGAGCCAGATGTGTGAATGTGGCATGGGAGGTGTAAAGCTGATGGATGCAGTAAGTTCTGTTGTTTTCCCAACTGCTTTGACTTCTTTTGTGTAAGCATTGCTTTGGCCTCAGAGATATACCCAGATAGGAATAGAGATGGAAATTGCGACAGGAAGGAAAGATCTCAGGAAGAGAGCAGTTTGCAGTCTGATTGCGCACCTACTCCTACCCAAGAAAAGGAACAATCGATTTAAAACACCTATATAATCCTTGAACATGTAAACCAGAAGCTGTCAAGCAGGCTTAGGGAAGATGTACTGGTATATACAAATTATACACGAGTTAAAGCTTTCTCGGGCATTGTGTTTTGGTTCTCTTACAGCACAAAGTAAGGTGTAAAATTCTGGAAAACAGAGATAGCTTCAACAATGTGTACCCATATCTGTATCTAAACATATACTAATTGCCTTAGAAGTGACTTATTTGAAAGCAACTTGCTGAACAGAAATGTCCCATTAAATCTAAGAATTTAACGATTATAGAATATTTTTGGGCCTCAATCTATATAGAAGCCTAACTTGCACTGAACTAAGAAATTAAGTATCTTTGTGGCTTTTAATAGATTGCAAAAATGTTTTGACAGCTGTGACAATATCTGGGTGTGTATAAAGGTCAGTGTCTTTGTAATTTTGGAGGGGTTGGGGGCTGGTTGTTTGGGATTTTTTTGTTGTTGTTTCCAAAACAAATTTCCCGGCTCTGAGGTATATTTATGGTTAATGTTGAAACTGTTAAAAGTTTTGCTGTTAATTGAAGCCAAGAAAGCCCACAATAGCTAACCAAAACCTCCCCCACATTGTTTAAAGAAAACCTTCTGATAAACCCAGAAAGCTGGGGAGGTGTGCTTGAGGAGAGCAGAATAAGTGGGTAACTTCTTGTGGTGAACAATCCAATAAAAGTCATCGAGCTAATGGATGCTGTAATGAAATGCATATACAGTACCTTCATGATCTCTTAGGTATGACTATGAAATTTTATGAGTCTTGAGTATTAACATCAGATGATATTCTCTTCAGCAAAACATTCCATATTAGTTGGGGAGCAAATTCAATGACATTGCTTTTGCTTGAAAGATATTTCTCTGCTTTCATACCTGTTTCTCTTACTAAGAACATTCCTAAAGGTTATATGTTTTGAAGTTCATCTTGGATGTGGTGGGAAGTGGACATGCATTTTTGCATCAGAGAATTTCTGGTGAAGCATGGGATCACAGATTCTTACCCTGATTTCAGACTAAAGAACAAGCCTTCCACAGGCAAAGCAATAAACTGTGGTTTTCCCTGAAGTATTAGTGAATACTATGAGGATATTATAACCACTTCTTTTAGCAGTCTCTCTGTTTGCAGTTTTCTTTATTAGAAAAGGACTATGATTCATTTGACCACATACCCACTTCCTTTTATAGTTGGTGGGGTGAAGTAAGTGGCTAGAAGGAATAACCTGTTTTAGAAATAGATTTGTGAACTTCACTGATTTTGAGTAAAGTGACTTAGGCAGCTAACTCTGGAAGGTATGGGTAGAGGTATGAATGGGGTTCAAGACACTTAAACTTAGGTGTCTATGTGTATGCACAGTATTTAATATCCTATTATAGTCAGTGGAGCCATGAACAAATAGTTGTGGTGGTGGTTAGCTGAATAGCTTTTTTGTTTGTTTGACTGGGCTGATTAGTTCTCCATTGAAAATAAAGGGACATCAGGTACCTGGCTTGCATAGCTGGTACATTTAGGTACCTCACTTACATACATACATACAAGACACACACCTTTAGGTTTTCACTTTTAGTGACCCATATGTGATACTCTGAGGTATCCCAGCTGGACTTCTGGTACTAGTCCAGTTGGCATGGATGATTCTCCTAAGTTCTGTATCAAATCTGCCTGTCCCAGAAAAGCTGTCTCTGATTCCTGGGACATTTCAAGTCATACCAAGTAGTTCTCTATAGGAAACTAAAGAGAATTAGTGAAAATAGATAATTATACTTGATCAGATGTGTTGTATCTGGGAAACATTTGGTGTTGTAAAACATACAAACCATGATTGTATTTCTCTGGTGCAGTTGTTTCATGGGTCTGGCAGATGTGAGGCCATCAGTATACCAGACATTTATTTTGTATAGCCTAATAAGTAATAGCTGTAGTAATAGCTCATTTTTAGAACCTTATCTGAGAAGTCTGCTTTGTGAATCATCAAGAGGATTCTGCTGTGTATTGATGAGAACTCAACTTAAAATATATAATAAATGTAGATACGTGCCTTTCCCTTCCCTTATGAAAATACTTTTCTTTACTTTTGACAGCTTTTCCCTATGTGTCTTCTTTTCCACTGCTGCCCTTCAAGCACTCAATTATGCTCCACAGGTTTCTTCCCCAGGTCCTGGATTATTACTCAGCTCCATCTTTTAACAATCTTTCTGAGCAAGAAGGAGCTTGTTTCCTATGGTTATTTGTGATTAATTCACAGCTAACTTGTTTTTTGCCTGTGTTATGTTTGGGGAAAGTACAAAGTTGTGGCTTTTATTTTACCTATTTTACCTTTTACCTATGTCTTCCAGCTTCTGCTGAAGGCAGCAGAGTTTTTAACGGTTGCTATGATAGCGCAGTGAACAGCACTTTTAGTTCCCAAGGTTGCCAGTACTATCCACTGGGCTACGTCAGCAAAACCTAACTTGGCACTACCAATCTCTCACAATTTTTTTTTAAAAGTGGTGTGATGCATTTAACTGTAAAGATTTCTACTATTTCTACTCTAAATTGCTTTGCATGTGAGAAAGACTCCATTCTTTTCCCATGCCTCATGGTGACCTTCCAATTTCATCTTCTTTCTATCTTTTCCATAGGCAATGGAGGCTGGAAAACGCCTTTCCAGTTTGATCACTGCTGTTCTGAGTAGTCCTCTTGTTCAGAATTGATGGATTTTTCTTCCTTTTGGCTTGGCAGAGCTTATTTTAGTCTTCAGCAATGCTGGTATCGTTTTGCCTGTATGGTTTTTGTAGTGCACATGCAGGTAGTTGGATGAGTTTTAGCTAATTAGGAGTTTGCTCTATTGTCAGTGCACTTGCTGCCAGGCAACATACACCCCTTACAAAACTGATCTGGAAGAATAACACAGAATTTTAGAGACAGAGAGAACTGAAGCAGTGTTTTTCAAGTACTTTATTCCTACAGATCAAATAAACCAAACATTTTAAAATCTGAAAGAGGTAGAGGAAAAAGTTCTTTTGTGTTTTGGTTAAATATACAAAATATCTTCATGGGCAACATATTCCCATATCGCTGTTATAAAACCAATACAATGGCTGGCTTGGTTACATAGTTGTTAAGTTGATGGTTAAATTTTTACAACTTGGCACTCTGCCGCAGGTATTCTAGCAAAACCCCAGATGACACATAAGTCATGAGCTACTAATGCAGACTTTATTTTCTGGAGATCTAAGACTTAGTGCTCCACTGGAAGATGTTAGGAAGATTACTTTTTTAGATCTAACCTGCAGTTTTTTCTATGACTTGGCCAACAGTGCTCCATCTGAATAAGAACCTGGGACAAGCCTCCTGTGACTGACATCTTGATCCCCAGAAGATGACTCGGCATGTTTGAGAGAGAGTTTTATTTCCTCATATGCTTTATCTATTCAAGTCTTTAAGACATTTTTACAGCCGTGCTTGAGAATATTTCAGAAGTTTAAACTGTGTATTTTGGTCCAGCTGGGGTATGTTGCAGCTCCGTGAGTGCTGATTCAGAGATTTGTATGGGGAGAAGACATGGTAGAATCTTCATGCATCCTCTTGTCCTGTGTGAATGGATTCAGTGTTACTTATCCATAGATAACAAGTTGAAGATGACATTAAAGTACTGGAAAAAAGTAGTCATTCCAATTTCAGAATTTGTCAAATAAAGTTGGGGGGGGGGGAAAAAGCCTCAGTGAGCATAAAATTATTCATAAACAAGACCATCAAAATGATGGTATTCTCTTTCATCCTAAAAAATTACTCTTTCTGTTTGCGTGTCTCTTTTGGTTGATTGTGGACAGTTTCATACTATAAAATGAGAAGGCATCAGACAAAAGCAACTGACAACAAAGGTGGTGATTCTACACAAAATGTGTAGTTGTGCTGTGGAATGCTGTGGATGCTAAAATTACATGATTCAAAAAGCAAGGGGGCAGGTTCACAGCAGAGGTGTCAGCTGAGGGCTGCTACATACAAAATGACAATTTCTAGCTCAGAAGGTGAACAAGCTGAAAATTGCTGGACGTTTAGAGAGTATTTCTGGGAAGTATCATTATGGGATTGTTTTGTTCTAGTCCTGATTTCAAGGCATCCCTTATTGGATGCTTTTGTAGACAGGATGCTTGGGTAAGTGGGTTTTTAGCCTCATCTGCTAGAGTTGTTTAGATATGGTTTTGCTAGTTCTTATTTCTTGTTTTTAAAATTAAAAATATAAAAAATTATTTGAATATCTTGTTGGAATGTCTTTCTGTTAAAGTTTATTTGTGTTTGTTTATATCTAACCATAAATTACTAGAGAGCACACTTAACTGCTAGTTTTTGCTGTCTTTTCTTATGTTCTAGCTCAAGGTGTACACTTGAACAAAATTTATGTAATTGCTTAATCAGATGCTTAATTAAAAATCTCATCACTGCATCACATATGTTGAAGAATGTCTTTGGTTTGTTAAGAATGGAAGAATCTGTCCATTTTTGTCTCAGGAAAGACTGCAGATATTAGATGTTTCACCTGTGTTAGACTTTTTTTGACAAAGATCTGCCTTTATACCTGTGTTATACCTCCTGACAGACTAAATTTACTGACTTGGGCAAAAGAGTAGGATCAGGTTTCGTGTACTGTACTTTTGTGGATGCCCCTCTTAACTTTGTCCCTGGCTATCAGAAGCCTTGAGTGCCTTGTCCAAAACTTCTGGAAAATTCAAATACATTAGTGTCCAGTGGATCCACTTGACCATGTGCCTGTTGACATTGTTACAGGACTGTAGCATTGTACATAGAATTGTAAAGTGAATTTGGTTTTACAGAAGCCATGCTGATATTCCCAGTGTACACTGAGTATGTGCTCAATGATTTTTTCATCAGTATAAACTCATTCTCCTATCTTACTCAGGGTGTCAGTCAGACCTACACTGTTCTTAGTAACTGTGGGGTGGAAAGATACTGTTGCTATGAGTGTTTAGTGTCTCTTAAGCCTGAACTGTTCCCTCCAGCTAAACAATTAAGACTGCAAATAAAGCATACATGTAAGAGTTCATGTCTTTTCACAAATGGTTCTTCAGAAGTTCACATCAGCCCACTGTGTGGTGGTAACTTGGTAGCTGTTTGCACAGGTGCCTTAGGTGTGCCATGGTTAAGATCCTTTCCCCCCTCTTGCCTTCCTACCTGTAGTGTGTTTCACATCTGTTGAATTGTTTCAGCCTCTGTGAAGCTGCACAAGGGAGCAAAGTCACACAGCCAGACACTTTACCATTTCACCTCTATCATTCCCGAGACTTTGCAGGACTGATCCCTTGCAACAATTTGATACAATATAATATGGAAGGGCTTTAATTTCTTCACTTAAAAAAATTATCTATTTGCTATTAGTTTGACTTTATATAGTACAAATAAAGACACCAACTTGTGACAACTATGGATGGATGCTGACACATTTGTGTTTCAAAATTAGAGTAACTATTGTACTAAATGTGTTCATCAGTGTTTTGTTTCTTACAGACAAGAGAGTTTGATGTGGATAACCTGAGCAAGCCAGAACTGCGAATGCTTTTGAGTGTAATGGAGGGAGAACTTGAAGCACGAGACCTTGTGATCGAAGCCTTACGGGTAAGTTACTCGGTTGTTGTGATTTGCCTTTAGGCTTTTCTTGAAGTTCTCATTTGCCACTTCCTTTATACTGTACATAGAATATTGTTAGTGGAAGAGTAAATGGTCATTTTTAAAGTTTTGGTTGACTAAATCTCAGTAATCACAAAATATATTCTTGTTTAGTTGTAGCCATTATTCTACATAATTTTGGTCTAAAACACCACCAAAATTTCAAAGACATAAGTGAAAAACCTGTGAAATTCCTTTCTCTTTAAATTCTTTTATATTCTAAAGTCTGTTATTTGTGGAAAAAAAAAAAGGAATAACTTCAAAGGAAAATTCAGTCCATTTGTAATTTGTTCTAATGGGCTATATTCAGTCATACACTCTATTCACTGCTTTCATTTTCAGTGAGATGGAAGTAGAGACAAAAATCAGGTGATCATATCCACTTAGGGAAATATTTTTATGGCTTTTTTGTTTGTTTGCCTTTTTTAAATTAAAGGTGAATTACAAGATCCATACTCTTAGCAGCACTTGCAAGTATTGGTTAGATTTTTACTGTTAGGCACATGTGAATGTTAGTTTTCTGCTTCAGAAAATTCCAGTCTAAAAGGCAACTTAGTTGATTGGACATGTACAAACAAAACTACTTTAATTAAAATATGATTTTTTTTTAATGACCATATTGATTTTAATGTTGATCTGGAACAAAATAAAATTTAACAGAGCTGCCAAACAGACTGCAAGTTTGGAAGAAAAACAATATTCTATGGTTTAAAAATATTTATAACTTCATGGTTGAATAAGGGGAAATTGTGCTCTTCAAGGTATTGAAAGTAATGTAAAGTAAGACCTTAATGTAATAAAATACATCTAGTGCTAATTTTTAGTAGTATGTATATGGTTATCAAATAGTGTGAGAACATTTTCCACTTGAAATGTCACGGTAACAATTGTAAATGCATTTTTATTCAGTTTTAAGTTATTTTGTGATGGCTTCAGATCACCTGTTGCAAATGGAGCTTTAAAGTAGCTGTCATTGATGTGCATGAATTAATAAGTGAAGGCTTTATAGGTATAAATCTCTCTTATGAAATGTAATTTTGACTTTGTAATGACAATAAGACACTAGAAGCAATATTTTTCTGGAGTATTACTGGACTTTGAAGTTATTTTGTGTTTGGCCTTTAGTTATATGCATATGTTGAAATGTACTGCCTTTTCATCTAGCTGTTTCACAATTTCATGGCTCGTTTTCCTGGACTAGGAATTTTATTTTCCCTCCCTGCCAGTTAAAGTTTTGTAAAAGTGAAAATAGTGTGCACAGCACATCTAGAATCTCTTTTTTTGTCTCTTCTAGCTTTGAAGGAATGCAAATAGAATATTCAGTCTATTTTTTCTAGTAAATATTCAGGAACAAGCTACTATTTTACATATAAAAAAGCGTATATAGAGATGGAGCAAAATGGGAAAAAAAAAGGAGGGGAAAAAATAAAAATGCATTAAGCATTTAATGATAGTAAACATTAAATATTCAGTGTAGTGCAGTCCCAGGAGGAAAAAAGTCTGTACCAAATTCACATGCATCTGCTGAAATGCCTTGTATGTATAGAGTGGGTTCTGATGATTAACACAGATAAATATAAAAAATAGCTCAATTTCACATAAGGTATTTAAATGTTCAAAGTTGGGGGCATGGAATATTTTTGTTTGGTTGTTTCTTGTTTGTTTTTTTTCATGCATCTCAATTTCTAGTTTCTCTAAACAAACTCTGTGTGTAACTGAAATCTTCCTGGCAGCTTGCCTGGTTAGCTGTACTAGTACTGGAAAACTTGGAAGCCATACCTGCTGAAGAACTGATATGGGCTGATATGTTGTAGTATGATACTTTTGGATCTTCTGGCTTCTTAATTGGGAAGCCACAAGTCAGCAGTATTAGCAGCTGGACTCTCCAAGCAGCACACAAAAATAAACTAGCAAGCCAAATATAAATGTGTATAACAAGAAAATTTCAGTGGAATTGTGTCACATTTGGTAGTTTGATTTGCTGCAACAAACAGGTATACATAGTTTCCATATCCTTAAAGCATAAAGGAAATTGTTTTCATATAAGGGAAAATACTAACATTATTTCAAAAAGAGGTGATGGTCTGTTTCAAAATTAGGAAAAGTTTGTGAGTGTGTTTTTGTGTGTTTCTTTTCCAATTTCTGTGACAGATCAGATCCTGATAATTTCCAACACTATACTAGAGAATGTGTATTTTTCCTTTCCTCTTAAGTGAAAGGCCAGCAGTTTGAGATTATGTGAAGAAATCTTGTTAAATTAAATTGTCATCCTGGAGGCTGGGATGGGGAGGGAAGAGAGTTTAGTTAGTAAAGTGTTGATTTTTATTAAGGTAATTTATCATTTGTGCCACATGATAAATTAGAAAGAATCAAACCCAATGTCACATATAGCAATTAACATTTTTATTGTGCCTTTTTTTCATCATGTGCTGTAGAGTTTCCATTGGATTTCATATAAATTTTAGATACCTTGAAGACTGCTTTTGAAACAAAACCAAAACTTCAAGAAGAAATTTGTAAGAAATATGCAGATGTCATCTGTTTACTTCCACATTTCCACAATACTTTATTGTTCCTTTATAATATTCCTGCGTGAAATAGTTACAGTATTTATCAATCAGGACAATTTAAGTTGCTGGACAAGTTCAGCCCTTTGAAAATCAGCAGACTTGGAAAAGTAGACCTTCGTGATGCTTAGAGTCAAATTTCCAAGTTTATTCTCCAAGTCATAAGTTAATTTACTGTGGGGAAGAGCATCAGGATTCACTTCAAAGGATCTTTGTGTAAATCTTTCTCATTAGCACTCTGATTTTGTATAACTACTACCCCAAGTGACTAACATGATTTCTCTTTTTTTGAATCTGTAATTTCCGTATTTTAGCAGCTTCATGATCATGGTTGTGCTGCAGTTAAAATTAGATTCAGATTAACATTTAAATAATTAAAATTATTCCACGAAAGAGAAATAACTTACTGATTAATTGCTATTGAGTGTCCATATAGTTAAAAATGGAGGGAGACTTAACTGTAGCTGCTGCCTCCATCTATCTGAATTATCTAAATAAACTGTCTGCCTGTAATAAGGGGATAATTTGTTCCTAATGTGGAGGTAATGTGGCCACATAATCAAAGCACAGGTCTGGCCCCCCACAACTGTTATCTCAGATACAGCGTTCATTTGTTGTTTGGTTTTTTTCCAGACAAAAAGTGGTTGCTGTGGCTGTTTATTTTCTAGAGGATTTTTTGAAGCACATTGACCCTCATATGAGGAATTGATGTGGTAATAATAACTATCAAGAATAGAATTGTACATGCTAAATACTGCTTTTTGTGGTAATTCTCTCATAAAGTTAAATCATTTGTAGGTTATTTTTCATCCAAAATTTTAAAACCCCATTCAGTTGGGATTTCTGTTTATTGTAAAAATACATTTATTTGCTTATGTAGATTTCAGTAGGTGGTAAATGGTAAATTGAAAATGTATGCTTGCTTGTATGGTATACATTATTTAATGTGTACAAAAAAAAAGGCAAATTCTTACCATAATAGATTTTTTTAATCTACCACATTGCATGGATTTAGAACAACTTTATATGATTGTTGAGAAAAATCACTAATGAATTTTTAAAAATATCTAAAAGAACTGCCAATACCAACAGTGGATATATTTTTGGATAATTAAAATGGACTACAATATCAATGAGCTTTTTTCTGAGCTTAAGTCAGCTCCAAATCACCAGATTCTGTGTATGTGCTGGCTGAGTCAGGAAGACAATACATGAATGGCAACATGAACTTAGTTGTAGGTGTTTCTTCACTGTTGGAAAGCCCTACTGTATTTAATTTTTACTGTAACTTCCTAAGACATGAAAGCTTATTTTCTATGTATGTGTTTGTACCAACATCTGTTTAATCTTTCACCCAGTTTCTGCAAAATCTGACAAAATGCTAAACATTCAAAAAATAGATAGTGCCATAAAACCAGGCAGCTGAGAAAGAAAATTCATAAGGTTGTTAGGGCCTTAGTTGAAGGGAAGGCAGCTTCAAAACATGAACATCTAAACAGCCCTTTCCCTTTGTGAACCCATGATGACCCTGCCTGATGATGGCATTGTAAATACATCATTTGCATACTTTTTCATTAAAATATGGAAAGCTTGGTAATAATATAATTGCCATGCAGTAATGTGGGATAGTATCTTAACTGAGATTTTAATAGCTTGAAAACATGAACATCTAAATACTCAAACAGAAACACAGATTGATTTAGTAAAAGTTTTACTGTTGTGTCCTTGGTATGTTTTGTTATTGAGCCAGAGAAGCTTTGTTTTTAACTGCTGAGCATGAAGGTTAAAGTGCTCTATTTTAGTTAGAGATGAAGTCAGATTTCCTTCAGCACTTCAGAAGAATGGCTGACAGATTTCCATGCAAAGAATTATGAATTGATTTGCATGAATTTCAACTATAAATTTGAACATGCAAAAAAAAGTCTAGATGACAAACGGTTATTTAAAGTAACCAGAGCTCGCAAGTCTCTTCTATCAGCTGACACTCATTATCAGTATGAAAATCTGTATTATTTTCAGAAATAAACGTCTGGGCGGTTAGATAATCAGAGCATCAAACAGTGATATTTCCTGACAAAATATTGGCCTATAATTTTCAAATGTTTAAGCACCAGACAACAAAGCTGTCATAAAATAGGTCTACTGTAATCTTTATATGGAACAACTAGATGGCTCTTCTCAATCAAAAACGTGTTTTTTCATGACTTGAACTTTTCCTTCTTCCTCATTTGGAAACTTAGTCCAAGGCCTGAATTTCACCTTTTACATTGTGGGAATGGAAGAATATTTTATACTCACTGCGCTCTTTTTCTTGTTGGGACTGATCTGTTAGTAACTGATATTAGCCTTGTAATACAGCATTTTCCTTTTAAAATCTGCAACCTCAAAATAGTGAGTTTTCATTACTCTGAGGGAGAAAATCATTAATGAAGAATTGGAAGCATATGTCTGTCTGTCCAGCCTGTCTGTACCTCTTGCTTTCATACAGGTTTTTGTCAAGTAACAGGGAGAAAAAGAAGGAGGTTGTGCTACTTACCAATATTGTGGTAATAATAATCTGGTGCCATTGGATGATACTCTCCTTTTATGGAATTAGATGCCTAAGAAAATTCAGGCTTGATCATTACCTTGGTTGTATAATTCTGCTTCAGTACTTGTCAGGGTTGTTTAAATGTTATTTAAATGTTTGTCCTTCTGTACACAGAGATTTGAATTAATTGTTTGGCATTTTGTCCTTTTTTCAAGTATGCTTTTTAAAGCTGAGAAAAGAAAATTATACAGCTTTTTGCAAAGCACTATAATTGGATACTTCCATGAAACAGAAAATCTCTTAAGGATACTGTGAACAGCCTTGTAAAACACCATACAGTCTTTTATTCACAGCTGTCATCTTACCTTGAAAAATGTTTTTAAAAGCTTGGATTTAAAGCTGTGTGATTCTGAGAAACAGGGATACTTTGCAAATTATACATTTTTTTAAAAGTTTTGTGGATTGTTGTGAATGAGAGAATAATGCAGCTTTTGGATATTAGTTTCATCCTTGGGATAACTTTTCTAGGAAAACTTCGGATCTCATGCAGTTTACTGTAATGTAACAAATTTCATTGATATATTTGCATACCTTATGACTGTTACAAGACAGTTCTCTGAGATAGGTTTGAATGCTTTTTATGAGTATGGGTGTCTCACATTAAAAATTACTAACTGAGTATGTTTTCTTTTTTTATTAGTACCTCTACCAAATGAGTTGACTTCTTTCATGGTCCTGCTCAGTCATCCGTAAAGTGCATGTCTTTATAGTACAGTACAATTATGTAGGTCTGTCAGAGCATAATCAACCTGTATGCTGGTTTTGTTTAACTTGCTGATTGTATCCTCCAATTTCTAAATTCTACTATTTTCACTCTTTTTACACTAGTGGCCTGTCCTGATCATCAGTTTTCTCCAGGCAATTTCAATTTTTCCATCCTTAAAATGCACACACAGGTTTTAGTCTTATCATACTTGACATTTAACATGGAAACACTTTGAATGTATTGGTAAAGCATTTTTCATATTGTATGGAGTTCATTAAAATTTAATTCCCTTGTAGATGTTGCATTGGTATGCACTGTCACTGTGATGAAGAAAGGAATTTAGACTGCAGTTAAAATTGTAAGGAGAAATTGAGCATCACATGTTCATTGACAGAAATCATGCTGCAAGATACTACTTCTTCAGTCATTGATGTTTACATTTCAATTTTTAGTTTTTCCTATACAATTTTATATGGAAGTAGCATCTACGATACTTTGAAAACATTCATTTAACTCTGCATTAAAAAAAAAAGAAAGGCAACTAAAAAGAACTAACAAAGCCCCCAAACTCAACTGTGTATGAAAATTGCTAGCATTCTTTAATGAATCATTCTTAACTAATCATAGTAAGGCATGATATCCTGCAGTCTGGTATTTTGCAGCTGTATCTGAAAGTACTGCTTTTATTGTAAGTATACACTCATGGATAATTCTTTTTTGCTTAATTGAATAGCTACAACAAATCACTTTAAAAAACTGTGTCATTCCACTGAAGAAGATTTACAAATGTGTTATCTCTCAGACATCTTCCTCTTTTAAAAAAAATCAATTACCCTTTTAGTTTTATTTAGAATGAAGGGCTCACCCTCATCTTTAATATAATACATAAAATAAGCTTTTACTGCCTCCTCTTCTGTACTGGTTAGTTTTAGAAAACTTTTTACCACTCCCTAATTCATATGTCAAGAGAAGATATTAATATGAACTTGTCAACATCTGTTGAAACAATTATCATAAATGTAGAAAAGGAAATTAATCAGAGCAACAAATGCTCTTGAAAGGAAGGAAATTTTGTTTAAGGGTTCTGGGGCAGCTTTAATTCAGTTCCGTTGTTCCCCAGCAGTGTAGGACATGCAGTCCTATCTTTGATGTTTATCATCGGTTGCTGCATAGAAGATTTGGACCTGCTGAGTTCTCTTAACTTGGCAGATAAATGAAGAGGAAACTCTGAGATATATTGGGGGAAAAATACAGTGTTAACCTTAAAAGCTCTGTTGCTTATGTGTATTACGTTGCTAATTACGAAAACTTATTTCAGCAAGTGCATGCAACTAATATCAACAAAAATTATTAAGGATATAAAACTAATAATATAGCTTATGTGATTAATTTTTTCGTTTTCATTGTTTGGCTTATTTATTATATACATTAAATGATCATATTTCTTTTTCCTAGCTTTATGCTTTTAGCTGTAAGTCTAAGCTGTAAGAGGTATACTATTTGAAGACCTCCTTGCCCCCTTACATTCTTGTTTCAGTAATGGGGAAAAAGACTAATTAGACTTCATAATTCTCAGTTTGGTTACTGAAAATAAATTCTTGTTTTCTTCTGAAGTGGAATGCAAGAAACAAATAGTTCCAGCCCAATTCTTATACTGGATTTGCAGCTTTACCAGCAGTCCATTTCCAGATATCCTCATTCATTTATTTCCTCTCCCTGCACACCCCACTGCCCATCTTCATCTGCCAGTTGATAAATGGGGTCAGTGACTGCAAAAATATCAGGTTAAGAAGTGAAAATTTCCATGAGGTAGCTTGCAGATAACTTGAGGTAACTTGTAAAAGGTTGGTGTAGGATGAAATGAGGTATCTTGCTGTATAAAATAGGAGATAGGCTTCCTGAGAGTCATAAAAGAAGCAGCCTGATCCTTCAGATTCTTGTTGGCTGCAGACTTAGGAGAGAAAACTTGAGAATTAACCTTCCCCTTGTATTGGATAGCTGCATAATCCCTAGGGATTGTTTAGTACTGATTTTTTAGTTTTGAAAATATCCCAGACGAGAAGTTCTGTTTCCCAGGTCATAAAAGGTATTGTCTTGATCTAAAGCAAGACATACGACTTGTTCTACAAATATTTGATATTTTTTCCTTCCTCTGAGAACTCCTTTTTTTCATTTTTTACTTGACAAGATTACCAGCATCTATAAGCTTTACAAAAAAAAATCAGAAGAAATCACTAGAAGAAATCACTAATTACCCAGTAATGTAGTAAAGGCACCTTGAGAGATCGTTCAGTCCAATTTTCTTAAAGCGGGACTAAGGTTCGTACATGGATTGAGTTGCTGTTGGTTTTATCCAATCTATCTTGGGAAATCTTCCAATGATAGAAGTTACCTGTTTTACCTGGGCAGCACATTCTGGTGTTTATCTGCTCTCAGTGAAGAATTTATGACCAACTCAAATTTCCCTCATCGTGGGACAAGCACTACTTGTCTTGTCAGCCTCAGCCTGCAGACCTCAAGCACCTTTCTCCCTGATTGTCAGTCTCTGTTTCACACTGAAAAGTCCTACTTAGCTCTTCCTTGAAGAGAAGCTGTGTTGTACCTTTTGATCATTTTTGAAATGATCAAAATGAAAACATTGAAGATATTTTTCAGAACTATTTTCTTGGTAGTCCATCCTTGATGTAACATAATGTTACAGATCAGTCTTCAAAAATCTTTGAAATTTAGTTTTTTTAAGTAATAGCTTTATTTTAGTCTCTTTGTTTAATGTTTCAGGTCTTGTGTAAGGATTTAAAAGTTCTATATAAATGTGATGTTCTTAGTGACTGAATTAAAAAGCTGTTGTAAATTAAATCTTGCTCTATTGCCGTTGTGAATTTCATACATTAACTGTTTAAAGGGTCTTTGTCTTTGGTTTTATATATTTTGTCTTGATCTGTGTGCCTACTGTCACTTTTCATTAGCAGTTACCTGTTGGAGGGTTTAGCTCAAATCTTAAATCATGATTTTGTGTACCACTGACATAGGCTGAAAAAAGTATAATTTCCCAGGGACATCTTTTCATACTTCTAAATACTTCCAGTCTCAGTCCTTCCATTAAAAGGTTCATTGCTGAGCAAATGAGCATGTGCAGAAAACTAAAGCTGATGATTTATAAATTCATATAGCTCCTTTCAGAATACCGTTGTCCTGATGACCTCCTATAGTGGGAGGTCATTCTGTCCATTTTTTAAAATGTTGTGTTTGAAAACTAATTCAGTTAATTATTCACAAATAAATAGTTTGAATGTTATTTTCTCTGTATATTGCTCTGCAAATGAAGTTATATATGAGATACTGCTAATGCTGCTTCAACACAACCATGAAATTACACAGACACTCTTTTAAAGGAGTATTTTAGACTCTATATTCCACAGATAATGACTGCCATGAAAAACAGATATCGTGATATTGCTACTAACTCTTACGACTTGAAATTCAGTTAGAAAGGTAGTATAAGAGAAAAAATTCTGATTCTAACATTTCTGTTTCCCATCTGATGTACTTTAGTGAATTGCAAAGGGACAGAAGTATTTTTTAGAGGCTAGAGAAATCCTGTAAAAAACCTCTGTCACTTTGTGCCTAAATTTTGGGAAAATACTCGCCATCTCCCTTCTACCAAGTTTCTGCTTTGTCTTTTATTTTGGCACCTTCTTTTTAAATCATGTATTTTCATCCCATGAAATCATCCAGTGATTCTATTTTATATTTATAGTCCTCATACAAAGACACAGAAGCGTTTGTTTTAATATTTTACATTTAGTTCCCATTTGAGTTGGAAGCATCTTTAGATAACTTTTCTGTCTATGGTTTGAGAGTTGCCAGTCTGTTTCCCCCTCTGCTTGAGGTTACACAGTTATGGCTTCAGCCAGTCTGTCATCCCAAACTGTGTGCTGTTTGAGACCTATCGGTTTTTCCACAGTATTACCTTCCACATTTTCCTATAGCCACTTTAATTCCGGTTTTGATTTTCATTCAGATGGAGTTCATCCCTACTATACAGTTTCATCCTTTTCTTGGTTAATGAGTCTGAACCCCTGGTCATCTTGCTATTTTGGCAGGTGCACACTGAGTCTTTTTGTCCTGCTCTATTAATTGCTGTGCTTGTTAGAAAACATTTCAAAGAATATATTCATATTACATGCATTTAGTATGTGCCAAGAGGACAGCTGGTCATGGGTCATAGAAAAAAAATGGAAAATACACACTGATTCACTGGTTGGCAATCTGTTTTTATAAAGGCACAGGTGATTGCCTTTGCCTCTAAGGTCAGTTAATCATCTTGGCTTTTTCTTTGGATTTAAACATGAGGGCTCTTGGTGGTCTTCTTTTTATACTTATAACAGACCTGCTACATCTGTTTTTTCCTTTACTTTGATGTCTCACTTAATATAAACTAAGTGGCTTTTAAGTTGTTGATAATTTATATATGGACTGTGCATTCCTCTCTGTTTAAATTCTTAACCTGCTTGGATTTATTGTCTTGCTTGGCTGATTAGCAATTTAATCCATTTATGTTAAGGCTTTTGGTTTTGATGGTTTCCTTTCCATGAAGGTTGAATTTCTAAGCTACAGACTGTCCTGTAACTTCATCTTATAGAACCACAAATTACAAATACATTCCCTCCCCCAGTCATTAATATTACCTTTGGAAGTAGCTGTTTTATTTTATAAGTTATAAATTAAGGGATTAAAATATTAGACTAATTAGGGGTTACTTGCAAGGCACTTTATAAAAAATAACTAGGTTCTATCTATTATTTTAACCTCTTCAACCAGTCACTATCTGACTTTGTAAGCCAAACTAGACTTTAGGTCTGAGTGAACTTTGTCAGCTTTTTCTGAAGTTATATTCCAAAGACCTGGTATTTTTAATAAAGATTTTCAATTTCTATTTATACTATCACATTGAAAAACAAACTAGAAGTATTTCAAGAACAGAATATGTCGGAACACTTGTTTCTTTTCCAGACAAATTCTCATTTACAAAAACATTTCAATTTTGTCAACAATATATAGAAAAAGTTTGGGCATTCACTAAGGTATGTAATTTGTAGTGAGTCATTGAGGAGTTTTTCTAACATAGTTCTTATGTTCTTCTTTGTTTTCTCATGCCCTGAAATGTGTGTTGTCATTCATGAGCTTTTCATATGATAAAATTTTAACTTCAAGCTTTCCAAATGATGTGCTAACCCATTGGGTAAGCATTTGGTCTCTTTCTCCTCAGAACTGGTTTATTCTTCTTTTTTTTTTTTTTNTTCAAAACAGAATTTGAACCATGTTGCAGAGAAATGTTTTTCTCTATTTTTGGATTATTTCTCTCTCTTGATGGTGTTTCTCTGCACTGTGGGTGTTTTTCTGATTTTTCTTTCAGAGGTTGTAAATGAAAACATAAAGAAAATATTCTAAAACCTTAAATGACGTATATTGCTTTCCCTGTAGTTTAAGTTTCTTGTATGTGTGCATGTACTTCAAAGAATGCATTTTATTTCTCTGTTTTTAGTTTGCTTTTTGTTTTCCTGTTAGGCCCGGCGCAAAGAGGTTTTTATCCAGGAGCGATATGGAAGATTTAATCTGAGCGACCCATTTCTGGCTCTTCAGAGAGACTTTGAGGCAGGTGCTGGTGATAAAGAAAAGAAGCCAATATGCATGAACCCTCTTTCCATTTTAGAAGCTGTTATGGCTCACTGCAGGAAAATGCAAGAAAGAATGTCAGCTCAGTTGGCTGCTGCTGAAAACAGACAAAAGAAGGTATCCTGCTATTGATGTTTCCCTTTTCCCTTTTTCCTTTTCCCTTTTCCCTTTTCCCTCTTCACTCTCCTGATTTGTTCTTTCATGTCACTTTTTAAATTTGCATCTTTGTCTTGATTAACATTGCGAGTGTTAAAATGTTGCCACCTAATTTTCATATAGGGTGAGGTGCTGGTTTTCTGGTGATATTTTGTGTGCACACTTCATTTGTTCTGTGAATTTAGCTCTATTTATGGAAAAAATTAAATATAACTGGTACAAGTTGATACAGTGGATATATAATTAGATAGCTCAATGTGAACTGAGATAGCATCATCACAAGATATTTTTAAACCAATACTGTTGGACCCTTGAGGACCTATTGTTATTTTCATTCTAACCTGAACAAAGTAAATAATTTATTTTCTATTAGGTGGCTCTATTTCATAAATCAGTAAAAATGTTTTATAACTCCAAAAATACTTTTTTGCATATTTAGAACATTTACTGTAAAAAGAAAATCATTTTGGAACAATTACGTTGCAGAAAAACGTGCCAGATTGAAGATAAAACAATGTAATTTTGAAAGTGAATGATTGGTTGGTGGTATTTCACCAGTATGTAAGCTTCTTAAACATAGCTAAGTATGAATATGTTTCTGAGAAGAAAGAGAGGAAGCAGTCAATTAGCAGACTAATTTGGACAAAATATTATTGAATAAAGAGAAAAAAAATGCTCGCTACGTGTTTAATCATCTTCACTGGGTATAAGATGGATAGAATGTTTTCTACTGCTGTGATACAGGTTTTTGGTGACAGTTTTACATTGACTTTAAAACCCCCAAACAACAAACAGGCTAAGGCAATTGACATAAAATTGATTTTGGTAATGATTCGTCTTTGGGAAAAAACATGCATGTGAAAGTGTTGGAAGTTGCTGGAAATACATGCTTAGATTAAAACACCAAAAATTTTGTTGTTACTTTAGCTCTGTTGTTTAGTTTAGTTTAAGCATTTTTGCTCTGTTAAGACTTCAGGAAAACAGATTTTAAAAACTCCAGGATATTACTAGACTTTATGTATGATATGTAAGTCTTCAAACAGTTTAATGTGGAATGAAATGTGATACATACCTCACACTTCTTCTGAGAACTCTTAAGTATTAATTTTCTTTCTCATAAGCTTTTTCAGTAAATGTAAAACCAGGAAAGGGCAAGCAAGCTTACTTGTTCTGACTCAAAAAGGATATTGGGAGAAACCCTTACATGTCTGCCAGGACAGTTGAATTAGTTTCTTGTTTCAGTGCATGGCCACAAGTCTCTTCTTGTACCTAAATTCTTCAACTATCTCTGGCTTTTATTATATGGACAGATACATGCACCTTAGATGGCCTCACATGTTAAGAATATGTCAGTATATTAACATGTAAATTCAAATTTTGTCCTTTTTTCTTTTTTATTTTTTTTAACCAAAGTCTGTATCTGTAAGTCTTGTTTGTACAGGAAAGGATGGTTTTGTCTTTTGCTTCCTAGAAGAATAGATGAGCCTTTTTTTCTTTAAATCTTAGTTTTAAGGGTTTGAAAACAAACTGCATGCTGTTGAGCAGCTATGTGCATGACTGTCAACTGAATTACATCTTCCTCTTTTAAGCTCCATTAGAAATACTATTTGTACAAGACACTCTTAAACTCCTTGGGTTTGTGGCAACAGATGATGTATCTCTCAGCCATCTCCATTCATTCACAAACAATTCATTCAATGCTGTACCTTCCCTCTGATCCACATTTTTCTGTCTGTTCTTCATCTCTCAAATCCTTGTGTTGAAGAGGGTAATGAAGGTGTTTTGAGGGACTTCGAAAAATGTTCAACAAGGTAGGGTGACACAGTGTAAGGAAAAGAAATCAGCCTAGGCAAATGTGGCCTAAATACAAGCCAGCTGCACCCCCTCCCTCCAAGAGTGGTTCCTCCTTCTCTAAATGTGTGAGCCTCCATCTTTGTGTTTGGAATTGCTTAACAGTCCCACTCTAAATAATGAAGTCTGTGAACAGCTGTGTTTATTTTCTCTTGGTATTACTGAACTTTAAACAGACTCAGAGTGAACTCTTATTCCAGGGGGGACTTAATCACCTCAAAAGTATTCCATGAGTAAAATTTTTATTTGATCACAAAAAACAAGGCATAAAAATATACTAGCATGTACAAAAATCAAGGAGGTGCACAAAGGACTGTAAGTCATAGGCTTACCATATACAAACATCTCATTCTCAGATGTCATCTGCTTTGTGTTAAGTCTCCATCCTCTTCCATCTCTTTAAATGCTTTTCTTGGAGCTGCTGTGAAAATTAATTTTGAGTTTTCCTGGGAACACAAAACAGATCATCAAAATGACAGTTCTTGATTTGTTGAGAGTTTGCAGAGGAATTAGTATTGGGATGCATGCTCAAAGAAAGACAAGCGTGGGTTGGAAAGGGCGTGTTGGTGTAATTTATTCTAACCTTGTGCTTAAAGCAGATTATCATCATCATCAGTACATCTGGTCATCTGTGAATTTGTCTTGCTTAGTCATGAAAACCCCCAGAAATGGCAATACTGCGTACTTTCTGCACTGGTGTCCTTGTGAAGAACTTTTTTCTGAGACTGAGCCTCTCAAAGGGCAAGTTTTCTTTTCTGTAATCTGTCCTTATGGAGCCCCACCTGCCATTACCAAGATGAATTTGACTCTTGTCATCGTTGTAAGGGCCCTTCAAAAGGATGTTGCTGTTAGATTATCTCTCTGTCTATTTTTCACTAAATGATGCTAGCCAAGCTTCCTCAACATTTTTCTTTCTTTCAAGGCATGCTGTGTCTCACCTCTGAAGGGCCTTTGCTGGTTAATTGTTGTGGGACACTATATTTTTTCTCAGTATCCTATTTTACCCCTTTTCAAATCCTTCTTGGACTCATTTTCAGCCTATATTACTGATATGATACAGTGTAAGCATATAGTACCTTCTGCAAAAATCAGGTTCTAGTTAGTTCATAAACTCATAAATAATTGCAGCTAGTTCCAAATCTGTCATCTAAAGGAAAAAATGCCATGCAAATATTCAAAGGCTTTTCCCTATTCAAGATGATGCACCCAAAAGAAGAACAAGAGAGAGAGACATAGGAGACAATGTAAAATGAGAAAATAATGCTGCTTTTGTATATTGAAATCAAATAGAGGATTTACATTTATATTAGGGAGCATTTATTTAGATGCAATGCTTACAAATAAGGTATTATTATAGTATGGTAAGCTGATTTCATGCCAGTGAAATATTAAAATCTGTTTGTAATTATTTGGAAGTAATATAATTTCACAACACCTAATTTATAGAACGAGACCCTCATCTGAAAACAAAATAGCAGAATACTAAATTATAGAAAGTTTTGACAAAATATATTTTCACTGTAATCTTTATACATCTCCAAGCTTTAGAAATTGTATACATTTCTCATGATTTTTGTACCTATTTTAACAAAGAAAATAAATGGCTGGATGCTCCATTTGTTTTGAAATTCTAGTGAACCATGCAAATGCTGTTGTATCCTTTGAAAATGCAATTAAATCATTGAGAAAAAACCAAGTTTTTTTTTTTTCACTTGTAAACTGTGATTGGGACCATTCCTAAATACAGTGTCATTATAATATTTTGTTAATTCAATTTTCAGCTGTACTTCCATTAACAGAACTGAAGAGATATTGCTGCTGATACAGTTTGCTTAGCAATGACTGATAATGCCATACCTTATTTTCTATATGTTTAGCACTGCTTTTTGGGGCTCTGAGCAGCCTGATCTAGTTGAAGGTGTGCCTGCCTGTGGCAGAGGGGTTGGAACTTCAAGGTGCCCTTCCAATCTAAACCATTCTATGGTCTATGATAACTGTTTTTAAGAAAGGGTGGGTATGGTTTTGTGAAAGGCATTGTGCAGAGTGTCAACCTGTGATAAAGCTCTAAAACCCCACTGCAGCCCCTATGCTGCTAAACAGCTTTTGAAGTACTTGAAACCAAAATGATGTTTAAAATGTAGGTATCATTTCCCACAATGATTTCTTTCTCATAGGTGTTTTATAAAATCGTGTATTACCATATTTTTGCAGTGCTTTTCTAGACAAGCATCTGTGAATAAAAGCATAAACAGCAGGCAAAATGGATTAGAGGCAATGGCTATATGAATAAGGGGGAAAATTATTCTTATCCATTATGTGCATTTTAGTAATAGTTCCTTGATTCTAGCTTATGCATCACTGATGTCAATGAGACTTTTCACTATTAGTAAATACAGGAAAATATTTGTACCTGTGCCAAAAGGTTGTCTCATTAATATATGTTAAAACAAGATACAGGATACCAGTTATGTTCATGATGGACTTAATCTCCTTCAGTTGGAGGAAGAGATAAAACCTAACCCCGTCATTTCTGTCCTCAAAGATTTTTTGCAAAGCTCATCTCTTACTTGTGTTTGGTTCCTTTACTGAGATGACTTGATGTTATGTCTAATGTTAAATTTTTGGAGAACAGGTAGCTCCATCACACAGAAATCACAAGCATTTAACCACTTTGGAGAGTCTCTCTCTTGTCAACAGAGGAAATTAAAAGAGTTTAGTTAGTTTCTAAATTGCTCTACTGAGATGGCTCTCTCTTTCTTTTGCTTTTATAAGATTATATGCACTTGTGTTAGATATCACAAATCACCTTCCTGGGTTGATTTTAGTCATACTCTCAATGATTAAAATATCAGTGTCAGGTTAATACTAGGTTATTAAGTAATGAGAATTGTTAATGAGAATAATTTCTGTTTCCTTACAGTTAGAAATGGAAAAATCTCAGTTACAGAATCTTGAGCTGGAGCACAAAAAGCTATCTGCTCGCCTTGAAGAAGAACGTGGAAAGAATAAGCATGTAGTACTGATGCTAGTGAAAGAGTGTAAGCAGTTATCTGGCAGAATTGTAGAAGAAGCCCAGAAACTGGAAGAAGTGATGTCAAAATTTGAAGAGGAAAAGAAAAAGGCTACTGAATTGGAGGAGTTTCTTGCAGCTGAGAAACAAAGGAGTACACAAATGGAAGCTCAAATGGAAAAGCAGCTGTCTGAGTTTGACACAGAGAGAGAGCAGTTGCGTGCCAAACTTCATAAAGAGGAAGCACACACTAGCGATCTCAGAGAAGAAAGAGATAAAATGATCAAAATGATTGAGCAATTAAAAAAGGAGAACGAAAGTAAAGCTAATCTTTCTCAGAAGAATAGCGATAGGAGTCTTGTTTCTATTTCAGTTGAAACAGAAGAGCCAAGTTCAAGAACTGTTGCTTGTCAAACAGAGACTGTACTGATGGACAGTAGCATAGAAAATGCTAAGAAGTTGCCTTTGACTGTCTCTATAAAGCCTTCTACAGCAAGCCCACTAGTGTCTGGCAATACAAAAATGAATGTGTGTGCCAATGCAGCATTTGTGAAGCCTGTCATTGACAGGCAATCTTCATCTAGTGAACTTGTCCCTCCCACAACTCCTGTTCTTGCACAGAATCAAAACAGAATTGAAGAAAATGGACCAAGTACAGGCTCATCCCCTGATTTATCAAGTAGCACTTCCCCTTTTTCAAATAGTAATTCCCTTTGCACCCCTACCACACCAACTGCCACAGCTCAGAATTCCTCGCTCTCTTCATCTATCCACAGCTTGCAATCACCATCTGCCAACACTGCTGGCCATCCAGGCCTAAATCCACGAGTCCAAGCAGCTAGATTTAGATTTCAGGCAAATGCAAATGATCAAGACCAAAATGGAAACACAACCCAAAGCCCTCCCTCAAGGGATGTATCCCCTACCAGTCGTGACAACCTTGTTGCCAAACAGGCGGCTCGGAATACTGTTACCCAAGTTCTGTCAAGATTTACGAGCCCTCAGAGTAGCGCTCAGTCACGCCCAGGGACATCACATTCAGTGGAAGTTGGCACTTGCCCCCCAGTTAGTAAAATGACTTTAAAGACTCCAAGTGTATCAAGAATTGACAGAGGAAACCCTCCACCTATTCCTCCTAAAAAACCAGGGCTTTCACAAGCTCCTTCTCCACCACACCCACAGCTTAAAGTTTTAATGGATAGTAATCGATCCCCAAATACAAGTGCAAAAACTGACAACAAAACCATGACCTCACCTCTTTCAAGTTCACCACAAGGAATCAGGGTAATAAATGAGGAAATTATTTCTAAGTCCTCACCTCAGCTGCCACCAAAACCTGCTATAGATTTATCTGTGGCACCTGCAGGCTGTGCCATACCAACCATAGCCTCATCTCAGGTGGGTGCCTGGCCTTCCCACTTTCCTGGACTGAATCAACCTGCATGTTCAGAAAATTCCTTTGTCATTCCCACCACCATTGCCTGTAGCTCCTCCATAAACCCTGTTAGTGCTTCATCCTGTAGACCATGTGATTCAGACAGCCTCCTGGTAACAGCATCAGGTAAAGGGATTGATATGCTACAAACTACCTGCCTCAAAAACAATGTTTTGGTTTTCTTATATGTCTTGTTTGCTTTATTTATCTTGTAACTTTCTCCTTCTTACTTTCTAAAAGCTAAAATTTTCGTTTATATTTTTCCCACATTCCAGGGATATGGGAATTCTTTCGCTGATTTAATAATGTTATAAATAATTTTGCTTCCTTGAGGAAGTCTCCCTATTGTAGGCTTTTTTTAAAGAGGACTAATGTTAAAGTAAGTGAGCTGCAGATTAGAGTATATTAAACAAATTCCTTTAAATTTTTTTAAATTTATTTTTAGTTAATGTTAGTATTTTGGACTTCAGAATGCTTTCTCAGTCTGAAATTATGTTTTGAATATTACCTCTTCAGGGGATCTTCCATGAAATATGTATTTAGATGCTGTGTGAATCTTTTAAAAAATGGGGGACAGCTGGGGCTATGGTATTCGGCTGTGGCAGTAAATGGCTGCCCATTAAGACATGTAATTGCCTGTATAACAGAGCAGTTTCCTATATATCACTATATAGTGATATATAGTGATAGTCATATATATAGTCATATTCTATATGCCTACAGAATATATTTCATTTTTATTTCTGTTTTTCTATAGTTCTTTTTTTTGTTATAGACTTTATTGATACTCATGTATGGCATCTCACAGGTTTACTTCAGCAGATATAGGCAGAAGTTTGCTGTTGGATAGTTAAAAATCTAACTGTTGATAATCTTAAGTCAGGAGTCAATGTGTGTATCTGCTACTCATTTTGCATTTTGGTGGGGACTTACTGGTGTGTCTAATGTGCCACCAGCTTCAGGGAATCTTCTTGATGGCATTAAAGTGAACAAAGACAATGGTGATCTACATTTCAGTGAATTGTAGATCTCTGATAAAGCTTTTTATCAACATAGGTTAGATTGCCTTAGGAACATACCAGCACCCTGATGTTCAGTAAGGAAGTATCTTGGTTCTAGGAAGAGGAACTATTCAGAGCAGACTTAAAATGGGAGCTCTGATCCTGTCACTTGTGCATTCTGCTAAAGTAATGTGATCGTTTTTCTTTCAGAGATGGCTCTTGTTGCTCTTTTCATCCCTGCTAGGAAAAGACATGGGCCTTCATCATTAATGTTAAGCAGAGTGCACATAGAGATGTTACAATGAACATTTATGGCCTGATTCAAAATCTGTGGCAGTGTTTTCATTAACTTCAGCAGCCTTTGAATCTGTGCCCAAATGCTTCTGCTCTGTTTGGATTTCTACAGTTCAATGGCTGTAAGACTTGAAAATGGAAACAAATGTAGGCGTTTGGATTATCATATCCCTGGGATTTCTGCTTTCACTCTCTCCTTACTTTTGTGCTTTTTTTGTCACTCTTCAATGAAATACATTTTTTTTTATTTTGCTCATTTCTATAATGATTGATTTATTCTCTCTTTATAATTGGCTTTGAAGATAAAAGTGTGTGTGGCGATGGGGTGAAGGACTGATCTAGGCTCTGAAATTAACCATCTCACATTCTGAAGCTGGTGCCAGAAGCTGTTTTTGTCTGTCCCTCTGCCCTTCATCACTGCATGCCCTACAAGCTTTCACAGATGCTTCACATTTCCTGACTTTTTGTGTCTGTAATGGTGTCCCTTATTTATTGCTATCTTCTAAGTTGGTGCATTTTGTTGGATGAATTGAATTTTGCTATACTGCTTCACACTGATAATAGAATGTAAAGTTATATTTATGTTATTACTTATTTTTGTATCTTTATCAGTAGAAGGTTTTCATTTAATGCTAACCTAGTATAATGAATTTCATCACTGAATTGCAACAAATTTTTCTTTTCGAGGAGCTGAAACGAAAATTAAGATATGACATAAAAAATTCCTTTCATTTTGGCATTTCTCCTAAGGATGTCCCATGAATGAGCAAACAAGCAAGCAAATAAACTACATCAAAAATAGCACTTTTTTCAAAAGGAAAGGAAACCCAAAATACTATTCGTATTACCAAAATTCCAGTGTTACTTGGATAAACAATTTTAGTAACTGTAGTGCCACCTTGGCAGTATCCACTATCAGTTAACTACCACAAGAAGACAGTAAAAATTACACAAGTACTATTTTAAAAACATTAATATATCTATAGCAACATCTGCAGCACAGCTAGTTTCAAAGAATAACAAAAGGCTGGAAAAATAAAACCACTTTCACAACAGAAAGGAAAACTAAATTTTTCTTTGGACCATAGAGAATTTTGTAAGAGTTAACTGTTCTCAAATGATGGAAATTGAACATAATATATTTTTTGCCACTTAAAGGATACAGTTTACTTTGTATATTGTTTATTGGGTTTTTTAATAAACTTCAGAAACCCTAAAAATCCTCTGCTTAAAAGTATTGGAGAAATAAGTATTACTAAGAGTACAAATAGTCAGAAGGTAGCTTCAGAATTGAAGTTATAAAAAAATGTATGGAGTTAATTTTACAATTTATTTTTGGTTTAAATTTGAATTTATAAGGTAACTTCATAGCTGCAGTGATGACTTCTTATGGTGAATATAAAAAATGAGTTTAATAATAAGATAATAATATTGGGAAAATACTAAATTTATGTTTCCTTTACATACTTAACTAGTAAACTTAATTTAAATTGACAAATTTATCTTACTTTAGAAACAAATGTGAAAATACTCCAAGCATTTTTTGTTGTTTTGGGGTTTTTTAACTGGAATCAAACGATGTGTTCTTCATTGGTATTGCTCAGATGATGAATTCTTGTGTAAGTCTTGGTGTTAATTCAAATGTATTCAGATCTTACAAGGTACCCAGTCAGTTGTTTCTGTAGAATTCTGTTGGGAACTTCTGTATTTCATTTTGTTTTCGAAAATGAGGAGCAGATCATCTCAGCATGGTACTGCTACTACCACATACTTTCTCTATTTCAAGATGTTGGGTGGCACTTACCAGCTTGAATGGAACTGAAGCTCATGCCCTGCAGCTCTTCTTCAGTCTCAGGCATTGCAAAACTGCATTGAAAGCTGCCTTAACTTGCTTTGTAACAGATTTCAGCCTCATAGAGTAGCCTATTTGTGGCCACAGAAGATGAGGTTATTTATTCAAGGGATAAATATAATGTATATTTTCTAAAGGTAATAGTGAAAATATGAAAAAAAAAACCAGCCTTTCTCATATTTTCTCTTGCAGTCTTTGCTCAAGGAAGAATGCACAAAATATTCCATGGCTTATGCAGCAAACTTCATATTCTTAACAAAGTCCATACTAAAGCTGATAAGTAGTCAACAGAACATTTAACCACAACTTCTAAGCTTTCAGAGTTTTGGATTGAATATTCTTTGCTAATGGAGTGACTTGAAAGCTTGACAACAGGAAAGTTGTCATGAATTTTGTATAACCTGTTACTCATTCCCACTGGAGCATTTTATAATACATTGTTTAAGTACCACTGAGTAAAAGTAATGCTACCTCAATGGAGAGTTCAATAATAAATATATTTTTCTGGATTATTTGAGTAAATGATTTCTACATGTTTTTTCAAACTTATTGAAAGGCACCTGAAGTCATTAAGGGCTCTCTATGCAGTTTATCTTTATAACTGAGTTATATAAATACTAAATATATAAATATTAAAGTTTCCACTAAGGAGGATAAAGTTACATACAAAAATAAGTATTTAATTTTAAAAACTTTTCTATAGATACCTAAAAAAATCTTCCCAGCATATTGCAAATGAATTAAAACTTGTCTAAAACTTCTGTTAGCTTTGATTTTTTTTGAGACATCCAGATGCTACTACAGTTTACAAGTTTCACATTGACCTTTTGTAGTGAGGTCCTGTTCATTTGTATTAACAAGTGTCACCCCTCAATGCAGATTTTATTCTTCAGAATACCTTCTAATGTGTAGACAAAGCACCATTGCAAAACTTTTGCTGAACTAACAAATGCAGTCATTTTGAAGGTACTTTTTAGTACTTAAAAGAACACAGAAAATGAAGGGCTTTATTTATGTGTCTCTAACTTCTGTTGCTTTAACTCACAGGCTGGTCTTCCTCCCTAACCCCTTTGTTAACAAGTGGTGGTCCTGTCCCCCTGGGTGGCAGGCCCACCCTTCTTCACCAAGCTGCTGCCCAGGGAAATGTCACTTTATTATCAATGCTGCTTAATGAAGAAGGACTGGACATTAATTACTCTTGTGAAGATGGCTATTCTGCCTTGTATTCTGCTGCTACGAATGGACATACAGGTAAATGATACTAAGATCTAGTATGGCATCCATGTATACTAGTGAAAGATTACTTGATAAGTTTTTAATATTCAGTTATGTCAAATGCATTCTTCTTAAAAATGTGAAATTGAAAGTGGGATATATAGATTATATTACCAAAATCATGGTATAACATATATACAAGCAATGCTTCTTGAAGCAGAATTTTGGAACTCAGAAAGTTCTGAATTTGAAACACAAAAAATTGGTAGCATTGTGCAGGAACATCCATTCTAATTCTCCACTCCGTTCGTATAAAAAGCTACCAGATATTATCACCCCATATTCTGTGAAAAACTAAAGATCTTTTGTAGCAATAGGAGGTTGAAAGAAAGAATTTTCCTCTACAGGGAGTAAGCAGGAAAGAATAAGTGGTCATCAGAGTTTCAATCTTCTGCAGCAGCAGTGAAAATTATGGAAGGTAGTGTCAGGATAGTGTGTTACTTGGGAAATAAAATGGACTGTCTTTATTTTTAAACTAAATGAAATAGCCTTTATTTGTTACCTAGGCTCTCCTGAGAAAATGAAAAGGTGGGTTTTTTTTTTCTTTCCCCAAGACCCCAACCCTCCTCCATATTGAGGAAGTAGCATTTCTGAGTCTTTCAACAGTCTTCATATATTTATGAAATGCAGCAAGTATGTTACTAACAGATGTGAATTTCATGGATACAAACTCCTAGCAATAATTTTCAGACTTTTAACACAAGGCTCTCAAACAGCGGTTTGTTTTAGAAGTCTAGTGCATATTACTGTAGCTTTTTCTACCTGCACAAAAACCTCCAGATTCTTATATTGCAAGTGGTATCATTATGCTGTTTTGGACACTAAAGATAAAATCCAGCAATACCAATGGCAAGTATTCCATTAATTTTTAGTAAAGTCAAAATTTTATTTCAGTTTAGAAGGTGGAACATAGTCCCATTAAAGCCACTGCTTTCAAGAGTACTTTGTGGTTTTAGTGAAACAATTACAAACCCCTGATCCAGTGTTCCAGATAGTACATAGAGAGTCTATTTCATCATTTTTTCAAGTATTTTAAAAATAAAACTAAAGTTAGGATACAAAATCTGCAGCTAGGCAGATAGTGTACATTTTTCTGACATGTTCAGGATTAATTTTGCTACCAGGCATAGGGAAGGAGGAATTTTCATTTTGCTCAAAATGTTATATTTTGTCTTTGCTTCCTAGGTGCTATGGGTTTGTGGTTTTTTGGGTTGTTTTGGTAGAAATATCTGGGTCATTTCACCAAAGTTTCTTTCCTGTTGCCAAGACCTTTAAAATAGTGAAAAAGTACTTTTTTTTCCCTTTGGTGTTTTTTTCCTTTTTTCAGCTTGTTATTTGCAGTATCAAGAATCCAAATTAATTACATTGTGTGGATTTATTATTCTCCTATTCTCCCCTCACTAAATGGATGTTTGGTGTATTCTTTTAGGCTTACATGCAGTTATCATTGCTAATATTTGTGGGAGACTGTAATTGACCCAATTCTTCTTTATTCATCTTGTGTTCTAAAATTGCTTCAAAGCAAATGATTTTCAGTTATTGAGCAGCTCCTACTGACAGCAAAGGCAATTTGGTTCCTTGTTTTATTGTCAAAATTTCAAATAAGAAAGACACTTGACAGAATTGAGAAAACACAATAATAAAAACAAACATATGCATATGCAGCCTGTAATTGTTTAGTATGGGTTTTTTTTTTTTTGAGATAAACACTATATTACAGAGGTTATAGCATTGTTCTTCTATTTATAGTTGACAGGATGTGAAAAACACTTTGTTGTACAAATCATCACATTTCAGCAACTAAATGGATCGTATGAATTCTACATGCAAGAATCACACAGCAGCAGTGTTGATATCTCCTTAATAAATTATATGAAAATTGAAAGGTATAAAATATAAAATTTTTGGAGAAAGATTTTTGTGCTTAACTTTACCATATAATCCTTTTTCATTACTTGTAGTTTGTTCTCAAGTGAATGGATATATGTAACAATTCAAAGTGGAGACTTTTAAAAACAAGATTATTTAAATTTTATAGGCTTAAGAAAGGATGTATAGAAATAAATATTTTTAAAAGTCCTTTCTAATACCTCTTCTTAACTAGCCAGGTGGAAAGAAATTATACTGGTGTAATTTTAAGGAAAAATAATTTACTGTTCAAATTTTTCAATGTGTTGAGTTGTGTTGTCAATGGTAAGTTTCTGTTGTTTTGGGTTTTTTTCTCGTAGAATCATACAATCATTTAGATTGGAAAAGACCCTTAGGATCATTGAGTCCAACAGTGAGACTTAACACAAGCCTATGCTGGTGGGTGATCACACCATGATTTAATTAATTGAGAATATTTTTAAAGTGGACTTAGTAACTAAATGGATTTTGACATTTCTAAGTCAGCTAACCAGCTTTTCCTATTTCTCCTGGAGGAGATTTCGTCACAAGAAAAGAGTAACTTTAGGATTGATAAAAGCAAGCATAATGAGTACCTCCCTTCAGAAATACCATGTTTCAGAGATTCTTGGAAGAATGGAACCTGAATGATCCCCACACACTTTCAGTGAAGAAATACAGTATTTGAGATGTGTAGATAACTGGAGCATGGTAGAGCACATTGTAACCAGCATGGTGGCAGCAGCTGTTACATGCTCTCAGCCCATTCTGCAGAAAAAATTGAGTTACTCAAGAAAAGAGCACTGAAATATTCTGTCCTAATCTATCCTAATTGCAAAATGTGTAGCTTTCCTGTTTGGAAACAGTTGTCTTTTGAGGGCTGCAACAGAGAGTTTTTCCAGCACATGAAGTTAATAGCAGATGCTTTGTTTCCAACACACACTTAATTGTGTAGGTCTGAGAGAGAGAAATTCACCCGAAAAATACTCACTTTGTTTGTGTTTGAATGGACATGAGAAAAATGTTAATTTCACGATTTAGCCACTGGATTGGGGTAGCTGAACAGGTTGTCTTGTCAGGCTGTCTTGGTTTTACCATTAGCAAAGAAGGAACCTCTTCAGGTCTATTGTGTGCTTAATAGCAGTAGTTCTCTTAGCAATAGATCTGCATAGCTGTATGATGTTGGAAATAGTGACCATTCTCTGCCACAAAGAGGTGGAAAAGGACAGAATGAAACAGTAAGAGGTCCTGAATCTGAGAGATGTGGAAAAAATAATATCCTTTGGACTTAGCTATGTGCTAATCATATGCATTTACGGTGTAATTGATTCTCTTCTATCCTGAGTATTTGGAGGCTGTGGCACCCTGACTGATAGGAAAAAACTGGAATGGTGTGGGAAGTAGAAAGGAGTGAGGTGCAGAGACATACAGCTACATGGAGTCAGCTTTGTCAAGCCATCGGATGTATCTGCATGATGTTTGCCATCACTCTGGAAGAACTAACTACCCAGCTGTGGTGGAGAGCAGTAAAATTTCCAGGTGTTTATCTTAATTTGCTTCCATGTTTTGCTTTTTCTGACCAAAACTTTTAACTTAGTGGCACCAATGTCTGTCTAGTGCCTGCCCTTCCAGCCAGTACTCCCCACTGCTTATTAGTTTTATGGCAGACCAGAGTGAACCAAAGTGAATAAGCCTGGACTGACCCAAATTACCTTCTCCAAATCCCAGTAAGTCCATCCAGAAGACCCAGGCATCTTGAAGATTATTGCTCTTTTACTTGATATGCCACTAGAACAGGTCATGTAGAGCTTACTAGCTCACATGTTCTGCCTTATGCAAGTAGCTTTATTTCCTCATGGTCACACTTACCCCTAAGAATAAAAAGCTGTTTTCAGAAGTAGTATTCTCACAGAGATAAGCTTCATCAGAAACAGCATTTATACAGACATAACCTACCACATGAATGATCTGCCAATCAATAAGTGTGAATTAACCATGCCTTTCTAGACAGGTAGTCTTGTTCTGTGTGTTCATGGCTTTTGCATGGCTAACATATGCTTTATGAACAAACAGCAGAGTATTCTATCCAAATACTTGAAACATCTAGATGAAAATTTTTTCAACACCACTCATAAACTTTAGAAGTATTTTAGGATGTCAAGCAGGAATCTGTATTTTCAAGTGAATCATTTAATATAGGACCAGAATTGACAATGGAAATAATGAAAAAAAAGATAGGTCATTCTTAACAGAGTATTTTTGTGTTAAAAATCAAATGAAAATATGATTTTATTTTAAGTGGTACTATTTTACAGTTGGAAGGACTGGGTGAACTGTTAGTTAACAGAGAACTTCTTTATTACTTAAAAAAAATAACAGGTCATGTCCTGATAACCATGACAACCAATTTTACAACAACAAAAAATAATTTCATATCAGATTACTTACTTCAAAATTAAAGAATCCTAATTTACAAAATAATAACTTAGAGTGTTTTAAAATCTTGTTTCTTAATGTTAAATTATTTATTCAATCAACTCCACAACATCTGTATTAGTATTTGAAAAAAATGTGACAGGAGTAAATACATGGAAGAATGGTATAGACTAGTCAGATTTCTAAGTAGTTTTTCATATATTTTTCTAATATTCAAGTAGTTCTTAATGTGTGTTTGGTTCTGATATCTATAGTTAAACTTCACTAACAAAACTATTCTTCAGGATTTTACTGAGTGCTGGAGCAGCATGCATTAAGCTTGCTCAGAAATCAGGTCAGGAGTTTGTAATTGGTGTTGTAGCTAAGCTTATTTTCCAAGTAGTAGTTTCAATTACAAAATACTTGTTTTATTTTGGTCTGGAGCCAATTTCAAGAATGAGGAACAGATCAACTGTTTTCTTCAAAGTTAATTGCATCAAATGATATTCCAATTTGTGCATGAAAAGCAGCCTAATTACTATGTAATTAATTATCTTAAATTAGCTGTAGGGATGATGGAATCAGGCTGGTACTATTTTTAGCATGTGGTTTTGGAAATATATGAATGGGAATGGTTTGGGGAGGTTTGAGTTTTTCAGCTTATTTTATTTGTCATTGCAATCACAAGTCAGTGTCCTAAAATAAGATGGCCAGTGTGTTGCTTGAGGTCTGTGTGGCTTGTGAACATCTCCCCTGTGGCTGTCATATTTGTCTCAACACCCAGTAGGCAGTGATGCCTTTAGGGACTCCTGGATAAGTCAGATTCCCCACCTGGAAGGTAAAATAGCTAATACTGTGGGAGTTGCCTGCAGTGGGCATGTATTTGAATCCCAGCAGAACCCAACCCAAGCCCTTTTTGCAAAAGTTTGGTGATGCCCCCGGGAGGCTGTTCTCATCTCTCTCCTGCAGACTTCTTCTTGAGCTTTGATTTCAGTCCCTTAAGGTGTGAGGTGTAGTCCAAAAGACTGGCTGATTGTTGCCCCTTGAGCAGACTTTAGCTTCTGGTAGTTTTAACTGCTTGATCATGTTGACTCAGTCCATGGTTTTGCTCCATTTATAGATTGTGTGAGATTGCTGCTGGCTGCAGAAGCACAAGTTGACGCTGCTGATAAAAATGGCTTTACACCCTTGTGTTCAGCAGTTGCTCAGGGACATGTCAAGTAAGTAAAGTCTTTAAGATTTTGCCTGTCAGCTGTTGCTCAATTTTATATTCTCTTTACATTATATATGTTTTCATTACATTACTGTTGCATTCTTATGTATAAATTTATTTAACTATAATTTATTGAAAGCATCTACTTAAATTCATATTCTGATTTTAGTATTTTCTATATGTTTTGTTTCAGTTTCAGCTCTTAAGGTTGCTGAGCATGTATTCTTAGCAATTAATATGTGGTACTGGTCTACATGGGCATCATACCACTGAATTTCTTAATTTTCTTTGAGTTATCAGCCATAGTATAGGATTAACAGAGAAAGGAAGAAGGAAATTATTTTTGCACTGATTTTTTTCAAGCATAGAAAACTATGAATATTATATTCAGAGGCAAAAGAACATCTGAGTTTTCTCCTAAGTGATACATAATCAAATACCTTACGCAACAAAACAAGGTTTTTTTAAGGTTTAAGTTTTTTGTATCAGTAACTTTGAAAACCAGAAAATTATGTACAAGTCAAATAATATTACTAAAAACATTCTTCAGAATGTCATTAGAATAATTTATATCATAGAATCAGAGGAAATAGAACCGGAAGTTGGAAGCAACTATTAAATAACCATTTCTAGAGCAACCTTTTCCAGAGAAAATGATTTGACAAATTCAAAAGGCTTTAAACAGAGTTACTAAGAATTCTTATTACAGAATTTAACTTTGTTTTATGTATCTTTGCTCTTTTTTAATCTTTCTGATTCTTTTCATGTTTATATTTTGTTATTTTTAAGGATTTTACTCTGATACAGTAACAGATAGGAATCAGCCTTTGAGTGTTACCCTATGATAGGCCCTGACCCAACAATGAGGAAGAGTGGCATCTCTCTTCTTCTCACAGTCCTCCATAAGTGTATACAAATCTTCAGAGATCCTTGCCCCTTCTTAGAGGTTTCAAGCTCATCAACTAATGGTCATTTTTTACTGGAAGTCTTAATCCAGAGATAGCAGATGCCCACTAGGTGTTTTGAGCACAGAAATATGTGTCTAGTTAAATGTTTCAGTATTTTGTATAAAGTCTATAAAAAACACATGTGACTTGACAAGACAACCCCAAAATACACTCTTCATATTCTCTCACTAAAATAAATACCTTAACACTTCATTTCAATAGGAAGCTATTTATTTCCCTGACTTACCCTCACAACACTTTGCTATGTATCATCTGCTGTGTTGTGGTATTGTAGACTTTATATTCTTTTTGCCTTAGAATTACTTACATAATATGATATCCTTAAACACATTTTTTGCTTTTACTTTTTTAGATACTGAACATAAACTGAACTGTAAAATTGAGCATGGAATGACAGGGCTAGCCAAAAATGTCAGAGAGACTACAAATGGTTCAGGCTGTTTGATTTGTTGGTCACTTCAAAGTTCAGGCACAGAAAAAAAGTCTGTAATAGGTAGAATTTAGGGCAACAGTATTGTCTGTCTCCTAATGTGGGGTTAAAGACAGCACTAAACTGCTCTCAGTTGCACAGTAGGTGTCTGTCACAGACTTGCTAACCAGTCCCTGTGACATCTTCATTAACCTTGTTCCTGAGCCAAGACCATACTGTTGTTCTAATCCTAGTTATGTGGTCAGAAAAAAATTCTAGTTTTTTGAGGCTGGTCCAGTAATATCACCAGATCAGAAACTGGTTTTAGGAGAAACTTCCAGAATCATTTCCCATGTGGTCCAGGCCATAATCAGCCTGAACTTGAGGTGGAAGCTCAATGTAGCTTTTTGAGATTAACCAAATACAATGTAAAGTATCAAACCAGATATTTGCAACCTAGCAGATTTAAAACTCAATATTGAATTGCTGTATGGATGTGTCTTCTTGTGAGCCCTTCTTAAGATGACTTTTGTGACTGTATGGTTAGAATGTATGCCTAACATTTAGGGACATTAACATTTCTGCCTAATATTAAGGCAGAACATTATTTTTATTTGTATTTTTTTCTGTTCAGTTGAGCATTTTGGAAAGCATAGATAAGTAATTCATATCAATGCTATCTGTTTTACTCTTCTCTAAAACTGTGCATTTTACCTGGAACTTAACTGATTTTCTGACTGGATAAAAATGTATAAAAACCAATTTTCTTAAATACTTGTAGTTTTTTTTAATATGTAGTTTCTTATACACTTAGATTCTTATGTATATACCTTACATTGGTTTAAATATTTTGTCACAGTATATTTTGTTACAGTATGGTCTCCTAATCAGCAGTCATTTGCATTGCAGTAACTGCTTTGAGGCTTTATTGTTGATATGCTTTCTGTTTTTATGGACTGATAAATATTGGGCTGGAGAGCTGGGAACTCATCTTGGTTAACAGTTCTTGTTTGAACTGCAGAGTGAATTGACTGGCATTAAGATTTTTGCAAGGTCTTAGTGTTGTTGAAAATCTAGGTTGGGGAAGGGAAAGGTAGACAATCCTGGCACAAGAACTGCAGGAAAAAATGGACCTACTGCTATAGGGTTGTGAGGAAGTACAGGAGCCTGGTTCTGAATGCCAGCCCCAAGTGGATTGCTCTTCAGCACTCCATCTAATCTTCCATCCTCCAAAACCCAGTAGGAATACACCCAAGCCATCCTTCAGGAGTAGCCTCCCTTCAGGGATCTGAATGCTAGGTACTGCCATAGCTGTATGGCTGCCCCCACCAGGCTGCTTCCCTAGATCAGTGTCCCTTTTGCTAGTAAAGCTAGTCCTAGTCCTTCATTCCATTTTTTCCCTTTTCAATTCCATTTTAAATATCAGTAGTCAGAAATGTTTCTTTTTTTGCTCAGCTGAATGTTTTTCTTAAGCAGCTGTCATCAAGTTTTTATCAGTCTTGTGAAATCGAGTGGTTTACATACATGATTTTTAAATGCAGCTACAGTAGTATAAGATTTACATGTTTAAAGTAGCCTGTCTTTATACTTATGCACAAAATTATACTTTGTACTTGTGTATATGGGTTGATCACAGGTAGATCTGTATCTGTAAAATCAATACTTTATTTAAAATATTTAAATGTCTTAAGTTATAAAGAGGGTGTTACATGTTTAACATAAGACAATTTTATTACTTTATTGTTTGCTGTAGGTGTGCAGAATTATTAATTATGTATCAGGCTGATATTAATCATGCTGCTGAAAGAGGACAGACACCTTTGTACCTGGCCTGTAAAAATGGAAATAACGATTGTATTAAACTATTGTTGGAAGGTGGAGCGGATCGAACAATAAAAACCAGTGTAAGTTAAAATAGTTCGTAAAGTTACAGTACCTTGTATAATACTGAATATTAACATTAAAATATTTATTTAAACTTTTCTTTAAAGCTGGAATAAACCATATAATTTGAAATTAGTATTTTGTTATTTTCATCATATCTTTTGGGTTTTTTTAAACTGTATATTGTCTAAAATCTCCTAAATTATGTGACTTCGTACCATTTTACATATTTCAGATTCCACTGGCAATTTGCTACAACTTTTCTCCAGCACTGGATTTGTAAAATGCTTCCACTTTTTTATGTTAGGGTGTTTATTGTTGTCCTTGAGGGGACAACACCCCAGTATTGTAAAATCTCATATATCATAAATGGCAGAATATGGCCAAAAAAAAGTCATATCTAGAGGAGAAGGAAAGGAAGACTCTCTCAAAATTAGTGCCTACATAATTGCCTTTTTCAGGTGCTTTTCTAAGGTTTTTTTATGACTTTGATGTCAATAGATTCTTATGACAATAAATGTGGGTTATAGGCTGTTCCAAAATACAGCACAAAGAGTAGTAGCTTCACAGAACATTCTACTCCTCCTGTAATTATGACACTACATTTTTTATCATTCATTTATTTTGCACCTGGAAAGTAAATATATTTGACTCGGAATGAGAGAAAGCTGTGATGTCAAAACTGTGAAGCTAATAAATGTATAAATGCAACATGAAACAAAATTAATAGCTGGAACCATTTTTGTTTGATGCACATGAAGGAAGCAGTTTACTAACAGCATGTAAACCCTGTATCACTTAGACTCTTCTAAAAATTTTGAAGACTTTATCTGTTGGACTGTCCTTGGAGAAAGCTGTACAGTTTTTCCCTGTTGCATTTTCTTCCCTCTCTTCCACCCAAAACACATACAAGCAACTCTGTTTTCCCAAAGATTATTATGTCACTCTTGCTTGTTTTCTTAATTTCCAGACAGAGCCTTCCATTCAGATTCTTTGCTGATATAAATCTGCAAACATTTTTCTATGTGTTTAGTGGTAGTGTGCTTTTTGATTTTGGTTTTTTTTTTTAAGGATGGCTGGTCACCAATTCATGCAGCAGTGGATTCTGGTAATGTTGAAAGTCTCAAGCTCCTTATGTACTATGGAGAGCTGAACAATGGGAACTGTTGGATGGATGCAGAGCCAAATTTAGACTACTTTGATTTGGAGAAGAGAGAAGATGACTACAGCAGTAGAGTAAAGCCTGTTGTTTCTGCAGATCTCATCAACCATGCTGACAAAGAGGGTTGGACTGCTGCCCATATAGCAGCATCAAAAGGCTTTAAGGTTAGTCCATGTGAACGAGTGACAGAAACCTGATAGAATTTAGGCAAAATAAATTACTTTTCTCTTTGAAGAATTACAACTTAGATGTCAAATCTAAGTTTGTTATCTAGTTTATAGGCCAACTTGATTTAACAGAGACAGAGATAGACCTCAAGTGGACAATTTGTCCCAGACTCCAGGTGTCAAATAGAGTGAATTTTCATATTTAAATGTCTACCTCTTATGGGATAGTAGTCAAAAGAGGAAACATCATTACTTGAGATTTTCAAAGTTAAGGTGAGATGAATCCCACCCTGAATGCCAATTCATTGGATGTCATGTGCTTATAGATATCAGATGGACATAATTTCCAGTTACAGGTAGGAATGATTTCACTAGGAACAATTTTTCCTCTGTGAAGGAAGGAAAAAAAAGAAATCTGAGAACCAGATTTGTGCAGACATACATTGTTTAATTTATTATTTTGGGCAGCCTTTTTAGCAGGCAATGAAACATTTTTGTGAGGTTGGGATAACTGATGATATGGAGGATGACCTGAAGGTCCTATTGATGACAAACAGGAAGATTTCTGTAAGTTTAATATCACTTCTTGACATCAGAAGCTATACTCTTCTAACACTGACCATTTAAAGGACTTTATTTTTATATGGTAGCTGTCAGTCAGATCTCATTGTAAGTTTTTTTACCCAGGAAGAAAACAGAGGGTGCTAAATACAGAAGAGTGAATTTTAAGAACATACAGTCCAAGAATTCAAAAATCAGCATGTGTTTACATGCCTAGTTCAATACCTGTCATTATATTTGCTTTTTTTCCCTGATAAATTTAGGATCAAAATATGTATGTTCAAAATAGGCACAGATTGAACATTCAGTTTAAGTTATGACTTTCTTAGGGATAGCCACTGCTTACTCAGCATTTCGCATTACAAAGTGTCTGTTCCATCACCAATGTCTGCTAGGCAGATGCAGATTCTCATTCCAGTTTCCACTCATACAAATTTAGATGGAGTTTAAGGTATTTCCTATAGTCTGCAAATACCTAAATAGTGTGCACTATCTTGGCTCTTTCTGGAATATTATAATCCTCAGGAACTTTGAATTTAGGTTTCATTTGCTGTCTAAAACTGCTTTGACTACTGATCTCTCTGAAAGTTCTGACACTGGAAGTCTTCATGTATGTCTTTCATGAATAACTCAAGGATTTGAGTTTCTAAGCATGTTCCAAGTCAACTGTTTAATGAGATCTCCACTTGGGGTTGAGGGGAGTCTCTTAAGTGATGAAAATGATGTACAGCTGGCAATCAGATCCCTGGTTTTGGTGTTCAGAGACTATAAAATTGTATCTGATTTAATGCATTTATCGACTTGAGATATGTTTGGGATATTTAAAAGCTAAAAAATCTTAATAGCCATCTCCAAGTGCTGTTAACACTTCGACTGCATTCTCTAAACCATTATGTACAATGCATGTTATTCATTCCAGTGCATGATAGCTGCATATAAGCGGTGTTGACACTTGCATCCTCTTGTTTTGAGATAGGTAGGGGCCATTCTGTACAGATTAATTCTGCTAGGACATCTTCGCTGTTACTTCATAAGCAGCAGAGACAACAAAAATTCTCATTTTACGAAGGAAATAAGCTTAATTTCTTTGTTCTGTCCTACTTCTTCCTGCTTTACTTCCCATTTTCAGCCTCACAGTTCAGTCCTCAGCCTTTTGCTGTTCTGCTATTCATTGCTTCTATTTGAGAGATAGTGTTCTAACCTGGCAAGAAAATATGTGCTTTATTCCGCTTGATATCCTTGTGGCAAGCTTAGTGAGCTAAGCATTTTTTAAAGTACTTATGGATGCTGTAATTACAGCCTGGTAAAATTTCACCTGACAGGCAGATATACCTTGAACGACTGCTATATTTATGAAAGGTCTGAGGGTGTCAGATGCACTGACAAAAGTTTCCGTAGAACAGCTACAAAATAGGTCAGTATGTCAACTAGCCACTATTCTGCATCAAAATACTCAATAGCTGCTTCTCTGTGTTTTTAAGGTTTGGTTTCTCTGCTGTGGTTAACCCCAGACATTATCAACACAGTATTAACTAGTATAATTTCTGTTTGTTTTGTTTTGTTTTGTTTTTTACAATATGGATGTGTCTTTAAAAGCGTATCTGAGATGGAAAACCTTTCATGAAGTCTGTCTGTATTGTGGCAGAATGACGGTCATTAGGAACAAGGACTTGATCCTTTTTCTGATTGCTGATCAATCAATTTGAAAGTAGTTTTATGAGAACTCTTTTATCCCACACTGATTTGGGAGGATCTATATAGTGAATAGTTTTTCATGTTACAGTATGATTCTACCAATCAAAATTTATTTGCTAAGAGCTTGTTTCTAATTTCAATGATTTTTCCTTTTGTTGAGCATATGACATTTTTAGAGGGCATCATGTTGTTGTCATTCACAAGATGTTTGTGCTCTGACTTAATAAAAATATATTTTTATATCACTGCATTCTTATGATGCTTGCAGAATTTCAGGTTTCTGCTTGCAGAAATTCTGCCAAAGAAGAGGCTTGCAAGGTGATTGTAAAATTATTTGGGTTTTTTTGTCCCGCTCAGGTGTCAGTCATGATGGAAACTCCTACTTGGTGAACTAAAAAGTGAAAAATGGTTTTATGGATTGTTACCTAAATAGATTCATTTATTAGTGTGTATTAAGCTTTAGAATTGCTTATTTAGTGTTGCTTGAACATTGAGGCCAAGGTGTTCAAACCAATATAATAGCTGGGTTTCAGTCTCCTTATCAATACCTAAACGAGTGGCAAGATGTAAGAATTTCTTAGTTCAACTAATCAGCACTTGATGCTTAGAGACTGTAGAATCCTGGCTCTGTGTGTTCTGCTTTTTTATAGTCATTATTTGAGACTTCAAAGTCTGCTATAAAATATTTTTACTCCTGGCTTTCAACTCTGTGAGAAACATAATTTTAGCTATAGAAACTCTGTAGCTGATTGTCTTTGGAAATGCATGTGTAAGAATTTTAATCAGGAATCTAACTGCATATTGGTAGAATGCTTTAGTGCAAGAAATGGACAAGTAAATAATACAGTTCCTACCTTTGCAGAACTGTCTAGAAATCCTTTGTAGCCATGGTGGACTAGAGGCTGAGAGAAAAGATAAGTGTAATCGAACATTGCATGATGTTGCTACTGATGATTGCAAACATCTCCTAGAAAACTTAAGTAAGTAAATGCTATCAGCACTACATAAAAATGTTTTTAGTAAAGAACTTATGGGGTAAAAAAAGAGAAATATGAAAAGGGTAGTTGTCACTTTTTTTGGCACCACAATATTTAATTACCTTGATCTAGCAAGTTTCTATTCTCCAAATTTTGCAAAAGCATATGATAAAATTCTGTTGGAGGTTATCAAATTCCTTGTGTCTTTGTTTCTAAACCATTCAAAAAGATGGTACATACTGTACATTTGCAAATGTACATACTCTCTTAAAATTTCTGAATTTAATATTAGTAATTACTTTTTCAAAAGCTTTTGCCCTCCTCTTATCTTTTCTTCAAATTCTTGCAGAAATAGTCATTTAGTGGTGGGTAGCTGTCAAATTTCCTCAGGCTAAGATGATCATCTAGTCATATCTAGTCATATCTGAATCTCTTTTTAGAGCATAGTTTATTTTGTCACTTATCGGTGAGGGGATTGTTTGTTTGATTCTTCAAATATGTCTTAGAGACAACATCAAAGAACTTCTTTTTTCCAACATCAGTAACTTCTGTAAGATTGCTCTTCTGTTGAAACCTGTCATCTTCCTTCTCTGTAAGCTGTCTAAAAATTTAGTAGAGCAGGCTCATCCAAATATTTCTTGAGACAGAACTTAATTCATCCTCTCACTAGTTTTGTGCATTTTATATCACTGTATAAATCTAGATATAGCTGTATCTATATATACAGAGAAAGATATCTATATTTCTGTGCATGTTTAGAACTATGGCATTTGTAGATTTGTATTCTCTCTATTTTTTCACTCCTTTCTTGTGTTTGTCTTGTGTGATATAGGGATGTAGGTAGTTAAGTTCACTGATTATCAACAAATTAAGGAAGTTTTCTGTCTGCTGCTTCTGATTTTCCTCTTCAGCTATTTTAAATCCCAGTTCTTACCATTTTACTGCGGATTCAGAGGAGAACAAAGCTCACTTTGTAATAGACACTCCTCCATGGTCATCTTCTTTATCAGACTGAAGCAAATTTCTGATGGCTGAATCTGCAGCCAGTTAAACTAATGCTTGTATTATTTCCATCAGTCTTAGTACCCTGTCTCTGGTCATGCTTGTCATGAATCCAACGGCTTTCGTCAGGTCAGAACCTTTGGCCTCCCCTTCTCTTCTTCTGTGCACCTTAAGCCAAGACTGCATTTTTGGTAAGGTGTCAATGTACCACCCTCTACCTTCCACACACTCCAGTAAGGTTTCCCCTGTAGGACTGGAGGATGTGCTCTGGCAGGCGGGGCCAGGATTACCAGCTATGCCTTAGAGGTCACATGCATTGAAGTTTAGGTTTACTGTACGACTGTCCTAGGGGCCTGTTTCCTTGTGGAGAACCCTCTGTACTCCGTACAGTCTGTGCTCATTTCCCTGAGGTCCAGCCGTCAGAAGGGCAAGCCTTTGATGCATTTCTCACAATTCCACATCTGAAGGATGCCTCTGAGTAATCTTTTCCCATTGGTAGGCTAGTGGGTTTAAATCAGAGCTTTTCTGACATCGGGAAAACTTCATTCGTTTGTATCAGCTGAAGATCTGGCTTCTGGACACAAAAGGGAAATGAAGATCGTGTTGCAAGACTTCATAATAAGCTGATATGAGTTGTTTCTTATGGTGTACTTTTTAAATTTAATTTTAGTTTTTTAATTTAATAATTTCTGAAAGGTATTGTTCAGCATGAAAATTAGAAGATCCTTTCCTTTTCATTTTTAGTCATCTAAATGATCTCCAGAGACTGCTGCTTCTGTTGAGTTGTATTCCAAAGAGAAGATTTAAAATACTTCATAGTTTCTAGAATATGCATGTAAATTTCGTTTTTTAACATTTTGTCAATTTGGTCTATGGCAAATCAAATATACCCTTTTAAGTGCATTTTTGCCTTAGCTTTTTATTTAAAGGTGTTTGGCTCAGCTGTGTTTGTGCACTAGTGCCAGAAAATTATTTTCTACATTGATAAGAAAAAATGTTCACAAACATAATGAACTGAAAAATTGCCTATGAACTGAAATTTATAAGAAAAAATGTTCACAAACATAATGAACTGAAGACATTGCCTACCATCTGTCTTAATTTATAAGTAATTAGTCTATAAAGAGGAAATATAAGATTAAGTAAATTTTGTCTTGTTTCCTGTTATTTAAGCATAATAATACTGAACTTTTTTGTAAAAAATTATAGATACCTTGGTATTTTCATCACTGCTCTGATTTTGTGGTGGTAATCTGTGCTGTTCTTTACCATTTGCTTCCTTGTTATTATATACTCCTGTTATATAGCAGGAGTTATTTTGTAATTTTCCTTTGTAATATTGGATGTTATTGGTTGATAATAATGAGATAATTTTAAATTGAGTTTGACAGTTTGTCTCATAGTTGCTGTTTTGTTTTTCAACAGATGCTCTTAATCTACCTGTAAGGATTTCAGTCAGTGGCATTGAACAGTCAGTCCATTGTGGCACAGAGGAATTTGATACAATATGTGCTTTAAATATCCGCAAGCAGACGTCATGGGATGATTTTTCAAAAGCAGTGAGTCAGGCAGTGACAAACCATTTCCAAGCAATTGCTTCTGATGAATGGAGGAGCCTAGAAGATCTGTCATTTAACAGTGCTGCAGAATCCAACATTGGCCTCAGTGCAAGCAGTATATTTTCTGTCAAACTAGGTATCAATATTGGTGTTACTCAAAAAAGCAAAACTTGGAGGTGTTCTTGAATTTGTGAAATCTTCTAAGATAAAAATATCTTTGAATTACTGCATCTTTTAAAGCTTAGACTAAGAAAGACCAATGCTAGATATGAAATTTTGAACAGTGCTGGCGTGAAAGCATTCCTTAATTTGAGCTCTGTGTATGGAATAATTAATTATGCACTTTAATATAGTCTTGGAGATCATCAGGCCTTCCCTATGTTAATTAGTCTTTTAGTACTTTTAGTATTCCAGAGGAGAAATCAGTATCTCAGGTGAAACTAAATTCTCACCCTGAGTGCTGTGTGCAGTTTTGGATGCCACAACATAAGAAAAAGCAATTAGGGAATGTTCAAAGGAGAGATATGAGAATGGTCTCATTGAGGGGAAGCCGTGTGAGGGGTGGCTGAGGTCACTTGGTCTGTTCAGCCTGGAGAAGAGGAGACTGAGGAGAGACCTCACTGCAGTTACAACTTCCTCTTGAGGGAAAGAGGAAGGACAGACACTGATTTCTTCTCTATAATGACCAGTGACAGGACCTGAGGGAATGGCCTGAAGTTGTGTCATGGAGGTTTAGGCTGTATATTAGAAAAAGGTTCTTCACCCAGAGGGTGTTTGGACACTGAGCAGGCTCCCCATGGAAGTGGTCACAGCACCAGCCCAACAGAGTTCAAGAAGCATTTGGACAATGCTCTTGGGCACATGGTGTGACTCTTGGGATGTCCTGTGCAGAGCCAGTTAGACTTTGATGATTCTTGTGAGTCTCTTTCAACTCAGGATATGCTATGGTTCTACAAAAACAATTCAAAGCCTGCATTGCTTCTTTACAGTACATCCAGAATATACAGTAAATAGACTGTAAATCACAGGCATAGGTAAACAGAACTGCTGCTTTACATAACTTCACTTAGCAAGGTGCAAAAGAGAAATCTTTAAAATTATGAGAAATTGGCCAAGATGTGTTGGTCTTAGTAACAGTTGTATAGGTTTCTGAAAATCTGTGTACTTCATCTTAAATCTTCTTCCTCTACCTTCCCATCAGCAAAACTGAACCCTAGTCACATTAGACTGGGCAAATTATTCTATTTTACTCTATTTTATGTGTAAAGATAGAAAGACATGCTATCTGTTTAACTTGTGGTTCAACTGTCAGAAAACCCCTAGTGACTTCAGTCACTAGTCAGTATATCAAATAATAGCATAATTTAGTACATCTCGTACATGGGACTGATTTGTTTGTCAAATTTGTCAGTGTATGCATGTAATCTTTGTAAGCAAGTAAATATGCTTGAGTGTAGGACACTTTATATAAGTACAAGGAATATCTCTCTCTTTATTTTTTTTTTAACAGGAAACATTTCATGGTCAACAGGTCAGATTTTTTCCCAGCCACCATGGGACTTTTTGAAGAACAGTAGAGCTGAGCATATCACAGTGTTTTTGCTTGGTAATTTTCAAGTCATAATTCTTCAGTTTTAAATGTTAAGACACTCCATATGAAATACCTCATTTGATAGTCATTTGTTAGTGGTTTTGTTCTTCAGTGTTGCTTGATTCTCAGAGATATCATACACATTTAGTTGTTTAACTAGATTTTAAAGTGTCTACACCATATAGAAAATATGCTGCTGCATAGAAGTCTTACTGCCTTTTTCAGCCATATAGTGGTATATATATTGCTTGTGTCATGGATAGCCATGAATCTATGGTGCTAGACAAATGCCTTTCATTTATTCAGCATATTCATTTGTGTAATCTCTAATTTTAAAAGGTCGCTTGCAGTGGATTACTGCATGAAAATCATATGTATCAGTCATACATGCATGTAAACATGAGAGATTTACAAAAGTTATTTGTATGTCTCATTTTAAGGACCTCAAGAAGGCTGTCTAAACAGTGTGACTTATGCATCCATGATCCATCTTCAGACACTTCAGAATTATCTCCGCCTGGTCAGTAATAAGCTAGCTTCTCTCTGCATGCTATTTGTTTGTCAAAAACTTCTGTAATAGTGTTGACTAAAATCAGATTTTTTTGTTCTGTGAGAGAACATCAAGACTTCTAAACAAATTAAATGGGATGAAAGCTGTTTTAAAATAAAGTTCCCCCTAAATTTACCCTTAAATTTAGTCTTGTGAGGGCATTAACTTTCTTCTTTAAATAGCTGCTATCTAATTAACTGAACTGTTTAAAAATATATTAAAAGCTCTCTGATGTCTTATTGCGTTCCAAAGTTATTTTATTCCACTTTTTGAGGAGAAAGTGAATTATAGTAACATTCATGTAAGCAATTATTTGAGACTTGAATTTTATTACTAGCTTATGTAGAAACCTCCTGTAACACAGCTTATTTAATACCTCAAAATGTAAGGATAATTTGATAATATGAGATAACTTCCATAGATAATTTCTTTTAACATTGCATTAAATCAGAATTAGTTTAGAACCTGCCTAATTTCTGCTGTGTCCTTGGATAGTATTTTGTTTCAGGAGAATGTGCCACAGGTTTCTGCTGTATTCAGCCATATGGCACAGAGATATGAGTGTGTTCCCTTACTGACATTTTAGAGGTAAAACAGAGTTAAGATTAAAAAAAAAAAATTGTTCTACCATACTGATAACATGATCCCATTTCTACTGCAGATAAAGTCCTCAGTCTTAATCCTTAACTTAGCAATGACTTAAACTGATGATTTAGGCATCATTCTGATGTATATATTTTAATTCAAGATCAAGAAAATATTTGTGATTACTAAACTTATTCTTCCCAGATGACTGTTTTAAGTTTTAAAGTGTGTTGTAACAAAATACCTTGCTATCTAGTTGTACAAGTTAGGATATAAATTTATCAATATATTTCCTAGATGTTGTATGCAAATAATGTCTACTTTGAAGCTAGTATAGTAAGGAGTATCAACTCCAGTAGTGCAAATCAAACAGTTTTGTCTTTTAGGTGCTGATTGTGTCATCCAGGTTAAAAAAAATCCAAGTCTGAACTTAAAAGAATAATTTATTTGTGAAATAAATATTTATATTTATCTGTCTGTAGGTTGAACAATACCGTAATGTCATTTTCCATGGTCCAGAAGGAAGTTTGCAAGATTACATAGCATATCAGATAGCAGCCTGCATGAAGGTATTTGGACAAACATATCAAGTGAATTAGTCCATAAACCAGAGTTTTCACTATTTCACCAAATATATAAATTTTCAACACAGCAAAAGCAAGTGGCTGCAGGATCTACGTGTGAGATTGTTAAAGTTGAAGTGGATGCTGGTTTCTCCAAGGAGCAACTTGCAGAACTGTTCATCAGTAATGGTAAGGTTATTTCAGCAAGACTAATTTTGCTGATTTGTAGGAAAATTTTTAATTGTGCAAAGTAAAGAAATACATAAAACCATTTTGCATAGTGGATGATATGTTTTAATGGAACCTATAGTCTTTCAGGTGCTTGGAGCCAGAGTTTAGAGCTCTCTCTAAACTGAGAGAGAGCTGAGCATGACAGAGCTCCCAATAAGGAACACTGTCAAAAGTTCATGCCATTTAAGTAAAACTAGTAGTTTTAAATTTATGTTTCCCTTTGTGATCCTTTAGAAGTTGATTGCTCTGGTTCAGATCTACTAAATCAGAACTGAAGGTCTGCTGCGTGTGCTCATGAACAAAAGCAGAACCATCCTATCAGGTTGTACAATGCCATGCAGTGCTCTGTCCTGTTTGCTCTCGTACTGCCTGGTGTAACTTCAGTCTATGGCTGTTTTTTCTCTAAGGAAATCCTGGTCACAGTTCCCAAGATGGCTTGTGCCAGTGATTGTTCCCACATGTCACTTTCAGTGCCATTGCATTGGTGGGAGAGAAGAGACCATTTAGTCAGAAGTCAGCCAGGCTTTAGTGCTCGGGCTGGAGGCAAGAATGTCACTCATAATTTGGTTTGTTTACTGGCCGCTGTCTCTTAGGAAAGCTGCTTCTTTTGAGTGCTTTACTCTGTGTCAGCAACACACTCTTTTTAATAGTCTGGTTTTGCATTTCAGCATGTTGCTGCTGGTTGAGTCTCTCATTTTTCTGCCGGCTTCTTTCCCCACTGTTCTGCTGCGTCTCCTTTCCTAAGAGAGCATTTCTCCTCTAAATGAATCCATCAGACACAGAGGGGGTACCTGTCCTCCCTCCTCTCAAGCTGTAGCCTCTAGTAAAACAGGGCAGTAATAGTCAGGAAACTGCAACTAAATAGCAATGATAAGATACATTCAGTTGCTGTAAGTTTTGCCTTATTACAAGTCAATTTACTTAACGACCATTGTTAGTACCACCTTCAAAAGGTTGTGAAACAATGCAGGGCACAACATAGTCAAGATAAATGTTTATATTTATGTATGTGTTACAGAAGCATTCACCTGCGGTTTAGTGTTGCAAGAACACTTGCAAAGCTGTGTCTTTTTTAAGTAATAAGATAAGTATGGAATGGAATAAGTAATAATCAGGAAAATTAAAGCAAAATATTTAAAATGTTAAAAAAATTTATAGATGTCATTTTAATGCCTATTAGGTTGAGATGCTACTGGGTTTGCCTCATACTAGCTCTGATTATTTGAGTGATTCTTAAAGATATTGAAGGAAGTTTTGAAGAGAAGATTTCCTGCTTCTTATAGAAGTTTGCTACTATCTCATAGAATGATAAAGTTTCTTACAAATGTGGACTAAAACCTTTTACCACTACATAGTATAAAGAGTACATGTTAAAAGCCTAAGATGTAGTACAGCAAATGAAAGAAATGTTTAAAGAGGTCTTTGCTATCTTTTCTGTTGTATTTATATTTAGTGTACTGAAATCTTTCCTATCTACGACGATCCTTTTATAGCCATTTCAGGAATTTATTTTAATCATAGCTTTCCACTTTTGTTTTGTTAATATAAAGTATTATATTCTTTCTATTGTTTGATTTTATGCTTTCAATTTTAAACTTATTATCCAGTCTGTCTGGCCTGTAAACAATTAAAAAAGGAAAATAAAATTTTAAAAATCCTTCGTTGCAGTAGAGGCAGTAAATTCTGTATATATAAATAGATGTAAATTTTCCTAAGTATAAATCAATGGGATTTTTGTATTTCAGCTTGTCTGATCCCGGTGAAACAGCCTCCTGTAAACAAGACAACAATTGTCATTTTAGAAAACCTGGAGAGAGCTTCTTTATCTGAATTACTCGGAGATTTTCTAGCACCTCTTGAGAATCGGAGTTCAGAAAACCCCTGCACTATTCAAAGAGGTATTTAAGGAATTTAGTTTGCGGAGATGTTTTTACTACAGTGCAGTTTTATTGTAATATATGAGAAACGGGGAACAGGAGGAAAATGTAATTTATTCACTTTTTATATTTTATTGTAAACAGTTGTCCTTAACAAAGATAGCATAGTTTTTAGCTAATTTATGGTGTTTTGTGGGTTGTTTTTCCTTTCTGATTATGTCACTGCTTCTTGCTTTTATATGAAATCATGTCAAGGCTTTGAGTATTTCAGTTAAGTCTTTTATGGTTCCTTTTTAGCAAATGGAATTTCTGGTGCATTTTACTTTCATGAGAACTGCTTTTTACTGGGGACCATCGCAAAGTGCCATCTTCATGGCTCTGACCTGCTAGTTCAGCAGCATTTCCGTTGGGTTCAACTTAGGTGGGATGGGGAGCCAATGCGAGGCTTGCTTCAGAGGATTTTAAGGAGAAAAGTAATAAACAAGGTAAGAATTCGAATCAGCTTCAGCAGTTATGTTCATCACCAGGTCTGTAAAATATGTACAATGGTAATGCCAAAAGCAGAGCAGATAACTTGCTTCAGGACAAAAAAGCATTCATTTCTGGGAATATATAGGCTGCATATCTGGAATTGTGCTTGGCCTCACAGAGAGGTGTGTGGTCATAGCTAATTGGCATAAACCATTGATTGGTTGCAAGTAATGATACTGTGGCTACTTGCCTGTCAACTGCGTGGAACATCTCTCAGTAATATTTTCAAATTCTTTCATTCTTCTGAGAATTACAGTAAAAATCAGTTCAACAAACATACATAGTCTCTTCTTCAAAGAATTTCTTCTCAATATATAAAACAAGATAGTCATATATGTGTTTTGTCCAAGTTTTAGGCAGAAAAATATTTTTCCATGATTTTCAGATCAAAAGGGGGCAAATTATGTAATTAGAAAAGTTGTTTTGAGCTAATAGATCTGCTGAAGCTAGAACAAAAGTCCAAAAGAGAATAAAGATGGGAAGTTTTTTTTAATATTAATAAATAAACAAAGATGGGAAATGAAAAGAAATATGTAGGCAAAAGAATTGTGGACTTAGGAAAGTTATTTGGAATACCATTTGAGTGTGATAGCAGCTATTACCAACAGTCAGGCGCTGTTAGACATTGGCAGAGGGAGTTTAATCAAAACAGCTGCAAAGGAAAATAATCTTGGCAGCAGTTTTAAACAGGCTTAAAAAGGGAGATTGTTCTAGGAATAGAAAAAACTGCCAGTAATAAAGAGTCCTGTTGTGGGACAACAGACCTACTGTCAGTTTTGAGTGTTCAGCTGGATGTGTCTTGGTTATCCTTGGGGATGTCATCTCCTGTACCCTTTGCCACAGTTCTCATCTATAAAGGCTTACTGATTCAAAGAGATCCTGCAGAGGAAATGTGTGGTAATTGAACATTTCAGCCAGGATAATGAGGAAATTCAGAAACACTACTAAGTATTCCTTAATTTCAAGAACCAGGATGCAGAATAGAAAAAAATAATCATGGGAAATCTATGAAATTCTTAATAGACTACTTTTCTTAGATTATGTTTTTTAAGTTATGACTTGTTCATACTCAAAGGCTGCATCAGACTTACTCTGCCAAACTGGTTTGGCTACAAGAACTTGCCACATCATATAACAGATGTCATTTTCAGGCTATTTTTTGGGGGCTTGAAAGAAATCCTTAGTCTAATAGGTTAGAATTTGACAATCTAATAGGCTCCTACCTCTGACTGAAGTTGAACAGAATTTGGGTAGTATAATCTCATTAAGTTTAATTTCTCTCGAGCATATATGCAGATGGCTATTTGGTTAAAAAAGCCATGTGTCTTCCTATGTCTTCCCTAATTAAATATTGAAATGCCCAGTGTGGTAGCACATTTTTTGAAATATATACATGTGCCATATGTGAACTCAAATGCCAGTTGGTACAGGACTTAAAATGCTGAATTGCAAAGTCAAAAATAGAAGAAAGATTAATCTGTTGTAAAACTCTAAAGCAAAGTAGAAGCACATTTATTGTTAAAACCATAGCCTATTTCAAAGATCATTGCTCTGTATTATGATACCTTGTTTGTGCCATAATATTCATGTGTTCAGGTGAAAAGCTCTTTTCCCGTTATTTTGAACAATTAGGTTATATGGGAACAGTTTAAATGTTTTTCTACTTCAAGTTCACCTATAGACTCTATCAAGAGGCTCTGGCTTCAGTGCTGTCAGTTACTATCCCTGGTGCATCTTTTAATGCTTCCTTTAATTTAAACTGTTACAGAGGATAATCCTAGGATTAGGATGATGAAGATTGTAATTTGAAGTCAGAGGAAACAGGAGATTTTTCTGGCACTAAATAATTTGCCCTTAATAAGGCACACTAAAAACACAAGTCTTAGAGGAAGACATCTTCCCTTCACTGCTACTAGATCTAAAATCAATATGGAAATCCACGGGGCATATGCCTGGATCAGATATTCCTGTTCAGTGCAATTGGGCATTTTTTCATATGCCTTATTTGTATCATATACAACCATATACATTGTATATAGTACGGATCTCTAGTAATCCTAGTCTTAAACACTGTAGAAAACCACTGCTACCAAAATTTCTGCTTTGGTTTCCCACAAGAAAGTAAAAGCATGTCAGCTTATTGATAAGGATATATCTTTTAAGTGTAGTTGGGAAAATAAGTTTTAATACAGCAAGACGTCAATATATTCTATAAAAATGTTTGACCTGGTTTTGACTGTTCCTGATCTTTTAATAGCAACACATGCAATAAAAAAAACCCCAAGCTTTCCTGGGGTTTCAAGGAAAGTGTTTGCTGTTCTGGTCTTCTGCCATGTCAAACATCTTTTCTCCCTGCAGTTCAGAGGCAAACTACCTCCTCCATGTGATCCTGTGTGCAAGATCATAGACTGGATTCTTGCTGTTTGGCACCAGCTGAACTCTTGTTTATCGCGTCTAGGAGCACCTGAAGCACTTATGGGGCCAAAGCATTTCTTCTCTTGTCCTGTGGTTCCAGGGCACAGCCAAGCAACAGTCAAGTAAGATTTTGTTTCCTGTTTGATGCTGTTCAATGCCAACTAGATACTTACCACATATGTAGTAGTTGTGTTTCTCCCAAAAACCTTGCTGACTCAGCAACCTTAAAAAGGCATTTTAATGGAAATTGCTGGAAGTTTTAAATTTCTGTTGGCTAATTACTAGAAGGGCAATTCTGAAGCACATAAGTGGGAAATGGGTGTCTAATAGTGCACCAAAGTCAGTCTTTTGTGATCTTTCATTTATTTTCTGACACAGAGGTTAGAAGATTCAAGAAAAGTTGGTAAACTCTACTTTTCAAGTTGTATGTAAAGGAAGTTTGGAGAATGATTTCTTACTTAATGTGGTATAATTTTAAAACATACATACATACAGTTTAGAGATATCTTAATAAGTAGGGCAGGTGTGTATGTTTAGCTACACATACAGCTAGCAGGCCAGTAACATTAAAAATATTCTTAAATTATGGAAATTTTGGCTTTCCTCACCTACAATTGCATAAACATCTGATCATATTCCAACTCCAAATGCTAGCAAATTATAAAAGAAATAGTTACAGAGTTTTAAATTATTATTCCTTCTCTGACCTGTTTCTCTTCTACTTTCTGCTGACCCTTCTTCCAGGAGCCTTTGCTTAAGACATGAGGAAGGGGCCTTTACTTAGCACATGCAGAGGCTGTCTCATTTCATCTTCTATCTCCAGATCTTGATATATTTTGCTTGTTTATCTTCCTTTTTATTCTCTAAAAGTATGGATTAGGTACTACTCTTCAGTGTAATTATCAAAGTCTAAATGTGGACGTAACATTGACTTGAAATTTTATGGGTGCTGGTAAATAAAAATGGAATAAAGCATACCATGCATCTATCTCCCATATTCCTCTTGAATCATGCCCTCTGAAATGTTTTAATAATTTATTGCAGTGGCATTAATAGAGGACAAAAACCTATTCTTTAGATATTTTAGTTATACATTTCTAAGTCTGCATTTCTCCTCAGTGTAACTCTGACTGGTTTCACAATGCTTTATTTTGAGTACAGCCCTAAAATGTCCTTTATTGTAGCCATATGCCATCTGACTTCTCATTTTAATGTAGTTTTTGTCCACTAATAAACAATTAAAAAGCACAGCTCCAGTGAGCTCTTACTGGAAACTTTTAGTTTAGCAGCATGATGGTTAACAGTGTGGTCATGTAATAAATAGCTTTTAATTAGCAGCTCACTGGTTGCTGTTATTTCAGTCTAATTAACCACTCCTTTCCTCTTGCCCCTCCTCTCCAATGTGCTATTCTGCTGCTTTTTGCATTTAGTAAGGCTTCTCTGAGTCAGTCCAATTCATTAGGACAGCAGACAGCTATCTACAAATTGGGTTCACTCTAGGCTCAGTGTTAGCATGAGACAAGAGGAAGAAGCAGCAGCAGGGCAGGAAGAGAGAATGTGTGACAGGAAATTGTTTCCTGCTGTGTGTTTCATGTAGCTTCACCTGTTTTGGTGAGTAGAGCGAATAAATGAATAATTTTAACTACATTTTTTCTTGGTTTAGGTTTAGGGAACTGAAGATGATGTTCCAACAGGAACAACTTCCACTTTGCAGCCCTTTTTGAGGGGCAGGGCTGTGTTATACCTTTCCTAAGTATCAGCTATATCAAAGAATGGGGAATTTGATCAAGATGAGCACAAACTTAAAACTGAATTTAAATACCAGGTTGGAATTTTATTTGGAGAGCATGCCCATCCATTGTTAACTGTTAGAATAGAATGGCCTCAATTTTATCTTAGCATCTTAGCAGTGTTCATTTGTGATCATTTATACTGGCAGTACTGCAAAATGTTGAAAGCTTACATAGGCAGAAATTGAAAAGAGAGAGTTCTTTATGACTAAAATACAAGCAATTGTTTATTTTGGTAGCTTAGCTAGCAGAAGCAGTCTGTAACTATATGGAATAATATCTACAACATTATGCTAAGGAAGCTTCAAGGTCCTTCAAGGACCATCTGCAATACACATTTTACATTGTATTTTAATAACTGTACTAGTTATTTTTCTAAGTAATGTAACTTTATCAAGCTTATAAAAGCACTTTGAGCATTTATATATCATATAAGCTCAATCTTATGCTTCACAGCTGACCAAAAATATATCTTTCAAATAACTCATGGATTCTAACTTTAAAAAAAATGGGAAAAAAACCAAAAAAATCATCATAATATTTTAGTTAATAGGATGGCTTCAGTATATCAAGGTATCCAGCAAAATTGTCCATTTAAGTCAAACAGACATTTTAGCCTTCATGTTTTCTGAATGGATTTCTGCAGAGCTGAACACAGCATGATAGCCTATAATTTCTTACAGACCTTTAATATAAACCATCTGACTCAATCTCAGCATCTTTCTCCTGTAAGAGGGTATAAGAATAACAAAAAGAATTGGAGTTATCTAGAAAAGATTGTCTCAGTGTCTGTTGTAGATGTGAGCTGAGCCCTAAATCTGAAATTTCTAGCCTTTGTCCCCAGAGAACTCCTAAATTATGAGAAATAGCCTTTAGTTTTTCCTAACACAGATTTTTCACTTCTTTGCTAATACAACATAATGCTTCTCTCTTAGAAAAGCAAAAGTCCCAGAAGACCCTTTAATCAAATTTTGAATCAAAAAATCAGACCCAGTGTCTAAACCAGACAATCTGGAATATCCGCAGCATCCTGGAAACACAGTTCACCATAGATCAAATAAACAAAAGAGGAGTAAGAGCAAGGCAGCTGTATGAATAGAAATGTCTTGTAAACTGGACAAGTTTGGAAATTGAAGAATACTGGAAGGGGTGCAACCATAAATACCTTCTTTTTTTCTGGCAGCAAATAGGCTAGGAATTAACACCTGCAAGCATGGAAATTTCTCCATGCACTTTTTAAAAAAAAAAATTATATATAAACAAAATTGTATATGAATTTATGTATTGAACATGCATCTTTCTGGGACTTTTTTAGCCTTAAAATTAAAAGGATGTTCTATAGCCCATGTCTGAAGGAGGAGAAGCATCAGGTGGTAAGTTTGTCAAGGCAAGCTAAAGAAATTTAGATCAAATAGTTTAATATAAAACAACAAGTAAACCGTTTCTTAAATAAAATCAGTCCCTCTCTGAAATAGGGTGCTTCTTTAAAATACAAAATCTAATATGTTACCAAAGTATAAAATCTCAGGTTCTGATAATTGTTTTTGAAGTTAAAGGATTGGTTTTGTACCACAGGTGGATGTCCAAGCTATGGAATGCTGTGATAGCTCCCAGAGTACAAGAAGCCATTCTCTCCAGAGCCTCTGTGAAAAGACCATCTGTACCAGGACAAGCAATAGCCAAGAAAAATCCTAGTCAAGGGCAACAGGCTGTTGTTAAAGCTGCTCTCAGTATCTTGCTAAATAAAGCTGTTTTGCATGGCTGTCCTCTACCCAGACCAGGTAACAGTAAACTGTCTGAAAGCCAAGTAGTTGTACATTGCTGAACTGGGGCTTTTAACTGCTTCCTTCTGTTTTTAAAACTTCCACAAAACATAACTGTGGTTCTGAAGGGAGGTGGTGGGGCTAAAAGCATTTACAGTCATTTAAATTAAATAATTGTATACAGTACTGCAAGAAGAACCATTTTTAACAATCAGTTCTTCCTAACACTGTTTTACTTTTGTTTCAGAGCTAGATAATTATATAGCAGATTTTAAGGGAGGAAATTTTCCTTTATCTGTGGCTTCAAGCTACAAAAATTGTAGTAAGAAAAAAGGTGAGAATGTTTCTTGGAGAAAAGTGAGCACAAGCCCTCGCAAAAAGTCAGGCCATTTGTCCTCCCAGTCATGGAATAAGCAGGAGACAAATACTGAAGGTAAATAAAGCTTTTTATTTTCAGTTCTGAATGTTGGGGGGGGTTAAACTGTGTAGATGGAAACCAAACATTTCTCCTACATCATGAATTAAAATTTTTCAATTAAATGACACTTATATTTATGTTCACCAGTAAAACACTGTTTATTTTTTTTCCCAAAAAAATTACTTCTTTGTGACTGTGAGGTGTCCTAACTAAGTTTTCTTGTTCTAATGCCCTTTCTGTTGTCGGATAATGAGGCAGGCATTGGCTCAGATGGAATTATAAGCAGTGGTTCCACCTCTGACTGTACAGAATGACAATGTATCAGTCTCTTCTCCAATATCAGATGAGAGAAAGTTTCATTACTTTTTTGGTACTCCTTAGATTTGCTCCAAATTTACAGTATGTCTTTGAGTTTCCTTACACTTTATAACTTCACTGCAATAATTACTACCGAGTGTATCCAGGTATAAATAAATAAATAAATACATTCCTCCCCAGATCATGCATCACTTTTTCAGTCTTAGTGGAAAAATTGAGTAGAATAATCTAAAGCCCTGCAGTGGAAGAAAGAGATCTTCAGGTGCAAATTAAAGATTTTGATTTGATTTTCACTTCAATTGCAAAAAATAAATTAAATAATTTTGTGTATTCACAGATACTGTAAGGTTTTCAATCATCTTCAGTATGTTGCTCGATAAAGAGGGCTTTATATGACTGGGTCTGTGCATCTGTATAAATGGGGAAGTTATATTAGTGGCTGACACCTCAAAATGCTTTTCACCTCAAGATCATAAGTCACATAATAAGCAGTTTGTTACACGGAGATAATGTATGGATTTATTCAGAAGCAACATAATTCTTCTAAAGGAGACATATTTCTAGAAGGAAAACTTAATATTATTGTAACTAAATACAATATCAAACAGAAAAACTTCCAGGGAAAAAAAATCAAAGTACTTGCTTTCTGAAAATGAAGGTAACTGCTTCAGAGGGAAGGTTTAGGAAGAGAGAGAAGAAGGCTTACACACACACACACACACACATACACACATACTCTTTAGGAGCAGTAAGATTCTAGCCTCAATTACCTCATCTACAAAAGAACAAAATGCTTGATGCTTGCTACTTTGCAGCACTGAAATGAGCTATTCATTTATTCAGCCCTTGTCTAGAAAGAAGTCTGCTTTTTCTGACTGCAACGCTCATGTCCTGATTGCCAGTTTTCTGTTTGAATTGTGAATTTATCTAATCCCACTAAGAGGATTTAAGAAATAATGAACATAACCTGAAGTGGGATAGTTGATGTTGTATTTTGTACCTGAGAATGTTCTTGGAATCCAGTTAATATCTGTGAAAATAAGTTTAAAATTGAATGGTCAATTAAGTTTTGTAGTCTTCTGTTTCGGACTATCAGAATCAAATGCTGTTGCTGTTTCCAGTAAAGGTAAATAGTTTGATTTTTATCTCCATGAGGCAAATTTAAATATTTTCTTGTTGACAAGAAATTTCTCTTGGGGAGAACCAGTAAGGGTGGTTCAAATGCCTAACACAGAAACCTCAAGTCCTCTCTTTCACAAAAGCTTAGGCATCCCCTATTTGCCATTTTAGCAGTTCCTTATGCTATCCTGAACACTTTCAAGGGATGTACTCTGATCTTTGACAGACCCTGTTGACATAATTAGTTAGTAAATGGGAACACATTTTCCCTGTTTGTCATAGATTTTAGAATAAAGAAATCAACACACATGGTAACACACTAACAAGTCAATCTCTCTTTTCTGCAGGTATAAAATCTAAGATTGTACTGCAACCAAACTGTAAGAAAAGAGCTTCTCTAACCACAAAGTAAGTTTTAATTTATGGTATTTGTGACACTTGGCAAAAAATAAAGATGATAGCATTCTGTTGTAAAACAACACACTATCATTAATAGATCTGTAGTTTTTTGGTAATGTTTTGGTCCCATATCTGAAGAAAGGAAGTATTTTTAATTTTCGTTTCTGAGAGAAAATAAAATTTATATACTTCGATATATTTTTAGAATCCATTTATTTCAAGCCTCGCAGCACTACGTGTCTTTTTATGTCACAGAATAGTCTATGACTTAAGAATATTATGTAATACTTACTCTGCCTTGAAAAGTAGACCGTATGCTTTTATCAACTGGCATTATATTTTAAAAACTCCTGTGGCTATTTCAGCTTGCTGAATGGCAATTCAAGACAGTACAGTACATGCACTTTAGTCCCACTGATGCAGAGTTTCCTTGAGAAAGTGTATGAATTAGCTAGAGGGAACTGCATTTGAGACTTCACTTCAATCTGAAACCTCAGTTCTACCTTATTCACAGGCACAGAGAAAATAGAATATTTATGCTTTCAGTATGCCAGAGGTTTTTTTTAAGTGTTTGGAATTATTTCCAAAAAGCAGAGTGGAATGAAATTGATTGCTGCATCTTAAAAAGAGGGGAGTCTGAAAATACTAGAGAGAGGAATCCTTTGTTAGATTTTCAGAATAGAGAGAATAATTTATATAGAAAGATCTATTATGAGAGAATTATTGACAACTACTGTTGTCAGTTCATCAGATTGTTTGTTTGTTTGTTTGTAGTAGTAAAGGTAATTTGGAAAAAAATAACTATTTTTGAGATGTCTATAATATTTATTTTTAAATTCTGTATAATAGCTTAATTTAAATGTTCTCTCTGTTTGTTTGGGTTTTTTAACCAGATCTTCAGAGAAGGATCATTTGAGAACATTAAATCTGGAGCAAAGGCTGTCTGTTGGTTCTGATGATGAAGTAGATCTTGTGCAGGAACTTCAAAGTATGTGTTCCAGCAAATCTGAGCCTGATATAAGCAAGGTAAACACAAGGCTTTAAAATAATTTACTACATTACCATATTCAGTTGTTTGTTATATGTTTAAAATAAATTTTTGATTTACAAGCCCTGCTTGAACTGAAGAAAATTATTAACATATTTGAGAATAAGCCAAAGTCAACTAATATATGATACATTTGAGGGTAAGTGTTCTGGTTTAACATACACTATTTTAAATACACCTTCACCAATTTTTCTTGTAAAGATTTTTGCAGTGGAGGAGGAAATTTCTATAGAATCATAGAATAGCCTGTGTTGGAAGGGACACACAAGGATTGTGGAATCCAACACCTGGCTCTGCACAGGATCACACCAAGAGTCACACCATGTGCCGGAGAGCATTGTCCAAATGCTTCTTAAACTCTGTCAGGCTTGGTGTTCTGACCACTTCCCTGAGAAAAGCCATCCCTGCATTACTGTTCCCTTGTTATTTTTCATGCTCTCATTGCTCCCAGTGGGAAACTGTTCTGTAGTCTTGAAGACATAGAAAGTTTTCCCTAATATGCATCGAACATTTGTTTTTTTTAAATACAATCCCATCAGATTTCACAGAACTGGCTCAAAGCTCCTCCTCTCTGTAGGCAAAATGCAGTTTACTGCCCCAAGTAAGAGAGGATGGATTGGCCTAGTTCTTTAGCAGTGGCAAAGAGGATGAAGGATGCTTGCAGGGCTCATAGTTTTGGGCTAAATTCTGTGTTGTAACAGGTTGTGGGTGTTTATGGGAGACCTGTTGAAGCAGAGCGTGGAGCTGTGGATCTCTCTCATTTTTCCTTTTATACCAATACCATGCAGCTTTCACTGTGTAGAAGATATTTATTCTTTTTCATCTTTCCTCCTAGCACAGCTGAAGTGGATGGCTGTGACAGCAGGCAGTGTTCACACTGGAGCAGCTGTTCCATATCTTTTGAAACATGGATAGAGTCAGTCTTAGGCTATTGTCCAGTTAGGCTGTGCATGACATCCTCTAGGATTTCCCTGAACAGCAGTTCCATTAGTTTTGCTTTATTAAGTATTCTGTTTATTCTTAGAAGACAACCAAGTTTTTATTAAAAAAAGAAATACTGTGTTTGGGAAGATTTTTCAACCTATTTATTGAAACCCTTTATTACATTGTTTTGTTATGGGTTGTTTTTCTTAAAGTATTTACAGTACATGCATGAGTCACATGCACCAAGCTGGCAAGTGATTAACTTGGTCAGTTAGGAGGGATTTACTGTAACTATCCTTAAAAGAATGGGATGTGCTTAAAGAAAATGGTAACCAACTTAAAATTGTGTTTAATAACATGCAAAGTATAATTGCTTGTTGATGACAATTCAAGGAAATACGGGTTAGATAAGGAAGGAGATAGATGTCAAGTCTTTTGTTCAGTTTCCTTACCATGGGTGGAACCATCCTTGGCAGGAATTTCTGTTGTTAATTCCCCAGCTGCCTAGTAGAGCCTTGCAGAAGTAAGGGTGCTGTTGCATGCTTTCTTTGTGTGATGTAATTTCAGGCTGCCAACAGAATAAGCACTTCTGCTCTTTAATTTGCCCTTTCACTCGAATATGTTCCTGCTGCCTTCACTGGGCTGGGATTGAATACTTTTGCACTTGCAGAATTGAATTGGATTAGCTTGCCCCAGGATAAAATACCTAGTTTGCAGTGAGGACAGCATCTTGAGCCGGCTCTGTCTCTTATTTTCTGGTCAGGAAAAAATGGAAAAAAAGGAAGGAAAAATAGTAGGGAAGAAACATGGCAGGAGAAAGAGAAAATGATCATTCCTTTCTCTGAAGATCCTGGGGGCTGGGTAAAATTTGATGAGAAACTGCCCTTAAGATCCACTGAAAATTATAACTCTGGAAATGAATGTTTAATCTTCTTCTGATTATAGTTGATATGAAATATCCATCTTCCATCTTCTAAAAATGCACTCAAGAGTAAAGAAGAGATATTTTAATTGTTCTTTTGATATTTATACATTGCATTGTACAGAAACCATGAAAATAAAATCAAGCCTCCAAAAACTGGCAAATTGAAACATAATCTCTGTGAATAACTAAAAAAATCACCATTTTCTTACCTTTCTTTAGATTGCAGATTCTAAGGATGAGCTACTGATGTTCAGTAACTCCCAGAACATTCCCGTATTTTCAGCAAGTGGTACTAACCCAAATAAAACAACAGCACAAAAGGTAGGTAAAATTTGTTTCACAGTGGAACAGGAAAGGTGTCTTGAGTTTCTCCAAATCTGAATTTCTGATTGGATTCTAAGAATTAGTGCCCTGTTTATTACAATAAAAAACTGTCACAATTCTTAGGAAACTTGCTAGACTACTATGCCAGGCTTCTTTCATGTGTCTTAATAGAAGCTAAAGATTTACTAAAACAATGAATGTATTTGCTTTCAGTTTTGGCTTATTACATAAAGCCATTTCCCTAGGCCAAGTATTTTTGACATTACATTGACATTACAAGTTATTTCTGTCAGATATGAAGAGAAATAAAAGCCGGGTTTGTTGTTTCCTCTCAATTAATGTCATTCAGTAAGTTTGCAAAAGCACCACTTTTACAATTCTTGGTGTAAAATTGCTGGTTGCTCTGATGTCAAAGCTCTCAGGGGCAAAAGTATTGAAAAGACATGATATTGCCAAAGTTTGGGAAGAATAGCATTTTTTTAGGGGTATTCAGTTCTTATTTTTGACCTATTTGCTGAAATGTACAGTCATCTTGCTGTGTTATATATGTAAATAAACTTCAGTAACTTCAGAGTAGTTTCAGAGTAGGAAGATAAGCTGAATATTATTGGAAGATACAGTAAGTCTACTATCATCTTCTTTTCAGAAATTTTTATAATTGTTTGTGGGTGCCACCACCCCTAATAAATACAAAGATGAGATTATGTCCTGCTTAGTTTTCATTCTTTGGAAAATTATGTTTTCTCTGTTGTTACATTTTGTTCCCTTTTCTTTTTTGCTCTTTGTGGTTTTGAACATCAAGAGAGCTTCTGAGCTCAATTAATCTTAGCCAGGGCATAATGTGTGGTCTGTGTTCCTTTGATATGGGTCTTTTGGAGGCCAATCCTGCTGTTTTATCTGACTGCAAGAAATTGTTTTCTAGAGACACCATTTTCTGCAGATACAGTGAAATCCCTGAAACTGGATTAACTTGCACACCTTAGCATTAAAAGAGCTGACTTTCACAGACCACCAAATATTCTGAATTGGAAGGGACCCACAAGGATTGTCAAGTCCAGCTTTTGAGTGAATGACCCATACGAGGACTGAACAACCTTGCTGTAATCAGCACCGTGCTCTGAGCAGCTGAGCCACTCAGGGTCAGACGAGTTAACAGCCTTGCAATCATATTTCTTCATATGCAAATATTCAGAAAGTTCGAATACTTTCTGTAATTTTACTTAAAATGCATAGAACAGTCTCCACTAAAAGAAATAATTTTAACCTTGCAGATCTGCAGGTAGGTGTAGTTGTTTTGAATATTTCTCTAAACACATGTTCAGGCATTCCAAATCAGAGCTTCACATAGTAGTGATGCCTGGATAATTGGCTAAATCAGCTGACCTACCAGTTCCTACTTTCCATTTCTCCTAGTGATTTTTTTTCTTTAAAAATACCAGCTAACAACAGAAGGCATTACTATATTGACTTGCAAGTAGACAAGCTTAGCTACTTGGGAGGTTTGTGAGAAACTTGGTCAAAAGACTTAATACAGAATAAAAAAAAATATTTTTCTGGGGAGATGTTGGCCAAAATGAAGGAAACACAACCCAACCATGTCAAACAGTGATACTTATTTATGCCCAAAATGCTTTTTTTCTTCATTTCTAGGATGGAATGCATCCTCTCAGCAGCAGTCGAAGTGTGGAAAGCAGCAACAGTAAATCAAAGACAGAGTTGGGTGTTTCAAGAGTTAAATCATTTCTTCCTGTTCCTAGAAGCAAAGTCACCCAGCCTTCTCAGAATACTAAAAAAAAGCAGCAGCAGTAATACAAGGCAAATAGAGGCAGACAATAACACAAAAAGAGAGATTTGGAATTTGCACAAAAAAGAACGAATAGAAAAATCCAATAAATAAACCTGCCTATCTTACAATTTTTTGTGTTCATATAATCTCTATTGCAAAGAACCAAGTACTTAAATATGTAAATATTTTTTAAAAACAAACTGTTACCCTGTAATGTAAAGTTTGTACAGGACCACAGTTTTATTTCTATGTACATCAGCTGGAAATTATATTGATTTAAAGTTCAGAAATAGGCATTTTACCTCCTTCATAGATAGTTGGGGTTTTTTCTTCTTTTATTATGAAAATTAATTATTTAAATGATAATATTCAGGGGTACCTACCACAGGATTCTGCTTGTGTATATACTGTACATAAATATATTCTATTAAGTTCATGTGTTAACCTGCATTCAGATGAGTTGCACAATATATACAACAATGGCTTAAAGCTATTGTTCATGCATTTTAAAGATGTTTTATCCTCACTTAATGAAAAATTAGTGAATGTGGCAATAACTGAAATGTTTGGAATTGCAGATCAATTACTTTCAGCTACAAGCCATACTAAATACTTTGATTTTATCATCATCATCTGCCTGCTGAATTGTGATTTTGTTTTTCTCAAGCTTCTCTTCATCTAAAATGTAATGGATTTCCTTTATAACTTTCATCTCTTAAAAAAGGAAAGAGATTGAGAAATTAAAATGCAACAAAAGTTATTTTTCTCAGACTCTTACTCTTTAATAGAATTTTAAAAAATGTGATCATTTATTAACTTAGTTTTTCTTGTATACTGTAAAAATTTTTATATGCTTCATTAGTGTTTTAAAAGCATCTGAGAAATAACAGTGTTTTACAGAAACAGATTTTACTGAAAAGGACTTTTGAGCAAAAGCTTAACAACAGTATTATCCAAGATAATGTAGTAGCAATGAGTTACTATGTAATTATCAATTTCTGTTGTGGATTTAAGATGTAATTCCTGTAAAATGATACTTGAGTTGCAGTTTAAATTAACTCTGTCATTTTTCTCTCCACCACTGAGGTAGATCATGTTCCCATGAGGGACAGTTTCTATGCAGGGCATATTTCCCCAGCCTCTTCTACAACAGTTGCAGTTACATCCTTGTGAATTGTAGGAATGTGGAAGTGTGCACTGTCGAGATTGCTCACCTGTTAGGGAGGTGAAAACGCAGATTTTTCTTGAGATTTTTCATCAGCTTTAGATGCCTTCTGCTGGGTTAGTGGGAGATGGTTTGGAGAACTTGGACAGTGATATGCCTCTAAAATCCAAAAGAGCATTTTTCTCAAATTAAGCCTGGAGAAGGAAAGGATTAACTGTTTCCTAACGCTTGCCTTTGTATGTAAAACAGTCATCCCAGACTCATGTCAATAAAATCTTTGTACGGCATATTGTCTTTCCTTTTCTTAGTTTGTGTGTGTATGTGTGCGTGTTAGCGCTAGAGATATTGAATATTAGAAGCTTATCTCTGAAATAATTTCCTGCACAATATATTTAGAAAGTACCTTGTTTTTAGGCAATTGCTGTTTCACTAAGACTTCAATTTGCTGTGTGATAGTAATGTGTAACCAGATACAGATAATTTCTCTAGAGGTTGATTTTTACTTTTTTTAAAATTCATTTTTGTGCTGAAGAATGGATGCTGCTTTTGCTGGTGGTTCTTAGCAGCGAGTCAGCTGCGAAGCACTGCAGGTCAGAGCAGTGAGTCTCAGCAGGTCGGATCCCTGATGTGCTGAAGCAGCGAGCAGCGGTGTGGTAGCTTGTGTGAGAAGCTCAGGTATGGATTTCATGGCCAAGGAGGAACACAAGGGGAAGACAGTATTTGTAAGGACCACATCAATTTCACCATCAGAATTTGTAATAACTTTTTTTTTTTTAAAGAGCTATAAAAAAAGAAAAATCCCGACATGCTTCTAAGCTAGGTTTGTTCTGCATTTAAAATACACCTTGGAAATGTCACACCTCACTTAGATCAGGAGTTAACAGTGTGTTTCTGTATGGGAAGATACTGGGCAGTGTCCTCAAGGATGCTTTGAGGCATATTTTAAAACTGCATATTGTCTGAGAGTAAAAACTAATCAGTACTGTGCTGTGTGTGAAAATCTGCGGAGGACAGAGTAACTTTGGTCATGGTGTGAAAGTTAGGTCTCTTGCTACATTTAGCATTGCCTTTCAATGCCCTCATTATCCTTCCTTTTCAGCCCGCTGTCCTCAACTCTCCATCTGTGTCTTATACCTGTTTGACTTCTGTCTGCTGTCATTTTGTTTGTCTGTCAGTTCAACACAGCCTGTGATCTCCATGCAGCTTTAATCTCACAGTGTCTTGCAGATCTCCTAACTAGTTCTCTTCTACACTAAGTGCTAATCTCTTGTTAGGCCACAGCAGTTCCTGCCCTCAAAGCATGAACACCACATAACTGTAACACCATTTGCTTGTGGATGTGCTGACTTCTCTGCTGGCTTATCACTTGGTTTGTGATAGGCTGTGCTGAAGCAAGGCCAGGCTCTGTTCATGAGCTCAGGGTTTCACTGGGTCTTCAGGTTCTTCCTGTGATGCCACAAACAGCACCCCTCATGAGTGACTTGTCATACCAGCTACTCTCACTTTAGGTTTGCAATGGGCAAAATGCTTTCTCTTCCTTGCTTCCTGTGTCTCAAGCAGAGAGGATTGGAGTGTGCTGTGGTGGGCCACCACCATCCATGCTGCATCTGCTCCCAGCTGTTACCCCTTTGAAAGAGGTAAGTGAAGAGAGAGACACCCCTTCTCCATGGAGGAGTATCTCAGGAAGGATAGGGAAGCTTCTACGGTTGAATCCATCTGACAGGCCATGAGAGCAGTGAAAGACTTTTAATTTAGCCCTCATCTGACCACACTACGTTCTTTATATACATCTCAGTGTCTTCAACCAGAGAAGCAGGAAAGATACTTCTCATCCATCAACTCTGGTAAGTACTAAACATTCCAGCTCTTCACTTCAAGCCAGTCCTGAAAATAAAAGCTTTCAGCATCTCTCCTATGGTTCTTATTTCTTTACAAGAACATGGACTATGTTCCTTAAGCGAATATCTGAATCCATCAGACAGTATTTGCCTTTGGTTTTGGGTTGCTGAGCATGAACTCCAAAATTAAAAGCATGCAGAAGCCTTCTCCATCATTCAAAAAAGGCAGCAACATTCATCAGCAACAGCAAAACCAGCAGGCTGGAAGCACATCTCTTCCTGTAATACAGCTCAAGTGATTTACAAAATACATCCAGAACCCTCCAGCTTTCCAGCGGTACTGGAGAAGCAAAACAGCCTCTGGTGGTGGAAAATGCTTGGAGAAAGGATGAAGGATCACTTTCTTGGTCATAACTCTGGCTAAAGTGATGTTTATGGTGATCAAACCATAGGTAAGAGACATGAGAATTACTGAGTAGGCTGTTCTTCAAGAAACTTGAAGTGACTTTAAGGGAGTACAAAGTATGGGGGTACTGGGCTGCAGCATCATTCAGAAACCTCTGGCTGCATTTTACAAGGGCTGTATCTTGAGGTTGAAGTGAGCCCTGAGGAATGAACTTAGTATAAATATTGTTTATACTAGAAACAGGAAATTTGCTTTAGAGAACATGGGGGTTTGTAGAGGAAATGTATTACTGTATTGCATTGCTTAATTTCCAAGATGTTTTTAGGCAGCAACTAATGGTCCATTAATGAACAACTGTACGTCAGTTCTAAAGCAGTGTGGGTTTTTTTCCAAATGTTAAATCATAGCCAAGTAATTATAGACCTAAAATGCCAAATCTATAATAAAAAAGGAGAAAAAATAATCACCAGAACATTTTAAGGTGAATAAAATCAAATAAACTATGTAGTTCTGAAATTACCTTCAGCAATTAACACCAATTTAGAATTAATATAGAGAAATGCTTTAAAAGGCCTAAAGTTACTAAGAAATAACTTAAGCCTGTTGCTTAAACAGGGTAGATAGAATTCAAAAAGTGTAGATGCCATCAGGTGTTCAGCAGCTCTGATGTAACAGCCTGAGAGATTTGAGGCTTGTGGAACTGGAGGAGGTGGATTTTAAGAAAGACTTTGGAAATGGATATTTAATGAATAAAGCACAGCTGGTAAAACACCAGTTAAGCAACTGTGAAAACAAAGTTGTTTGTTGGAATAGCAGGCTTATTTGGCTCCAGTGAGGTACTGAGCAGTTCCTGCTAATGACAGTTATCAAGCTACTTTGTGTAGTTATTTTGTATGTAAGATTTATGAAAATGGATAAGTGTGCATAGTTCAAGTTTGTTTAGACTATCCTTGCTTAGCCTTTGCTCTCCCTAGAGCTTCTTAGTGCTGTACTAGCACTGTGGCCACCCTTCTCCACTGTACTTAAGGACAGCTACAGAATCTCTTTTCAACTTTGTCTTTTTGTATTCTTTTTAGCAGGCTGCAAAATTAAATCTCCACATGTAGTATTAAAGTCAGCATGCTCTTCTCTTTGGATGTATGTTGTACACACCCATCATTTCTATATAGGTGATTTTAATGACAAAGTGCTCTGGTAAGAGTATTTTTTATATCTGTTCTGTTTTATCAAATGCATGCAAAGCAAAGCACATGAGAAGAAAAATTCCCTTAAGTAATGCTCAGCCTGTGTTTATAAAGGTCATTGTTTGTTCTTCCACTGTTTATGGCCTCATTTGCTTCTTTTTCATTTTCTCCCTTTCCTCTTGTGCTCCATTTTCCATCATGAACAGCATGTGCAACTTCCCAAATTAGTTGCAGGCAAACATCCCTGGGAGCTGTCACCCCCTGACAGCAAGTACAAGAACACTTACTCTGGAAGGTAACGTGCTCTTCTCAACCTGTGTTGGGAAGGAGAGGCTGTGTCATCCTCCTCACGGAGGCTGGTGCTAACTTACCTTCTGTTCCAGCCTGAACTCCAGAGGAGCTGAAGCAGTGGTTTGGGACTGAAAGAAATATCACACTCTTCTCTCAGCTGCCCTGAGAAGGCAGCATCTTGCCTGGGCTCTCTGGGACTGGCAGTGTGATGGTGGTAGCTGGGCACTGATGACAGAAGCTGTTTCAGTGAGTATTGTGGCCCAGGGTGGGGACAATCACTCAACCGATTTATTTTTTTCCCCAAAGACCTCCTTCTGAGTGTTTGTATCAGCAGCTTAAATATGTCCCATCTACTGCATGCTCCTACTGTATTTATACTTTTCTTTCCTGAAATGTGCCCTTGTCTGCTGAATCCAGCTTACCTTCCACTTTCTAGCTCTGACAACAACACATGAGCAGTCAGTTGCACAAGCTCTGAAGCATGCACTGGTTCTAATGACACTGGTTCTTTTCTGCTGATCTTTCCCATCATCTCGTTTATTTAGATAATAAACTCCCCCACTTGTTGTGTCTGCTGTAACTCTGAGTAACATCCTGAAAAGAGTGACCCTTGGCATGCCTCCTTGGACTTGGCCACACTGCAGCAGCCCTGGCCTGGCCTCTGTAAAGACTTGTACAAACGGAGAGCTGTCTGTGAGAAAAGTGACAGTGTGAGGTGAACAGTTTGAGGGGATAAGGGGAGTGGAGATGGGATTCAAAAGTGATGCTACTTCAATACACAGTTGATTTTCAATTGTTATTAACGAAGCAGAGCTCAGTGGCAAACAGTGACATGGCAAAATTGAGACCCAAGGGTATCCAGAATGCTCTGTGAGCAAGAGGCATTGCTTTGTGGAGAAAATCAGGCAGCACAAGGAGGTGTCGCCCGCAGAAAGAAAGGAAAGAGACCCAGGTCAGTGCTAGAAGATAGACAAACATAAAAATAGTCTGGGGGACAGGGCAGGGAAAAAAAACCGCCCACAAATATTTGCAGCGGAAACGTGGCCAGACAGTGGAGGACAGAGCTAGAAGGAACCCGCGTGGTGCGGGGTGAGCAGCTCCAGAGCGAGCTCCGGTGCCTGCGGGCTCAGCCGGACCCGGCGGCGCCTGGAGCAGCCCCAGCGCCCGGCCGAGCAGCCCGGGACAGCTGCTCCAGGACGCCTGGGAGAGCTGAGCCCCTGCCTTGCCGGTGCTGCTCTCGCAGCCGTCGGGCTCGGGCGGTGGGAGGGAGCCAGGGCTGAGCGGGGCCCGCAGCACCACCTAGTGCCGCCCGGCCGGCCCGCGGGCCGCTCCGCGCAGAGCGGGACAGCGGTCACTGAACCATGCCGTGGTTTTGACAGGCAGCAGGGACTCAAGGGCGAGCAGCAGAATCGGTCCACGGTGCCTGCCCCATTAAGGGGGGGCAGGGAGGGCTGTAATGCGTCATACAGGCGGTTTCTCTATTTAAAAATTTATTTAAAGGAAAAAAAAAAATCTAAAACACCTGTATATCACTAGAATACTTTAGTGCACAAAGACAGCATTGGACAGTACCTGGCCAAACTCTGGGGCTGCCCTCGTTTTCAACAGCTCTAGCATAATGAGACATCAAGGTCTAGTAGCAAAATATCCCTGCAACAATCCAAATATAAAACTTTTTGTACAAATATATTTTTCTTTATAGTACGTAATCACTCTTAAAATACATCATTTCCTTAGCAAAAGTTTGCAACAATATTAAAATAAATAAAATATCCTAGAGAACATTCAGTTCCATAATAAAACTGCAAACCAGAAGAGTATAAAAATTAATTTCATTATTAAAGTCTACTTCTGAGAGGTGTCTTTCCTTCCATTTTTTGTTTGTTTGTTTGCTTTGTTTTTTGGGGCTTTTTTGTTTGTTTTTTGTTTTGTTTTGTTTTGTTGTTAGGCCAAAGTAAAAAGCAGGTAAAGATGCCAGACCTAGGCAGACTATTATGGGTCCAGTGCCAGGAGTCCTACCTTTGCTAGATACTGATGTCAGCCTGCACTCATCCAATTGTGAGTGTGTGCAGGGTCAGGTTAACAGTCTCCTAGGTTTTAAGAGGAAATACCAATTCCCCCTTAGCTGTGGAGACATGACAGATGTTGATTGGCTTCCAAGACAATATCCTCTCTTCCTTCATTTTCACCTATGCACGTGGCATTTGGCCTTTCCTGCTAAGCTGAAATTACAGTTGCTGCATGGAAAACAAAGAGGAGGAAGTTTTCTGTGTGCCTTGCTGATATTGTCCCTTAATTCATTTGCAGGAAGTGAATCCACAGAAGTTTTTTACATACTGATTTTCCTATTTTCCACCCAGATTTGATTATTTTTTTCACATTCTTCCTGCTGTTTAGTCCTTTCACCCCAGCAAGAACATTTCTAAAAGTTTTCTGAAACAATTATGTCAGGCTAGGCAGCTTACTTCTGCTTGCCATCTCGTTTGTATCCAATCAGAGCAGCTTTCCAAAGGAAATCTGGTTTCACCACTCTAAGTGACAAAACCTCAAAGAATGTACTAACTTGCACATGATTAACCACAGAAGGGAAGCGATTCCCACACGCCCATGCGGTCGCTGCAGTGAAACCTCCTGGAAGGCTGGATGTGTGCATGGCTGAGGCAGGTTCAGAAGTGCTGGTCCTGTAATCCTGGGGCACTGCTGACCATTCACTCCACAGAGAGGGTGTTTGCTCAGCACCTCAGAGTCTTGTCTCCTGCACTTCTTCCTCCGTCTCCTCCTGCAGGGCAGTGATTTGGGGTCGGGGTTTGCGCTTGCTGGAGTTTCTGTGATGTGCTGGGAGTAGCTTAAGGGGCTCAGCGTGACTTATGGCCTGCCTGAAGGAGCTCTTCTCGTTCAGCAGCTTCTGAATGGATTCATACTGCCTCAATTTATTGTCCTCAATTACCTGGAGAAACATCACTCTGTTAGATGAGCGGTGGTGCTGCTGACAGAATTCAGCTAATGCAACTAATGGAGCAGGGGAGAGACATAAAGATATGGCAAACATCTTCTAACAGAAAAGCCCAAATTACAATTTCTTATTTCTAGTTTGCAGTTTCTAATTAAAACCACAAAAACGTACAGTAAAATTTGTACACGTGGAAAAGGTGCCTATTGCCCTTCCAAAGCACTGCTGAACTGGCTGGTTTCTCCTTGTGACTTGGTTTTACCTCTGAGTCCCTTTGTTGAAGTCTCCCAGTACCCTGGCATTTCCTGGCACTGCTAGACCTCCAGGTTAGGAAAGTGTTAATTTTCCTATTGCAAGCAGAGGGAGAAGGCTGCCAGCAAGGTGTCAGGCTTTCTTTGCTTTCTTCTCACCAAACAAGGAAGCACTGCTCACCTCTGTTTGAAGGAGGCAAGTTTGCCCTGTAAGGTTGTGCCAGTCTCCCCTGTCAGGCAGGAGCCAAGGAAAAATCAGGCTCCTTTGCTGGCACTGCAATGTCAGCACACCTCTGGTAAGGCCACAGGCCTGACAGGAGAGAACTTTTAGCATCTCTGTTGCTAAAACGTGGTCTGGAGGGTGGGAAGCCTTCTGAGAGCTGAGGCTGCCTGCCTGCTAAGGGCTCTGCTGCCACAGCAGCTGGGGGTGAGGCTGAGTCCAGCACACACCGAGGGGCAGCACATCCAGAAGGATGTAGAACCTGCCTACTGACTAGCCTGCTTTAACTCCAGGCACTGTTCCTCCTGCTGTGCTAATGCACCCAAACAGGCATCAAAACAGCATTTCACTCTGCTAATAAAATTTAGATGCCCTCTCACAGAAGTGTGAAAAAACACAGAGAGAGGAACCTAATTTTTAAGAACAATTTACATAACTTGACCTTCCTTTACTAACCATTTTTATGTAACAAAGGAAATACCCCAGGACTCCAGTAATTTGTCCCCTTGATTACACGTGAAAGGAATATTTACATGGCTTGTTAGAAGAAATCAGCAATTCTGATCACCACATACTAGGAAACCCCTCTTCCCCAGGCACCCTCCTATTGCTCAAGTGCAGCTGATTCTGCATCTGCAATTGTAAAACTCTGTGAGATGCTGAGATTTTTCTGAGCCAATCAAAAATATAAGGCATCTGGATCAGCTGCTGGATAACCTACACAACTTTCCTTCTGGTTGAAACTTTTCTTCTTGCTCCTGCAGAACATGACCCAGCTCATCTGAACACAGGTGTCTGTGACAGATGAGATGAAAGAGCAAACAGGAGGCTGCTGCAGTTCTGCCAGTGGGTAGGTTGCTCAATTGCCCTGAATGACCCACATCAATCCAGAAAACATCATCATTTCCACTTGGTGTGTTTTGCATGTTCATCAAGTGCAGACAGACAACAGTAACTGAGCCTATGACAAATGCTCACCAAAAATCTCTGGCACTCCAGCATGGCCTCCAGCCTGTGCTCGGAGAGTATCACCGTGCAGTTGGCAAACGCGTGCTTCAGGGTCTTCCTGATCACTTGGGAAGTCCTGAAAGGCAAACAAACCCTGGCACTCAGACTGCAATGAGCATGCCCATACCTGCATTGACCTGTGCAACAGCCTGGCTGTGGGCTGTAGAGTTTCCATGCAGGGACACAGCTCTGCAGTGCCTCAGCTGCATCTCTGCTGTCAAAGTACTGATCAGCCGCAGAGGAAAGGCTGGAACCAGGCTTCCCTGATCCCCTGAGCAGAATTACCAGCATACATTACTGAAATCAGGTTTAGTGATGGGCCAGACAAGTTACAAAAGATCTCTTTAGATGGAGCTGCCTCACGGGTTTTCTTATTGAGTATTAGAAAACAGAACAAATGAACAAAACATACACAGGATCCAGGTGAGCACTTGGTTCATCGAGCAGCAAGATTTTAGCTTTGCTGAGGACTGACCGGGCAAGGCACATCAGCTGTTTGTGGCCATGACTGAGGACACAGCCTCCATCCACAAGAACAAAATCAAGCTTGCCTGGAAATTGCTCTATTACAGACTTCAGCCCAACCTGCCAGAGAAAAAAAGGAGACAAAAAAATTGATAAGACATAATTACTGCTGACTGTGGCAGTCATTTACATCGTTGTAAATGCTACAGAAAGTGGTTTTTGAAAGGAAAACAGGCCTCTTTGGTTACTAGGAGTTTAAAAATAAATGACCAAAATTTATATGCTACATTGTAGCAACAGAGAAAATAACCCCGGTCACCGTGGCCGCTGTCTCTACAGCTCTGACAGTGTTTCCAGGTGCTCCTTTTGCTGGCCCAAAGGTCTTGTGCACTTTGGTTGTACTAAAGGCACGAGGGGCTTCCCTCTGGCACTGGTGACAAAGTGTTCAGAGGGGTGCCCATGCCAAGTGAAGCTGCTACCTTTGGAACAGAAATCAGAGTCCAGCCCAGGAGATGTTTTCTGACTGTCTCTTCCAGTGCTCCTGTTTACTCTCCTTGGGAGATTTACACCTCCAAGCAAAGCTTTCCATCTTCCACAGATCCAAACCAACTATGGTCCTTGACCTTATCAGCAGGCTTTTGAGAGACATTTTTACAAAATATGCAAGCTAGGAAATATATGTGAGTTGCATGCTCTATAAAACACTATAAAAATGTAATGAAACTGCAGGAATTTGTGAAGGCCCTTGTATTCCCTTGTATTTTTTAAATATTACTGATGTGCAACTAATTTGCATTCCAGGGAAAACAAAATATTTGAATTCCTTCAAAGTGTTTTTACTTTGCATGGAAACAATATTAAACTGTGGTGTATGGGTATATGTGTTGCATTTCTGAAGAGCTCGTGCTTTAATTTGTATGCAAATTAAGGCCAGTGTTCTGTTCCTCATTCTCTTTTGAAAACACATTGTGTCCTTAATGAAATTTTGCATTCAATAGATGGAAATGGTGCTTTCTTCTTAAAACTGCACCAGGTCTCTCCATGTACCCGTAGGGCTCAGACAGCTGACTGCAGAAGTAAGACTTAAGCTCACAAGTTGACACAAGTCTGACAGATTCAGGTGCTGAAATATGGGGGCAATAAAAAATGAAACATCAGACAAGGTCTTCTTCTCTGCAGTTGATTGCAAGGAGTGTAAAAAGGTGATGCTGATCTCAGGAGGATCCTCTAAATCCTCAGCAGTCAACATGTGTCTGGAATAAGCTGACAGTTCATTTCTGTGCTCCCAAAGTTACACTGACTTTCTGCCAAGCCAGACTTCAAGAGCATGAACTTGGTAAACAATCCAGTCACTCCTAGTAAAAAGCATTACAGCTCTTTCTTTTTTTATTTGCTTTGCATTCTTGCCTGCGCAATTAAAACCTCAGTATCAAATACAGATTTGCCAAACTCCTTAATGATAAACACTTGAAAATAAAATTTTTTTTACGCCATTGTAAAAGAGGTTTAGCTCCTTAAAATCCCAGGCTCAATTCAAACACACACTGGAAACAATCCTCCAAAGCAGGAGAGCTTATCTTCTCCAAGAAAGGGGATATTGATCCTGACAATTTTTTCCTGAGCCTCAGAGAAGCAGAGAAACAGCACTGAGCATGCTGTTGGCTCCACTAGGGCTGTCTGAAAAGCTGCTGTCACACCACCTAAACAAAAATGTCATGATATTTTCATTTGACAGTAAATTACTCACAGAATGTGTCTACTTTCCTCTTTTCCAAAAATAGGGAAGAAGTTAGAAAAACCCAAGAAAGCAAGCAGAGACAGAGTTAACCTCCTGGATGGGAAAGGAGGAAGCTTTCAGATTAAGTCCCACACCTGCAAACATTCTTTGATACTTGAGACTTGTAATGAACAAGGAAAATGGCACCAATTCATGGTTAGGTCTGTATTAATTAGGTCATCTGTACCTTGGAAAAAGATATCCACTTTCTAGGCTGCAGCCCTTTCCCTCCTGTAATGCTCACCTGACTTTTCCTGGGCATTACGGGCACCTCTGCAGCCCATGAAGCACTGTCAGAGCCAAGAGGTGGCACCTGACAATTGCAGTGGGTGCCACCAGTGCAACATGGAAACAGAATCTGGCCCCTAAGCTTGGGAACTGAAAAAAAAAAAGTTGTTGAAACCTCAACAAAATATTAGAAGACAAACTTCAGGTTTGAAATTCTAGCATTCCATGACTCTTAGTTTCCATGGCACAGGAAGCTCCATGACACAAGTAGAACAAAAGCCTGAATGCCTTGTCAGAGAGAGCTCCTCTCAGCTGGCTTCCCATTGGCCTGAGAATTGAAGTAACTATTTATATAAAACATAATAGATATGGTTTGTAGCACAGCATGACCTTTCCCCTGCACTTGTTTCCGAAGATTCTACATAAATGTAAAATATGGCAATTGTTATACCTACACTGCACCCTGCTGTAACCACATCACCAGAGGGAGACAAATAACACTGAACAGCTTTACCTCCTCTGCAACCTTCCATATTTCTTCGTCATTCCACTGCCCATAAGGATCCAAATTCATCCGAAAACTTCCAGAAAATATGAACACTTTCTGCAAGAACAAAGACATACGACACAGGTATATAGATAACCTGAAATATTGTATAGAGTATTGGAAATTGTGAAGCATACAGAAAAAACAATAACCTTCTGCAATTACCAGATAGAGCTAACTGCAGGTTATTAATTTTTTAAAAAATATTGTTCCAAAAAAAGTGATTTTGAAAATGTTTATATATTAAGATTTTGGCAATTATCTTAATGAAATCTTAGCCAAACTTGTCTGAAAACCAGCAAACTCCAGATTTCAGCAGTTTTCAGAATAAAACATTTCCTTCGTTGTCATTTTGAAATAAACGTTTTAAAACTATTTTTGATTCTTGACTATGTGAAACGTATTCAAACACACAAAAAAAAAATTGTGTGTTTGAATATGTTCAAACTAAAGTGTGTGTTTCCACAATTTTGTTTAGCGAGGAAAAAACCCATTGCTTATTTATCAGAATTCAGGGACATTGTCCTAAGTTGTTTGTCATCAATGAATTTCTTTTTCTAATAAATTGTAGCTAAATACCCATCTCAGCATCGTTCTGTTCCCTGGCATTTCACCATGAGCCAGTCCCATCTCTAAAGATGTTCTTTCCCTGTCTCACTGTGGCAGGACTGAGCTGTGACAGAGCTGCAGCAGCACCAGCTCGCTGTGCGAGTTTCCCTGTGGACACTGCGGGCTCTGCTCGCTCCCTGCTCGGTCCCTTCTGTCCCGCTCCCGCTGCAGGAGATGAGGAGGATGCAATTTCCTGGCACTGAGGACACGCCCTTCTCCAGCTGAACTTTACTGATCCGTTCTGCTTTCCCCATCCAGGCAAGCAGATTTAGGCGATCATACCTCACATACACGTTTTGTAGCTCAAGAAGCAGTGACTCAGACAAAATTAAATATTTGTTGAATCTCTTTTTACATGGGGTGGATTCTGAGAGAAATTAGATTCAAGGGACACTGAGGCTGTATGACATTTCTTAAGAAACTGTTTTTCTATGTTGTAAGGTAGCAGGGAGAGCTCTCTCTCAAAGAATTTAAGTGCCTTGTTGAGAAATATTACCATTTGCTTTCTCTTTCCTTGTACGTACGCAACAGATACCACAAGGAAAGAATTGAGACAATTATTTTCTTCCATGTTTCTAAACAAAGTATTTATTTAGAGAAAACCTGTTGAAATGCCAGTGATTCACAGCCATATAAGTTCCTGGAGTCTTGGGAGTCAAACACTACCAAAAGCAGTGAAGGACTAGCTGTACCAGCAGAAAATAACAGAGAGAATACACTTAGCAAGTGCTCTCCCAGAGTTTGGTCTGTCTACCACAATTTCCATCTGACTCAACCTGGGAACTTGGCATGCTTTCATCAGATTTCAAAGTGATTGATACACACATTTACATTAATCATTTAATTATTATTAATTAAAAGTGTAAACATTGCAGAGGAAAATAAATTACATTAATTAATTTGCTAGATTAAGATATGCATGCTATTGCCAAGGTATTTGGTGTAAAAGAAAAGGAAATAACTAATTCAAGGAACCAGAGGAGGAAAGCAGCTGCACTGTGGTGCTGTGCTGTGTGAGTGGGGTGGATTTAAGTCCAATGGTACCTTCAACATATGGCAAACAACACACTGACAGAGCTGCAGAACGACACTCAGCTAAAAATTAATCACTGAAGTAATTTTTGTAGATACAAAGGGGAAAGAGTAGAGACTCTTTCCCTTATAATTGTTATTGTTAAGAACAGTGGAAACTTCAGTGAAGTACAGCACAGTCCTTTTCCCATGCCCTGCACTGGTTAGGTGGCATGAATGGGGTGACATATTTGCAGCAGGATTAGATTCTTCCAAGTATTGGGTGTGGTGGAAACAACAATGCTGTGGAAACAGTGTCAGACGTGGGTTTGCTCACACTGTGAGCCCCATACATTTAATAATGGCATGCATGCTTTCATTTCTCAGTTGTGAAGAATAGTTAACTGAACAAACCAGTTTTAAAGAAGATAGGGCTGAATAACATTCCTGCTGAAGTGCACCAGGCAGAGCAATAAGGGGTACAACTTTCTTCTGAAGCTGCTGCTATTTCTAATAACTGTGCTTTCAACAAGCAGGGCACTAAAAGCAAGCTATTCCCAAAAGCAGGGTTGGTCTTTCATTCCCACAAAGTAAATATTTCATTGTCCTGAATTCTGGTACTTCTCTCTCCATTCAACACCTCCTTCCTCCCAGCTCCTTAGAGCCTTATAGGGTTCACTTAAGTAAATACCATGTGAGTTCCCTGGGCAGTGAAGGGTCTGCTTGGAGAGAAGCAGAAACAAATCTCTCCACATTCTTAAAAGCTAGAAGTCTAAAGTGAAACAAAAACACCCAAATGTGAATATGAAGGACTTACATTGTTCATAAATATGGAAGAAGTAGAAATAAGAAGAGCATTGGAAGGGTGAATGGATAGCTGGGTAAACCAGCAGCAGATCCGGAGTCATCTCCTTTGTCACTTGTTCAAATTCCCTCAGGATGATAGTGGATGTGATTATACAACAAACAGTTTCTTAGACCTGACATCCACCCACAAGCAAACCATTTGGAAACATAAATATGGTCATGTTTATGTTCTGACCACCCCAAATATTGCAAATCAACCCTTCTGAAGGGCATGAATCCCCATTAGTGTCTACAGCCTGTGTATTGATGTGTGTGGCAATAAGCTTCCTAAGCAATTTATGTGTTATGTGGAGAATCAAGACCCCAGAGTACCTAAGGAGATGCTTCTAGAAGAGTTAAGGATCAGCTGATAAGAGGCTGCTAAGGAGTGAGAGTATCCTGGCTGTGAGTAGGTGCTGCTGCCTCCTGTGTGCAGGTCCTCAGCAAGACCCATGGACCCTTCTTCCCACATTGCCCAGGGCTGGAGAACAAATGTAACATCAGCTGGAACCAGGCAGCACCTCCAGGCACAGAGAAGTTACAAGTAACAACAGCATGACCTCCATGTAACCTCCTCTGCTTAGTCCATGTTACAGCAGCAATAGCAACATAAAATAAAATCAAGTTACTATGCGAATGCTTTAGCACTAGGTGCAAATTAGAGGATTTGTTTTCATAAGCGTCCATTAGGGACTTTACATTGACATAAGAGTAAGAGCACAGAAACAATAAAAACCTGAAAGGTTTCTGGGACCAGTTCCATAACATTCTCCCTTGAAGATGCCAAAACATCTGCCTCCCATAGAGCTTGCAGGTAAATATAGGTGTTATACTCCTGGCAACACTGAACCCATGATGTAGAAAACAACCTATACAGTGCCTGAAATGGGCATTAGCATGAGGGGTTGTTAGGACCTTAATTAAGGTCCCCAGTTGCTCTGTGCACGGGTGTGGTGCAGCAGACACTCCCTGCTATGGTGATACAGACTCATCCCAGCCCTGCAGGACCCCAGGCTCGGCAGGACCCTCGGTGGGAGCACCTTGGGAAGTGGCCATGGCTCCTGCACCATGCAGGAGAGTGCTGGCACATCACAGAACAGTCATGACCTCCAAAAGTAAGCAGGCCTGAAAGGTTTGAGAAATAGTGCTGGAGACAGACAGACAAACAGACAGGGACAGATACAATGAGCAGAATGCGATAGCTGCTGAAAAACTGGAACTACAAAGATAGAAGTTGCAAAATGTCACTTCTTTAGCAAAATAATTTTTTTTTGTCAGCTGGCAGTCCTGAAAACAGTAGAAAACTTGTTCTCCATGTTAAGCTTGATTTTAACTCTATATGGAGTATTTACATGTTGAAAACAATGTGGGATCCACTAGGATGCATGGAATAACACTAAATAAAACATCAGAAGTCATCCCCTTCCTTGGAAATAGCAGCACCTCATGGGTCTCAGGTTTCTCATCACTTGTTTTAACTGGAAATCAACTGCAGGTCTCCTGCTCTCCATTCAAAGACAGAATTCTGAGGGCATGTTCTGAATCTGACCCCATTAAATACTTCAGGATGCGATCTGAACAAGGACCCATACAAGAAAGCCTCAGTGTGTTGAAACCAAATGCGTCTGGAAATCCTCACCCTGGAAATGTGGCAGGCAAATACCCGCAGAGGAATGATCAGAAAGGCCTGTCCAGGAAGGAGGGATAATGGGTGCAGAAGCACAGCCTGGCCTCAGTGGAGCCATGGTTCTGTGGGAGAATGAGGAGCAGCCTGTAGGAGCAGCCTTGGGCAGGCTGGGCTTCAGCACGCAGCCATGAGAGAAGCTACAGCAATCAACTTCCTTGTGGGTGCTTGAGGAAATATGTTTTATACTATTTAACCCTTCACACCACTACAAGGCACTGACAGCCAGATCTGAGACACTGAAAGAAACCAGAGGTTTACCTTTGCTTCTGCTCAGTGATCCCTGAGCACCCTGCACCCATTCCAGCACAGCCTGCATGGAGCACACAGCAGCATCTCAGGATACTGTGTGTGCTGTGTGGCTGTGCATTAGTGAGGTTCCCACAGTGGAAAAGCACTTCTTTTCTACAAAATTGGGAAAATTAGGGTTAAGGGAGGGAAGGAGAGTGTTGGAAAATGTTCAGGAGGAAGCATGCCTCAGGTACAGCTCCCTTGTCCTTTTGTTGGCGAAGCCTCTCCTGGAGACAGTGAATATCCAGGTGCTGCTGTAGAAGAGCCTCCCAGGAAAGGAAAGGCAAATTTTTTTTCCATTCTGAAGCTTTAGGTGAATGGCAAAGAACAAAAGGCTCCCTTTGTTCTGCTGGGAAAGGCAGGGTGGCATATGCAATTTCTCTTTCCTGCTGGGAAAGTGCTGCTGAAAACTTCATTTTGTTCTGAATGTGGGAACTTTTGAGGCATAATATGCAGTTATTTGCCAAGGCTTTGGGACAAGTGTTGTGAGCTGAAGCATGCAAACAGGCTGGCAACTCTCATGACCTTCCAGAGAATGGAGGGCTGGGATTATTTGGCATTGATCCATGTATCAGGGACTTCCTAAGAGCTAAATGCGTAATTTTAACAATGAACTAACAATGCACCTCACTATCAAAACTGTCTCAGAGAGGCAGGGATAAGCAGGCTAGAAACACTTCTGTTTGAGCGTGCTGTATCTTCCCATTTCTAGAAGAGTTTTTGTGGGAGTCCCAGAGAAAGCCTAAAAATGCAAAGTTTGCTGTGAAGCATTGCATCCTTCCACCCTTCCATGCCATTCCCCTTCTCACAAAATTTGTGTTTGGTTTGTTTCTCAGCATACAATAACAAACATTTTAAAAACAACTATGTACATATGGATGCAGAACCAATGAAAACAAAGGCACAAAAATATTCAGTAATCTCATTACCTGAGGAATCACTCCAAATGCTTTTCTCCATTGCTGCACACTGACTGTGTTCCAGGAGACTCCATCAATCTGGATATCCCCTTCTGTATTCAGCAGTCTTAAAAATGCAAAAAGTAAAGTGCTTTTTCCTGAACCTGTTCTTCCTAAAAGGCCCACCTGCAGTGCAAATCATAGAAGCAAACATTTAATACTCTTCACATATTAATCACAGACTAAGGCAAAAACCTTAGAGGTCTCACCACTGAAGAACAGTCCAGATGGATGTCAATGGGATAGCAAGTATCATTCATGTGGGAATGATAAAAACCTATAGCAAGGGTGGAATCAAACACTGGGTAGACTCTTCTTTGTTTTGTTAGAATTAACTAGATGAAAAATCTGATAGCCCATCCTTAGCTGAAGGACAGAAATTTGCTGGTCTATTATCTTGCCCTGATCTGCTCAGCTCTTTGTGCCTTTTCTCTTCACTTTGCCATCAAGCCCTCATCAGCAAAATCACACCCAGAAACCAAAAACTAAGTAGGGAGTGCATTTGGATCACTCTAGTAAGCTACTCCGTTTTCATATGACTGAAAATAAAGGGCCTAACTCTGATTATTGGGGTTGCTTGAGGCAGAGGCAGTGGTTACAGCAGACATCATGCCACTGGACACCCCATAGCACCAGTGCAAGTCCTCATCCTGCTCAGCTGTTGCTGATTTTCCTTATCTCTAAGGTGTGAAGAAACATAACAATATAGGTTTTGGGGTTTTTTAAAGTTGTGTTTCCCTTGTAGGGGAACCGACCTATTGGAAGAACAAGCAAATATCTCCAGTAACCACCAACAAACTCCAAGTTGCTGACTTTTCCAACATCTGGGTTTACACAGCTAACAATGTCCTGTCTGAGTATGGGCTGCTTTTGTAGCATGACCATACTGAATGATTGTAGGCTGACCATGGCTGAAGGATTGTAGTGAGTGGGGCCACACCTGGCTGGTGACTGTCAATAGCTGTATTCCTCAGGGCTCAATCCTAGGGACAGCTCTCTTCCACATATTCTGCAATGATCTGGATGCAGGAGTCAAATGCACCAGTAGCAAGGCTGCTGATGATACCAAACTGGGAAGTGCTGTTGACTGTCTTGAGGACACGAGGCCTTGCAGAGAAATCTAGATAGTTTGGAACATTGGGCAGCATTTAACTGCAATTTGACAAGTCCAAATGTCAGGTTCTGCACCTGGGGTGGAGCAGTGCCAGGCACAAGCATTAACTGGGAGAGGAGTGGTTGCAGAGCAGCCCTGCAGAGAGGGGTCTGAGGGGGCTGGCTGCCAGCAGGGTCAGTGGGGCAGCTCTGTGTGCCTGGGCAGCCAAGAGGGCAAACCCATCCTGGGGTGATCAAAGGCAGCACCACCACCAGCTGGGCAGAAGGGTGATTGTCCCTCTCCATTTGGCTTTGGAGCAGCCTCACTGGANGGGAGAGGAGTGGTTGCAGAGCAGCCCTGCAGAGAGGGGTCTGAGGGGGCTGGCTGCCAGCAGGGTCAGTGAGGCAGCTCTGTGTGCCTGGGCAGCCAAGAGGGCAAACCCATCCTGGGGTGATCAAAGGCAGCACCACCACCAGCTGGGCAGAAGGGTGATTGTCCCTCTCCATTTGGCTTTGGAGCAGCCTCACTGGAGTGCTCTGTGCAGTTCTGGGCTCTGCAGTTTAAGGATGTGAAGGTGGGTGAATGCACCCTGGGGAGGGCAACAAAGCTGGTGAAAGGGCTGAAAGGAATATCCTATGATGAGTGGACAGGAACTTGGGCTTGTGTAGTTTGGAGAGGAGGCTGAGGGGCAGCTGATCTCTTATCCCTGGGATCCAGTGAGAAGACACGTGGAAATGGTTTAAAGCTGCACCAAGGGAGGATCAGACTGGACATTAGGAAGCATTTCTTTACTAAGATGGTGGTCAAACACTGGAACAGGCTTCCTAGAGAGGTGATTGATGCCCCAAGCCTGTAAGTCTTTAAGAGGCCCTTGATAATATGCTTTAACTTCTGGACAGCCATTAAGTGGTAAGGCAGTGGGACTAGATGATGATTCCATTCCATCCCTCAGCAGAGGAGAACTCCTCTGTTTACTTCTTGGTGTACTACCTATGCAGTAGAGACAAATTCTCTCCAGTTTAAGGAGCATCTGAGTCCAGGGTTCATCACCAAACTTGAATCACAGCCCTTGAAAAAAAATTTTTGTTTCTACTGCTCTAACCCCTCTCTGTACAGTACAAATGTGTCTTTCATTTTCCTTACTCCACTGCTTAAGGGATCTTCTGGGAAGTAAATCCACCAGCCTGCAGCAGCACCTGCAGCTCCACGTTCCAGGAGTCACAGGTGTCTCTCTTTCAAAGGCAGAAGGGTTTCAGGATGGTGCTACAGAAAGTCAGAACTCTGGGTTCAAAGTTTTGGTGCCCTCAAACTTAGTAGGTGAAACATTCAGTTCATGCAAACCAAGACAAAGCTACCAAACCTGGCAGAGACTGGTGCTATCCAAATTAGGATTGAATATGTGCTTCATGTCAAGGCCAGGGAGCTGTCACTGAACCTGTTTTCTCATTAATGTGGGACAGTTAAAATCTCCCTCCATATGCCTTCAGCTCAGGAAACCACAAGCCTTTCTTCCCATTCCACCAGGGATGGACCTTTAGCATGAACTTGAAGCAAAGTGTTCAACTCCTACCCAAATGCAGTCCTGAAGCTAAAGCCCTTTCTTAAACACAGCCCCGAACACGCAGAAGATTAATCAGAGGTTTGTCAGTCCTCTGAAGAGCAGAGCTGTTTATGGTCTGTAGCACAACAATTTGNTGCTGATTTTCCTTATCTCTAAGGTGTGAAGAAACATAACAATATAGGTTTTGGGGTTTTTTAAAGTTGTGTTTCCCTTGTAGGGGAACCGACCTATTGGAAGAACAAGCAAATATCTCCAGTAACCACCAACAAACTCCAAGTTGCTGACTTTTCCAACATCTGGGTTTACACAGCTAACAATGTCCTGTCTGAGTATGGGCTGCTTTTGTAGCATGACCATACTGAATGATTGTAGGCTGACCATGGCTGAAGGATTGTAGTGAGTGGGGCCACACCTGGCTGGTGACTGTCAATAGCTGTATTCCTCAGGGCTCAATCCTAGAGACAGCTCTCTTCCACATATTCAGCAATGATCTGGATGCAGGAGTCAAATGCACCAGTAGCAAGGCTGCTGATGATACCAAACTGGGAAGTGCTGTTGACTGTCTTGAGGACACGAGGCCTTGCAGAGAAATCTAGATAGTTTGGAACATTGGGCAGCATTTAACTGCAATTTGACAAGTCCAAATGTCAGGTTCTGCACCTGGGGTGGAGCAGTGCCAGGCACAAGTATTAACTGGGAGAGGAGTGGTTGCAGAGCAGCCCTGCAGAGAGGGGTCTGAGGGGGCTGGCTGCCAGCAGGGTCAGTGGGGCAGCTCTGTGTGCCTGGGCAGCCAAGAGGGCAAACCCATCCTGGGGTGATCAAAGGCAGCACCACCACCAGCTGGGCAGAAGGGTGATTGTCCCTCTCCATTTGGCTTTGGAGCAGCCTCACTGGAGTGCTCTGTGCAGTTCTGGGCTCTGCAGTTTAAGGATGTGAAGGTGGGTGAATGCACCCTGGGGAGGGCAACAAAGCTGGTGAAAGGGCTGAAAGGAATATCCTACGATGAGTGGACAGGAACTTGGGCTTGTGTAGTTTGGAGAGGAGGCTGAGGGGCAGCTGATCTCTTATCCCTGGGATCCAGTGAGAAGACACGTGGAAATGGTTTAAAGCTGCACCAAGGGAGGATCAGACTGGACATTAGGAAGCATTTCTTTACTAAGATGGTGGTCAAACACTGGAACAGGCTTCCTAGAGAGGTGATTGATGCCCCAAGCCTGTAAGTCTTTAAGAGGCCCTTGATAATATGCTTTAACTTCTGGACAGCCATTAAGTGGTAAGGCAGTGGGACTAGATGATGATTCCATTCCATCCCTCAGCAGAGGAGAACTCCTCTGTTTACTTCTTGGTGTACTACCTATGCAGTAGAGACAAATTCTCTCCAGTTTAAGGAGCATCTGAGTCCAGGGTTCATCACCAAACTTGAATCACAGCCCTTGAAAAAAAATTTTTGTTTCTACTGCTCTAACCCCTCTCTGTACAGTACAAATGTGTCTTTCATTTTCCTTACTCCACTGCTTAAGGGATCTTCTGGGAAGTAAATCCACCAGCCTGCAGCAGCACCTGCAGCTCCACGTTCCAGGAGTCACAGGTGTCTCTCTTTCAAAGGCAGAAGGGTTTCAGGATGGTGCTACAGAAAGTCAGAACTCTGGGTTCAAAGTTTTGGTGCCCTCAAACTTAGTAGGTGAAACATTCAGTTCATGCAAACCAAGACAAAGCTACCAAACCTGGCAGAGACTGGTGCTATCCAAATTAGGATTGAATATGTGCTTCATGTCAAGGCCAGGGAGCTGTCACTGAACCTGTTTTCTCATTAATGTGGGACAGTTAAAATCTCCCTCCATATGCCTTCAGCTCAGGAAACCACAAGCCTTTCTTCCCATTCCACCAGGGATGGACCTTTAGCATGAACTTGAAGCAAAGTGTTCAACTCCTACCCAAATGCAGTCCTGAAGCTAAAGCCCTTTCTTAAACACAGCCCCGAACACGCAGAAGATTAATCAGAGGTTTGTCAGTCCTCTGAAGAGCAGAGCTGTTTATGGTCTGTAGCACAACAATTTGGGGTGGCACTGAGCCCTCGTGGAAAGGCTGAGGCGGCACCTCCACCCTCCGGCCGCCGGAGCCAGCGGTGCGTTACCCTTGGCACAGCTGCCAGCATTCTTCTGTGCCCTGCCCCATCAGGTCAGGCTGTCCCCAGCACCTGCACTCACCAGCAGGCTTCCCTCCCCACAGCAGCAGAATTTCAGGCACAGGAATACAGCTCGGGAAACTGTTGTATGTGTGTTTTATCCTAAGTAATTTCTGTTCTTCGGTTAGTTTGGAAGATATTTTGTTTTGCAACAATTTCATTTAGAAAATCTTACTGGACTCAAAATCCTCTTTAGTGATCGAATAGGTTTATGACTGTTCTATACTTAGGCTTAATAAAAGTCAGAAAAAAACACAACAGAACACTTACTTACCCTCTGCCCTGAACTTATTGAAAAGGAAATGTTTTCTAGTACAGCAGCTCCTCCTTCACCGTATTTGGCTGTAAGGTCTTTCACAGTCATTTGGCCCCCAGATGGCCAGCTCTTCTCTTCCTTCACATGCCTGTTTTCAATTACAAGGGCGTCTGAAAACTGATTATTCTTCAGTGGCTTAATGCTTTTTGTCTCTTCTGTTGGCATGTCAATGAATTTAAATATTCTTCCGACAGACCGCATCTACAAATCGAAACAAAGAGTATCCTAATTGTAATTCTTACTAAACTATCAAAACAAATGAAATAAAATTGTTCCTAATTCTTAGCCAGAACAGTGAGTCTTTTTTACTGGGTAAGCTACTGTCATGAGTAACCAAAAACTTTACTGTACTATGATATAATCTTGAAATCAAAAGTAGGCTACTTCTCATCTAGAGCTCTAGATTCCATTGCACTTGTACTGCTGACATTGGTCAAACATGTGATTCCTCTTCCTTCCTTTTTAAATGGACATAGTAGCTCTTTCTACCTTAAAAATTGTATTTTGAAAAGTGATGACTTGTATCTAGGAAAAGAAAGTCTAATCATAAAAACAACATGGGTCACTTAAACTCTTTCCTTCAGGGAGGCATGGGGCTGCCCAAAACCTGAAGTTCTCTGATCTCCAAAGATCAGTAGACTGCATGGGGTTTGAAAAATACAAAGCAGTAGCATTAAGTAAAAAAATAAGAATCATTAAACAGTAACATTTGAGTACTTATGAGAAATTATAGTTTTAAAAAATGAGTAGGAAGTTCCATGATAATGAATTTTTTATCAGTAATTATATATATTAGGTGAAATAATAATAAAGTCTTGTAGTTCATGAATTTTGGACAGAAGTTGCTAGTAGCAGTCGGTACTAGGAAGGATCCTCTTGATCTTATTTTTATTGAATGGGTCAAGGGTCAATAAATAATCTCCTTCACTACAACTTTACTGCTCAGCCAGTCAGAAAACATATTTTTTAACTTATGAACAAGTTTGCTGTTATAACTTTATTAATTTTAAATTCTAAAGAGCCCCTTTTACTAGCTGCTTTCCCCATTCATTTATGGAGGGACACCTTAGATCCTATCACCCTTTGTTCTCCAAGACTAAAGAAAATCCAGGTTTAAGCATCTTTCATAATATATGTTCTTCTCCAAACTCCCCAGTTCAAATCAGGCTTTCCTGTCTGACCAGAATGCACACAGCATTTTGGATGATGTTTGACCAGGATGCTGTACAACTGCACTGTTACTTCCCTATCTATATTCGGAATATCTGCATTAATACATCCTAGAATTGTACACTATTTTCTTCACAGTCACATCTTATAGTCAGCCTTTGACTGAGGGGTGGTCAAGCATTCCTCCATTTTAGCCATTTCTAACCAAGGTCCTCACTTACAGCTGAGGTTATTCTTAGCAGTCCCTAAATCCAAGACTTTGCACTTTTGTTACTGAAATCTATTTAATATCTGCCATTTGAGGTCACCTAATACATTTAAACTCCCAGGATCCTTTATGCCAATACTGCCTTTCAGCTTTGTGCTGTTGGCAGATTTCTTCAACACTCCTTTTTATTTTGTTGAGAGCACTTAAAGATTAAAATGAGCTCAGTCAGCAATCTAATCTTTGCTGAGTAGCCTCCCTACAGGTTAATATTTACAGCTTAATGCCATTTCCTTTCTGACCAAAACATTAACTAGTTTACAGTTCTTGTAATAATCCTGAGATCTGCATTTATTTAATTCCTGAAACAGAGCCACAATCAATGCTTTCATGAAGGCAAATGAGATCTATTACATTACTTTTGTCTGAAAATAAATCATAGTCACAGTTAAGAGGGTATTGTGATGCAACCCTAATGTCAGCAAACCTAAGTGACTCCAATCTAGAATCATCATATTTTTAATTAGTTCTTAAAAGTAGTTTCTAAAGACTGCTGCTATCACACTAACAAACTGATGGTGGTATCAATGACTTCTCATTTCTCCTTCTCAACAAAAAATTGACTGTTGTTATTTTATCACATGCTACCACCATTGCTTCTTGTTTATTTATTTGAAGTGGCCATTCTTCCTCAACTCTTGGATGCAAGGTCTGCTCTACCTGGGGTAGATGGCATTGTTCCAGTCTGGTTTCACATGTTTAAGTGAAATGTCCAGTTGCAGAACCAAATCACCCCTAGCTGAAGATTCTGATTTTAGATGGACTGACTCACAGGTGGTCACAGGTGTGTGTCCCTCCACAAACTGTACAATTTAGAGAGACCAGGATTCTAGGTGGTTTGCATGTAATTCCCTCCTCAGATATTATAAATCCCATTTCTACCTTCTGCTCCACTTTTAAGTCCACAGAATAAACCCTGCCTTTTAAGTGAAAATTAAGATCAAGTATTTATCCAGCCTTTGAGCCATTTGCAAGCCTAACTCTGAAATTGTCAAGTTTCTTTTCACTATCTGTTTCTTTACCTCCAACACATCGCTTATTTGCGTTAACATTAAAATCCATTCTGTAGAGGCTGTAATTCCTAATACTGTTAGAGAATATTGTTCATGCTGGCAGTCCTAGAGTCTTCAAATGTCCTATTTTTCTCCTGTTTGGGAAACAAGTTTCAGCTCCTTACTTGAAGGAGATGGGACTTCCCTTTACATTCAGGTACCTAAGTGCCCCAGTCCAACTAATGGATTAATTTGATTCCTTGTTTTACAAAAACTTGTTCTTGTAAACAACATTTGTTCTCTAATCTGTATTCTCAGAAATATATTTCTTTTCAGTGGTATCATGGAAAACCCTTTCTACATCTTTGTTTAATGCTTTTATATTCTGAAAAGTGTTTCTACTTGATATATTAGGTACAATTCCTTTTTGCTCTTCAATCCCAATTGAAATACTGTTAGGCAGATTTTCTATGTGGAAGCAAAGGCAAGGGAATACTGGGATCATAGCTTGTTTCTCAGCATCTTGAAAACACAATTGTGACAGAAGTTCTAAAAAGCATGCTAACACACAAGCCTATCAATTCTTATTTCCATCTCAATCACTGTGCAAGATGTAAAAGCATGGTCATCAACATGTTCATGTATATATGCCAGCTGTTTTTGGTGATACAAACAGGAATACCTTGGATCAGGCTGACAATTTTCTCCCCATCTGACTGTCAATAGTAAATCCCACAATGAGAACTATGCGGTTATTTTAATTGGTGCTTGATGGTACCTTTGTTTTCAGAAATCTTAGCTTTATAGAAATATAGCCATTTTAGAAATGAAGGTCTTTCTTGGCTTCATCAAGAGCTGTGAATGTTTGTCCAGGCAGAGATTCCCCATAACTGCCCAAGAGGTCATACCACTACACACTGTCTAATGTCTGCTGTGAAGCCAGCTGGATGAAAACCCTTTCTATACAAAAGAGAACTTCATCCCAATGTCCTAACTCCCCTGACAGACTTATCAGTAATGTATGCAGATATTTTAGACAGTTTAATTTTAAAATCAATCCTGAATTCTTTGTTCTATAGCTTGAACTATGATTTAAATCTGGGCAGAATGTAGCATGTCAGGAACATTTGACAAAAATATCCATATTCTTCCTTTCACAGGTAGAAATGTTCTGTCATTCATAATGACAGGTATAGGATAGGTGACAGCAAGTTTCTTATCCATTATTTCCATCAGTACTAAGCCAGCTATATTCATGTTCTTTAACTAGTACTTTTGAATAAAGGAGTATATTTACTATTTTCATCCCTATGTCTATAGCATAGTACACTATTTTTAGCCTTGCCTAATTTTATTTTACTTTGATTTTAATAGCACTGAATTTTTTTTCTTTATTTCCTCATTAATATTACTTAAACTCTTTTTAACTTTGGAGAAGAATTCATAACATAATTGTACAATTCGTATTTCCAGAAGGTGGAAGAAGTAATTATTTTACAAGTAAGCTAATAGAGCTAATTTAATCAATCTCTGTATTATCTTCTACTAAAAAGAGAGCAGTCACCCTCTTCAGAGCAGACACACATGGTATTTGATGGCTGTGTTGGCAGACATCACCTCCCCACAAACACACTGCTTGGAAAGTGCAGCTGGGAGAGCCTGTGGGAGATTGGTCCAAAGGTTCGTGCTGTAAAAAATCTTGTGCATTAAGTCACCGCCAAAACTGGCTCTGTAGGCAGAACATATGGTTTTACTGAAGTTCCACATTATCTGCTGTTACATATTGGGTGCACTTATAGGATGCATACTTCTCTTCTGAATGTCAACAATTAAATACCTAGTTATTTTAAAACTTCTACTGATTTTTTTCTCTTTTTCATACTGCTGTGCAGGCAGAAAAGAGAATGTTCTGAAGATTTTTTTCTTCATTTTGTTCCCTTCTAGAAGACCAACACCTCACTTTGAGGACTGCCATTCTGATGCAGATTTTACAGTCAAGTATTTACTCTACTTAAACTTAGGAAATTAACAGTGTTCTCAGATTTTCTGCCAGTAGTAAAAACCATATTAAGATCACGTCCTAGATTAAAAAAAAAAAGTCAATAAAATCATCTATAAAAGCACCATTATTTTTCACAGCTGTACTTTTAAACTTGGTCCTTTTCTTTACCCTATATTACTTTAATTCTTCAGCATCCCTGATGTACAGGACGGGGCCCTGTAACATTTAGTAAGTTGGGTTTTAATATCTCTTTTGGAGATTCTTTTCATATCTCCTTATGTAAGTAATCGTGGCTACAGTAAAAGCATGGCATTTCTCTTTCCCTGATAAAAGGAACTGTCCTTCACAGTTAAAGCACTGCTACTGCAGGATATACATCACTGAAAGAAGAGGTTAGAAAGCATTAAAATAGTCTATTGGGACTAGCTACTGCTTATCTGTGAAAGCAGCACTTACAGAAAAAAAATTTCTATCTCCTTATGAAGGGAAAAAAATTCAAAACACTACAAGACTGCCTAGAAGGATAGGAAGAAAAAGACGGAAAACCAACTAAAGGGATATTAGCAGAAATGATCAAAGTGAAACAATAAATCTAGCCTATTTCATAGTGTTAAATGAAGCAACAGATAGCTGTCAGAGTGACCATGTATGTTTGGAGGGGGGGAAGGGGCTACGGGAGATTGTTTGTTTTTAAATAAAGGCAGAGCAGACAAAGTATCAGGGCTGTAGAGAATGAAATGCCAAAACCATTAAACCATTATGGGATATTAAGAGACATTAGGGATTTTTAATTTAAAGCCAAACCTGTTCAACAAAGATTGCTTCAAAGACAATATCTGTGTATGCAGAAATAAAAACCAACCTAGGAACTCAGATTTCTTCAATCTGTGTGCCAGTGTCATGGAAAGCTCAAGATGGAGATTGTGTGGAATAAAGTCAAATTTGCCACCTACTCATCTCTTTGGCCAGCTACTCCTTTGGACTTGGCTTTCAACAACTTGCAGAAAACTCCACCTTATATGACAACCAAAGACTGCTACCTACAAATGTGCTATTCACTCAGGCATGCTTGTTTGCAGGCTTGTAAACACAGATATCACACCTGCTCAAGGAAAAGCAAGGGTGATGTCAACTAGAGTGGTGTGGGCGTATCTGTACCTGGAGACATCTGGGGATGTGTCAGTTCTAGGCAATCTGGTCCTGTGGGGAGCTTCAAACTACCTCTAGAGAGAAAAATTAATGTTTTGCAAAAGGTTGCTGGACTTAGTAGCCTATTTGGTTATATAGGCTACTAAGTCCAGCAACCCTTTCCAAAACATCTTTAGCTAAGTAATTGTAAAATACTTTGAAGAGATAAGTGCTAAATGCAGAGACTACAGAGTAGGAAATAATGCATTTGTATCACCCAGTGAAGCAGTTTTATTATCTTGCACCATTAAGCTATTTTTATTTGCTTGTCTACAGAACAGCTTTTGAATTTCAAGAAAACCATCCTGCCAGCAATATCTATTAGTTTCTCATGTGTGATACGTAAAAATTCATATCATGTGGGTGGGCAGTTATTCACTGGTAAAAGATGCCCAGAGGATCCACCCTATAACCTGATGGACCTTAGAAGGCTATAAATAATATAATGTATCATGTAACATAACCAATGCTCTTAATACAGAGCAAAGTACTCAGAAATGTCTAGAGCAACTCGAGACTCCCTTCCCTCCAAGGGAAAGGTAGTTACTTTCTTATTGCTATGAATAGTTGACATTTTAACATGACTATACTTTTAAAAAGGGGAAGTTCTTTATTAAAACACTATTGTGTCCAGCAGCCTCTGAATCCTACTGCAGGACTGCCTATTCTCTTGTGAAACACCTTCTGTTTGTATTAACTGTGATATGCATGTTATTTGTATACAGATTTTTATACTTAAAGTGATCACATTCTGCCTTACACGGGATGGAATTTACAAATGAGAGCCAAGTGAATTAACATGGTTGTTGCTGCTGAGGTTTTGGGGGGAGCTGACCTACTAGAGAGCAGCTTTGCAGAGAAGGACCTGAGAGGGTTACCCCAGTGGTAACCTGGGGTGCATCGGAGGAGTATGGCCAGCAGGTGGTCCTGCCCCTCTGCTCGGCCCTAGTGAGCGACATCTGGAGCGCTGTGTTGAGTTCTGGGCTCCTCAGTACGAGAGAGACAAAGAGCTACTGGACAGGGCCTAGTGGAGGGCCACAAAGATAATTTGGGGTCTGGAGCGTCTCTTTTATGAGGAGAGCCTGCAGCAGCTGGGCCTGTTTAGTCTAGAGATCACTGAGAGGGGAGCACATCAATGCATATAAATATCTCAAAGGGCGTCAGCTGGATCGTGCCAGGCTCTTCTCAGTGGTGCTCGGTGACAGAACGAGCAGCAATGGGTATAAACTACAACACAAAAAGTTTCACCTCAACGTAAGGAAGAACTTTTTCACATTGAAGATGACAGAGCACTGAACAGGCTGCTAGAGAGGTTGTAGAGCCTCTCTCTGGAGACAGTCAAACCCGACCTGTGGGGAGCTCCTGTGTCACCTGGTCTAAGTGACCCTGCCTTGTCAGGGGAGTTGGACAAGAGGATCTCCAGAGGTCCCTCCCAAACCTAAAAATTCTGTGATTTACCATCATCACATTTTATTTCATTTTTAGTCATGTAACTACTATTCAGCAGTCTTGCAGTTACAGCAATAAAGCCTTTCACAAAGTGCTTGCCCTTCAAGACAGGCTGTTCATAACAAAGCAAAGCAGGAGCTGCCATACAACATTTGGTGGATAGGAAACACTGCTGAATGGCCACCAGCTTTCTCAACTATCAGCAGCCACATGTGCAAACAAGAGATTAGATGCTATAAGTGCTTAATTCCTTGTTCTGAGGCTCTTAATGATTTCCCTCAGGGTGCATCTAGTTGAATAATATATTTTTTTAAAAATTAACGTTAGGCTTGTGCATATTGCTTTACTGTCACCATCTGCCCCAATTATATGTTTTTAATATGACAATTAATTTCAATTAATCAGGATTTAACGGACTCTGAAATCTGCTGTAAATTTTTTTTGTTTTCCAATACTGAAATGGTTTGCTTGAGAAGCTGATTTAGGGTTCAGAGCAGGTAAGACAGGATATGGGAGATCTTTTCTCTCAGAAATTTTTTTTTGGTTTATAAGGCTACAGTATTTTGTTACACAAATTCTGTCTAAAATAAATCCTAGAATGAATGAAGTGAAAAGAGATCGGTAACTATTACATTTTAAAATAAAAACTAAAATTTTCATACATTCAAGCTAATGTATGATGAAAAGTGTAAGAAAGAACATATTCTTTTATGAGTTTCCTGTCTGCTGCACATATCCCAACAAATAGGTGATGAGAAGCTAACCTTGTGAAATACTCTGTTTTAAAGCCAGTCCTACCTATGAAAATTATGTATGACTGCAAAGTCTTGTGTCAGAAGGCATTTTATGTAAAACCAGAAAAAGGCTGCCAGGGAAGTCAAGGACAGATTTTTAAATCACCATGGATAATAGGTGAAAAGAGTCAAAAACATCCATTGTGATCTGCTATGCAAAGCTGTTAATTGGACCAAGGAAAGTATATTTTATATATATAAATACAGGAAATATAACAAAACAACCCCAAGCCTTTTCAAGGTTTTCCTATCATTGCTACATCTGTAATCTGAATCCTCAAATGCAAGCATTGGCTGTTGCCTATTCCAGGCCAGGAAAACTTCTGATCATGGAAAAACTCAGTTTGTGCCATCCCAAAGCCAGTAGTTTGCTATCAAAGGAATGAGGGAAACTTTTCTGACACATCTGCATAATATTCAACTATTAAGATAATTCACTGCACAACCATAATCAACAAAATAAGGCAATTCATCAAAAGAAAGCACAGCCCTGTGCATTTTTTGCTTACCAAACTATCAACATCTATGCTTGAGTTTACTGCCCACTGCAAGGTTCCCATGATGTTCATAGCTAAAGTAAGAATAATTCCAGCTGTACCTGGTCCCTCACCTGTGGAGAGAAAAACACATTCAATTTCTGTGCAAATAAAAACCCATTAGAAAACAGAAAATTAGCATGTATATCTTAAATTGCATATTCATACTCTCTCCTCTTTTATTTCATGGAGAAAACATGGATTAGTTAATCATAAAAAGGACTAAGAGCTAAATCATAGTTTAACACCTGGCTTTGGCACTGAATCCACTAGAAACCCTAATCTTGCTTGGCAGATGAAAAAATTAAATCTTGGTACTTAACCTGTAAAGAGAATCAGGTCTCTGCAATCTTGATTTGACTTTTCTTTTTTCAACACTTATGGATCTGTGCAATTACTCTTATCTAACTAAAACACTATACACAGCCAACAACTTTAAAATTCAAAATGGCTTAAATTTTCCTTTCTTTGACAAATAGAGGATGTTCTCCTTAGTGTTTCACAAAGTTGCAGATGTAAATTCTTTAGTTTTTATTGTTGGCTGTAACAAGCACGGGATTTCCCAGGGATTTTCCTTTATGACTTCATACAATACAATACAAGCATTTAATCTACCACACTGTTGATTTTTAACCTCACTACCTGTTAAATGGAATTGAGAATTTAAGCCAAATGCCTTTCTATTATTTCTCAATTCCTTATATAGTTTTCTTCAATAAACCTCCTCCTGTTTTTCTTATAGACTTTTTATGTAAGTAAATACAAAAGTAAGCAGTAAGAGCAACATATTCCTCATGAAAGCTGATAGATTAAGAAAAGGAATTTAGTGTTGCTCCAAGGGCCTGTTATTTATAACAGTAAAGATTATAATGGCAGCAAAATGACAACTTTTAATATTTTTTAAAAGTGTTTTTAACTCCTTTTCTCAAGAAAACATCCAGGACAGCTAACACAAGAAATGTTTTTTCCTAAAAACCCAAACTACTAAGGAGACAGAGTGAGAAATGAGAAGGACAGCTGGGAACATTGTTCCCCATGAATGGTAGGGGAACTAGAAGTCTCCTTAGTAGCAAAATAACTCAAAGTGCCTATTTTCATACAGAAGTCTATGTGTGGTGTCTCCTTTTGTAAGGAGAGCTAGAGCTCCTTCTACAAGAAATAAAGGATAACATTTCATAAACTATACAATATTTGATAAACTGCAAGCTCTTATGTAACTCCTTTTCAACACTGAAGCGCGGCTGAGAGAAATTCGAATATTGTTAGATTTAAAAACCTCCTCCATAAAATCATCAAACTCTTGTTCATCAGCAAGCATAGTATTGAAATGGCATACAGATCCTGCACACAAAGTTCAGTGTAAAACTCGGAGAGGTAGAACCATGTCCAAACATAACAAAAGCACAGTGAATTAAAAACTGTATTTAAAGTGATCTCTAGCTGAATTTTTCCACAGAAATGAATTATTAACATTTTTGGGACATTATACTCCTAATTTCTGCTTGTTTGAGGCTGGCTACACCTGGCAAGTCATGGGCACCACTTCAAAATATAGGGTGATTTTCATTCATATACTGTGTTTACTAGGAGTGGTGAGTCATTTTTCAGGGGATTTTGAATAGAATTTGCAAAACTTCACATAGAAAAATGGGTCAGTGGATTGGGAATTAAAGAACTGGATGAGATTTTCTCCTAATGGTGTGGGCTTTAAAAGATTATTAAAACTTTTCATGTCTTAGCCATTTGCAAGTGAGAGGAACATTAACTTCTATTTATTAAAATCTTTGAGATATACAGGTGTGATCAACATCCAAGCTTGTTGGAACAGTAATGTGATTTCAAACTCATGAGATAATTTTACAGCAATTACTATAACGAAAATGAAAGTTTTGTCCTTTCAGTTATTATTTTCAGATTAATCCCTTTAATGAGTCCTCTACAATATCAGACTGCAGGTAATAATGGTGTTATTTCTATTTTAATTAAATTGTGTTTACTATTATGACATACTTAAATCAATTACTCCAATGTATGCTAAATTCTGCAACAGTTTCTTTCTCTCAGAATTTTCTAAAGCTGAGCTGTTAAAAAGAAGCTGCAGACTTCCATTTCAGTTTTTGGGTAAAGTTACCATACCTGTAGTTGCGATGGAGATAAATGCCACAGCAACAAAAAAGACAACAAAAATAATTTCTATCCTCATCTGGAACCAGCGCAGTGTTGACAGGTAGAGGAACCAGTTTGCCGTGTGTAGGTTCAGAGCTTTGTGAAATAAGGTCTCAAAGTAAGGCTGCCTCCCAAAAGCTCTCAGTGTCCACAGCCCTTTTAAGCTTGTAACAAGGTGGGTGAAAATCGGGCTCCGAGCTGTAAACAGTTTAAATTAGAACAACATAAACATGCATGAGGAAATGCCTTTGATATAATGCAAACACCCCCCATGCTCTACCCCACAGCAGTGTAACTACTGCCAGTGTGTCATTTGTAGATGTTGTCAAACGATATGACTGAAGCAATCCTAATGAAGCATATACAACAACAGCCTTTGCAAAAATGGGTTGAAATTGCATTCAGTGTATTGACAGGGAGGGATCACAATAATTCTTCATAGTTAGCACATAACTACTTGTCTCATATCTGCTTGGGGAAGCACCTGGCCTTCTGTAGGATGCCACAAGAGAAAGGCTGCTCCTCCCCAGACAAAATTAATTCCTACAATTTTGATAACTCCATATTATGAAGCTTCCTTAGCATAGGCAGAGTACTTTAATGCTTCGGATTCAGCTGCATTGACATGGTAATTTTAAGCAGATCTTGCATTACATAAAAAGTGGTGAGCTAGTGCTGGATCCCTGTGAACATCAAAGAAATTTAAATTTAGCTCTGAGGAACTCCAGAATTACGCTTTAGTAATAGGCAAGAGGATCACCACTGTTTAAGATTCAGGACTGATTTGCTGAGGATCTGTCAGTTTGCTGCAACGCCAGGCAACAGTGCACGGTCTGCAAATTCACACTTCCAAATGAGGTTTTCAATTTAATTTGGAACATTTTAGTCTCTTAATGGGGGAAGAGGAAGGAAATTTAATCAAATAACTTATTCAGAAATAAGAGCTCTTTGTGATCAAGATATATCCATTGAAATTTTTTCTTGTAAAGAAACAAACTCAAAGGGTACATACCAAGCCTGACCACAATTTTGGAAGTTACATTTACTCTCAAGAAAACTGTATGCCAGGACTTTATTTGTTTTCAGCTGCAGTGGTGATAAAGCCCACCTTTTAAAAGGCATTTTTTAAATTGCTCTTTGGAAGCAGAGCACTAAGCGTTGGGTGGATCAGTAACAGCCCTGGCTTTAAGGAGATATGTGTTCTGCTCTCAAAGACAATGCCATCTTGCAAGAGAAGAGACAAAAAAGAGGAGAAAGGGTGAATCACTTCTCAATTGATTTGTTGTGGATTTAAAAGTCCACCAATTTTGCTGCTCCTACCTTCAGATTCCAGTTGTTTCAGCTGCTGAGAAGTGTGGAGGAAGTATGCCCTTAACAGAATAAAGGCTGCTATCACAGGCACTGATGCCAGGAAGATGTAGGGTTCTAATATTGAGACTACTGTTATAGCGCCAATCACAATCAGTATTAACTGTAGAATGAAAGAAAAATACTATTGATATAGTAAACTTGTCATTTTATAGACTAGAGATTGGTGATCAATCTCTTTCCTATGGCAACTATGTATTGTTTCAACAAACATAAAGTGCTAACCTAAGAATATTTGCAGCTGAGAACAAACCTCCATGAAAAGATAATGAATAACCTGGACCAGATCCATAACTTGTTGAAATAAGCTGCCATCTTTTCTAATAGAAGGAAAAAGTGTTTTCTGTAGTACAATCCAAATTGCAGGCTTCTAAAATATGAAGCCACGCAAAAACAATAGCAGCTAGGCACTCACTCTCCACTTAAAATTGTAGGAATGACACTTGCAATATCTGCAGCCACCTACCAAACCTACTGGTGCTGTCCCTGTCTTGTCTGGACTAGGTGTGCAAGACTGTCAGGAGCTGAGTGACATTCTCCTGCAGGTTCTGGGCAAAGCAGTCTTGCTGAGGATCAGACAAAGTGGGAAGCTGTATTTCTTTGCTTGCTCAAGGGACTGTAACTCATATATGAAACAAACACTACTGCTTGTCCTGATCAGAAGACAGAAAATAAATTGTACAAGAACCTGTGGTATGACAAATTAGCAGTTTCAGGAATAATAAAAATGTGTTTAAAGGTATCAGATGACAAAAGGAACAGATTTTTTTTCAGAGTTAATCTATTTTAATCTAATAGAGACTACTACCTCATCCTCAGTAGCTCCAGACAGATTTAGCTAAATATGGTCTTGATCTTTACTCTAGAAGACACTTAAGCAGGTAGACTGCTTTTGTCTCATGTCTAAATCTAAATAAAATCAATTATACCAGTGTACATAGAACACCAAGGTTCTGCTTTGTATCAGGGTGCTATTTCTAGCACTAAACAACTACTTCAAGCTGCAAACTTACCAGCATAAACCAACTGCAAATGGACAATTTGGACAAAATTATGAACATTGCATTGAAACATCACTGCAAATGACCAGTCAGCAAATAAACAGATGGAAAGCAAAACTAATTTCAAATTAGTAAGAAATCTGCAGTGGGTGCTTTTGCTACTGCATCCACATAAACTCAAGGAAGGATTTAAATTCCAAGTATTCCAGGTTAGAGGTCTTAGACGAACAGGTAAGCATGTTCTAAGCTTCCTACCACTTTTTTTAAAATCAGAAATCTGAGCAATGCAGTATCAGCATTTTCTGAAAAAAATTACATTACAGCTGAACTAGCTAAAGGAGGAATGGCTTTGAACTGAAATAGAGCAGGATTCGATTAGATATTAGGAAGAAATTCTTCACTATGAGAGTGGTGAGGCCACAGAAGAGGTTGCCCAGAGAAGCTGTGGATGCCCCACTCCTGGAAGTGTTCAAGACCAGGTTGAAGGGGGCTCTGAGAAACCTGATCTCATGGAAAGTGTCCTTGCCTTTGCAGGGGGGTTGGAACTAGTTGATCTTTATTGTCCCTTCCGGCCCAAACAATTTTATGATCCTTTGAGTTCTTTCAGTCTTTTCCTCATTTCTCTTAAAGGAAGGGTGATATGTGTGGGTTACGCTTGTGCAGGCTGTTTAGCATTGGTCTGCAGTGATGCAAGAATGGATTTGTGTTTACTCATTACTTCAAACTGCAGAAATTAGTAACACTTGTCTCTCTCTCTAATTGTTAAGAAGCAAATGAGCTATTCAAGTGATATTGAGCCAAGTTATACAGTTCTCACATTACTTGATATTACAGTCACTTGGTGACTGTTATAATTCCCGTTTCTGTCATTTACTCAAATTTTGTAAAGGTCACCATGATGTCATATTGCTCTAACTGCTGGTCCCACTGTTATTTCACTAAAAAGTTGAATATGAAAATCTGTGTTATCTCATAAACTCCAAAGCAAGCCTAAAGTCAGACATGATATTGACTCTAAAAAGGCTGAAACAAAAACCTAAGCCACAAGCCAACTGTATTGGCATATAGTTGAGGAATGGCAGCAGAAGACTCATGCAGCCCAGTTCAGTGCCCCAAATGCTGAGCTTTCAGCCCTGGGACTGAAAGCTCAGAGGGCCAGATGGGGAGACATGTTCCACTGTGTCTCAGTTTGGAAAATGCAGGTAGTAGTAGACAAAGCAACTGGGCAAGCGTTCAGGGTGGCAATGCCTGCAACAGCCAGTTTGATTAACCAGCAGGAGTTTATCATTTAGGGGAAACCAATCATGATCACAGGCATAAATGTTCAGTGAGTCACTATGAACTTTTGGGTGAGACAATATTAAACCTTAGGGACAAGCAGTATGTGTCAGTAGCATCTCATACAAAGGACCTGCAAGAAAGAGGACCACTTGATAAAACTGGGTTTAGCCTTAAGACAAGGCTTAGGAGGATCTCATCACTTTGTGTGACTATCTACAGGTATTTATTATACTTATATAAATTATAAATGTTTCTGTATATGCAGTTTGTTATTACTTATATAATTAAAAATATATTCTGTTTACATAAATAAGAGTAGGTATTTCCTGTGGACCATGTGTGCTTGAGCCAAATTCTTTTATATGGCACACACTGGGAATATAAGAGGCAATGGGCACAAGCTGAAATGCACAAAATTCCATTTAAATGTAAGAAAAAGCACTTTTAGCATGGGGAAGGTCAAACACTGGGACACATTACTCAGAGAACTTGGAGATATCTAAAACCCAGCTTGGCCTTGAGCAACCTCCTCTAGCTAAACCTCCTTTGAACAGAGGGGTTGGAGGGGTTCCAGGTCCTAGGTCCACACATCCCTTCCACATTCTGTGACTCTTCTACAATCATCAGAAGGAAAGAATCCTATCTATAACTTCTCTGTATCTTTCAAAGGAATCTGACTTTGTTCATTAGCAGAGTCCATGGAAGTCTGAATCTATGGAGGACCAGAAGATATTGATTGTAAAGAAATGACTGTTAAAGTTATTCAGGATGGTGGGTAGGTTCAGTGATCTTCAGCAGAAGAACCTAGAAAGACAGGGCAGCTTATCATGCATATCTAGAAACTTCTGGAGTTGAGGCTGAAGAGAAAGAGATGAATCTATGGGACAATAGGGTGTAGATAAATCTCTGAAAGGCATCAGAATTGAAAAGCCAAATACTGGGATTTTACTTATTCTTGAAATCATGAAAAATTAGTCAATTCCTTGTAGAAAGTTTGAAATGTAGAGACAGACTTATTAACATGCTTCTGGAATAACATCCCCATGGTAAATCCAAAATATCTGAAACCAAATGATCGTATCAGAAAAGACAGTAGTGACTCCTGTTCACACTGAAGATTATACTGTTGATTCAGAGAGCCCCAATGTCCCTGTTTACTCCTTCAGCAAGTCCTCATGACCTCAGCAGGACATGAAGTAAAGCTGTAATGTGCTTGAACTTGTACTTCATGTTGAGCTGCACTGGCCCCTCTGAAGCCATGAGTCAAGGTTATCAATTACTCACAAAGATACAGGGAAAGAAATTCTGTCTTTATTGGATCATCATGCTGGTAGGGACTGTAAAGCAGACAAACTCACAGCTGGAGACAGGCAATCTGTACAGCAGAGTGTTTGGGTTGGTTAAGTTGGGCCTTAATAATGTAGAGAGGAACAGGAGCACCAGGGAAGATTTGCTTCTGTTTTTAAAATGTCCTGGGAACCAGTTCTATCTAGGGAAAAGCTGGCATTTCCATAGAAGATAAAGGAACAGAAAAGTCAAGAATATATTCAACAGAGGAGAAGTAAACTAAGGGTGATGCTAGCAAACTGGGAACTGAAGAGCTTAAGGAGGGGAAGTTATGAAAGTGACTGAATGCAATCAAAAATAGCATTTAAAAAAAGTAAACTTGAGCCATGATAACAGAAGGAAACTAAGGAGTGCCCTTTATGACTTGCACTTCAATCTGGGCAGCAGCAGGGATACTTGTCCTGTAGGGGTCTGCAGGGCAAAAATATTTCTGAGCCTGAGTAGTAAGGGTGGTTGGCATAAACAGTGGAGGTAAGTGCACATAGAGGCAAGTCTCAAGAATGAAGCAATAAAGTTGACCTACAGGATAAGCAGCTATGTAGATACATAGATTGAAAAAAAATCATATTATTTCCTTTGCAAGATGTACAGCTGAAATATCACATTGCTACAAGACAGCAAAAGTTACAACTTTTATTCTACAAACCTGAATGAAGTCAAATACTGTAAGTGGCAGTAAGTCATCCAGTACTGCTGTATCTTTTGAGAATCTGTTAAGCATACCACCTATGGATTAAGAAAAAAAAAGTCAAACATTTTAATACCCCCCAAATTCCATATTTATTATTTTAACAAAGGGTACAACTTTTTCTGAATACAAAATATTAATTACAAGATTTTTTTGAAGGACAAGCAATGCCATTACAGTTTAGTGGAGCTACAGTTTCTGTCCCCCTGGAGGAATTTGGCTACACAACTCCTGTTTCAGCTCTTGGAAAAAAAATCCAGGAAAATGTAATTTTAAAAAAGAAACAACTAAAAGGGGCAGAAACAGAAGCACAAAGTATAATGTCAGTACCCCTTATTCAGCAGGCCCTGCTGATACACACATAATTGGCACATTACAAAATTACTGTATTAAGCATCATGTAACAACAAAGTTAAGAATATAAGGGAAAATTAAGGATGAGCCATTGTTGTATCATCATTTAGCAGTGTCTCCTGTAATCTAGTACTTATCAGTAAGAAACACGAGATAGGAATTTCATGTACAATGGCAGATGGAACTTGTTGCACCAGTTATATAATGAGCTTTATATCAACTCCCAAATTTGAATATGCATACCATCATTCACACTAACTGATGTTTTATGCCATTTTAGTAGGACTATTCATAAAAAAAGCACTATTTATCATCCACATCTGATTCCTTGTCACTCATTACATAGCTGACAATATGTCTTCTATTGCAGTTTTTGACAAAGTCTATTCTTTAGAACTTATTCTACTTTTATTGCCTAGAACAGTTAATGGTTTATTTTCTCCAGATTTCTTTCTTACAGGGTGATATTTCAGAATCAGAATTGACAACTTAAATATGTCACACTTAAGTGCAATCAAATTTCATTAAAAGATTCACAAATTACCTTATGTGGCAAACTTCTAACATTCCACTTGACTGAAAATGTAAATGGTAGGTAACACTGTCCTTTAACAGAATGAAAACCATTAAATTGAAATTAAATGCATAGATGAGTCAATCACCTCCCATCTCAGTTACCTGCTTTCCAGGAGTTGAAGGCTGACATAGGTGCATGAAGAACTGCATGCACCATCTTTTGATGAAGAGTTTTAGACACTGTTATAAGTGTATGCACAAGGGGCAAACCTCTGAAAATCCCCATGGCAAGCAGGGTATCTGCCACACCCACATAGATGTAAATGATGTAGTAGCTGCTAGTGTCAGTGACAATCACAGGAGGTTTGTCAGAGGTGCTGTTTTCTGACTGTGTTGAATTTGCCTTCAAAGCTGCCCTGTGTGATGGAAATTAAAAATCAATGCATTACTGGAAATTGTGTGCTTTTTCTCTTTTATTTACAAAACAAAACTGAACAGTACTCCAGTGTCCATTTGTTTTAAAACTATGCTAATGGTTAGTTATACATATTTCCAGTCCTTATTAAAATATTGTCATGAATGTACAAAATATAAACTATTAATTGCTCTGATAGTCTCTTGCAAACCTACTGCCTATTTAATCACTGACAAACCTAACCTAATCCAGGAAAATACACCCACTTCTTATAAACAGAAAAATTAGTTTAAGTCTTGAAAAACCTGAATTACTATGGAAGTAAAATTCTTTAGGTGTACTATAATAATCAAAACCCTTAGTGACTTAATATAGATGGAAACCAACAAAAATCACTCCACCTCCAGTCAGACCTACATCACCATATGCTTCTATAATCAAACACACAGACTCATTGCTGCAGGACAAAACCAGGGATTAAAAACATTAACCCAGTTAATGCTCAGTGTACTTTAACCTTCAACTGCTGACCCTGTAACTTCTGGGAATCCTTCATAGACAAGCAGAGGAAATTTTACAAATGGGGTCTTACAGAAGTTGCTCCCTTGAAATGTTCCTAAGCAAGTCTTACCCAGCAGCTCTGAATCATGGTATACTGAAGTTGATCAGGTCCATGCATCCCTAGAGTGAGCTGACCCAGGAAAATCTTGTGTACACCATTGTGTACTCAATTACAAGGCATAAACCATTCAACTCTTAGCACTTAAAGAAGTACCAGATGCCACTTAGACAAGGTATTTAGATCATCCATCTATGAACCATATTGTTGACTATAAGATAGTGACTATCCACATAGAATTCTGGCAGAATTTATTAATTCTTTACAAAAAAAATAATACAAGGGATACCCCAGTTTCTCAATAAATTATCACCACTACTTACTTTTGAAGAAACCATACCACAACAAGAGAAGCAGCTACCTGTGACCAAAGAAAACAGTCAGATTATGTTTTATCACTTTATGTAATTTTTCTCTCTTATCTTTTTTCATTGACTTTGTACCTGTTTTTAGAGGGAGCATAGCAAATGGGTGGAATTCAAACTTACTTAAAGCAAAAACCCTGTAATATCTGCTTCTCTCTCCACGGAAACAATTTAGTGCATCCCACCAAGAAAGCTACATTTAGACTTGTATTACAATCAGCCTCTCAAGTGCCTAAATATTCTTGTATTCTTTTTTACCATGCTATTAACAAAGGCTTGCTAATGCCTTCCTACTGTATGCCTTAACAAATTTTAAGTTTTAAAGATAAATATTTTTAATGACCCTAGAAAAGTAAGTCTCTCCGTATCTCCAAAGGCATCTATCCAAATATTAATGTCAAACCTTTAACATTATTATTTTTGTATTATTGTTCTTGTTAGCTGATATCTACATTTGCTATATTCATTTGACTGATGTTCTTTTGCTGCTTAGTTTTACATAATTTTCCACATAATCTATTGTAATATTTTTCAAATGTAGAATTAAACCCTTTTTATTGTGAGACGGTTCAGCGTTCAACAAAAATTTAGTCTGTAAGGTATTCTTGTCTGTCCACCAAGATACTGGAGAGCTTCATCTAGCCTATCACATTTTAGTTTGCTCTGTTCCTGACTATGATCATTTTTCTAAGGGTTGAAACAGTTTTTACATTTTCTTCCAATATACTTTTATGTCATTGGTACAGAAACCAGTGTTTCTGTATTGGGGTAACACCCCAACACATAACTGAAATCTTCTCTTTGGGAACCACCAACTTTTGCAGGTCTTACAGTAAATAACTCAAGATTGACCATGACAGTGCTGAATTTAAGTATTTGTAAGAATCAGGCTTCTTTCACAATAATATTTTTACATCTCCCAACAGAAATCTGTTCTCATCTTGACTCCTCACAACAGAGGAGTTTTTCAAAATCTAAAATGGCATCTCTAGAATTTCCACAGTAGTCCCACACAGATCTGAAGGGTGTAAAAACACCACTTTCCATTTACTTGGATGTTCATCTCTAGCCTCTCTTCATTGTCTCAAGTTGGAAGGGTATAAACTGTTAGCACAGGACACATAAACACTTGGAATGGTATTTCAGCTCACACCCAGAGGTTTGCTCAAGACTGGGCTGTGGCTGGGAATCTTCCAGTCCATTCATTTACCAATAGGCTTTTACTTCAATGATAGTCACACTGGAAACTTGAAATTGTATGGAAATATTCTTTGTCATAATTTTTTTTTTCAATTAGAAGAAGAGGCTTTTTGAACTGTTTAAAAGAGGCTTAGTCTAAAATAAAAGCAAAAATCTGTAATCAGCATTAGAAATATATGCCAAATATACAGGAATAAATCTGATATACCTTAAAATTAAAATTTCTTTTGCCTTTAAAACTCACATTCAGCTTTGCTGCTGTTTACATAGCCATTTTCCATTACCATGAAAATAAAACTTACATGATAAGAAGAGCTACACATCTAAGTACTGTCCTGCTTCTGGAGCTGGTTTAAAAATTTAGGATGTTAAACTAGAGCTAAGCTCCAGGATTTATTCCTGGTCCAAGAGAACTAACTTAAATCACCTCCAATATAACATTAGTGTAAATTCAGAATACCATCAGTCACATCTTTCTCCAGCTATGATAATATAGAAGTTTGAAGTTCTCATTGCAGAATTGCTAAAACCCCTTTGCTGACAATCAGCCAGAAACTAATCCTATATTCCTAATGGATTCTTCTCTTCATTCAGTTCATGTTGAAAAATAGCAAGAGAAATTGGCACCATATTTTTGAAGTTGACATATGAACACAGTCTCATTGATTTCCCACTATGAAACATGTTCCTTCCCTTTAAAAAATACTTGATTTAGGATATTTGCTATAGAAGAGAACATTAAGATGTTCTGTACACTATAAGTCTTTCCTAAATTGAGAGACAAGACAAAAAGCTGGCAATTTCTGATATATGAAAAACAGTCAAATATCCTCAAAGGGCCAGATGTTCTTCAGTACTTCTTCAGGTGTTTTATACTATCCTTGGAAAAAGTCTTCTCTGCATGCTGCAGGAACACCCCTTCCATCTTTAGCTGCCACCACAGACATTCAGCACTCTGCCTTACTCACCACTCTTCTTTCACTAGGAGCAAAGCTAGTAACTCATTTTTCAAAGCAATTTTCCAGTATTTATGTATATGCTCACCAGAAAAAAATATGGCAATTATTGTTGTTAACTCCATAAGGCTCTAGAAAGATAATTTTTTATGAAAAATGGAAGATTATTCACCTGTGAACGTGAGACTTGCATTGGGTGGTTATTCTCTTTTATGGTAGCACATAGCAGAAAATAACCTGGATAATTTGACAAGATGGGTCTTCTGCTGCTGAGCACTAACCACTAACTTTGGTGAAGAAATGCTCATCTAAGCAGTAGAAAGGTCACTGGAATTTAATTTAGCAGCAGTTGTCAATAAGTGATACATACAAGAGTTTATGTCTTGGTGCTTTATCCATTTTCACAAAGAACAGTTTAAACAAACGTCATTTGTTGCAACATGACACCAGGCACAGATTTTCTTACCTCAACTAAGAAGACAGTCACACACAAAATCAGAACAAAAATCAAGTTTTTGTGGATAGTAACATATCTGAAATAGGTATTCCATGTAGTAACAGTGCCCAGGCTTTCAGCATCATCACTGAAGCATTCCTGTCAAAAAAACAGTAAAACAATAGTAAAAATGTTAATAATACCTCTGTATGAGAATTTCTGGCACAAGAATGCTATCATTTTTTCTGCTAACTCTCTGTAAATAATTGAGCTGAAGCATTAAATTGGCTGATAATGGCTGGAGAGGAAGGTACTGACTGGTTGAGTCATCTTTGCTATAAAAATACAATCAAGAGATTATTTGAAAATTTCAGGCAACAATGAGAGAAGGTGAGATTTATCCAGCACTACCAGAATCAAAATACTATTAATCAATAGCTATTTTCTTTCAATGGAGAATTATTATTGTGATTTTAGAGTAAACTTGCAAGCACTTTGAGCTTTTTTTTTTTTCCTGTTGATCTCAAAAGAAAAAATGGGCAGTGCTTCAGCAAATTATTAATTTAAATTTTTCTTGGACATCTGTTTTCACCTAGGAAACTCTCCCAGAAAATTTTCCTATCCTGAGAAAATCAGCTATCAGTTTTGGAAATGAAAGTAGTCCATCATGACCAATTGAAACTTTTAGAAAAAAGGAAATGTTGGTCCAGTTTTTGGTATAAAACTCAACCCTCTGCTTTTTTCTGCACACCCATAAAACCAGAGTAAAATCAAGCTTACTCTTCCATTCATTATCTGCATCAGAACACAAGAACTAAGCAGTCTGACAAATCTATCAAATTTGATCAAATTCCAGTTTTAAAAACTGTGCTAATACTTCAAATGTATTTTATTTTTGCCATGGGCCTTAACATTTCAAAGGTGAATTTTACCTAAATGCTTTAAAACAGTGTTTTTCCAAGATATGGTTTCAAATTTTATTTTATTATAAGTAATCTGAAAGGTAAAGTGCAGGAGATGTAAATTCTGTATTGAAATTCTCTACAGATAGCACTGAAAAATGAAAAAAAAATAAGGCAATATAAGTTTTTGAGGATTTTGGCGATTTCAAGATGATATTTGAGTTTAAAAATTTTCACAGGTGCTCAAAAAACATGTTCCACAGAGAAATGCTGCATTAGGAAGGAGACAGTCAAGTAGAAAAACAGATGAGGAGTATATTGCACTAAACCATCACCATAACCAAACCCAAGGCGAATTCAAACCAACACACACCTTCAGATCCTCCTCACTGATTTCATCAGTTATGTCCAGGACGCTGTCTCGCGACACACGCCTGGTGTAGATGTCTATCTCAGAGGACAGGTTTGTCTGCGGCACCACGGACATCTTGCGGAACGAAGCGCTCCCCTTTTTGGGCACGTTTGGCCCGTGGCTGACAGGGCTGCTCGTCATCAGGGTCAGCACCGACTGCCTCCTCCGCCCTTGCAGCAGGTGGTCGGCCTTGAGCATGCCAGCCCGCAGCAGGGCCACGTCCCCCTGCTCCAGGTCAGGCACCAGCGACAGCCTCCTCTCTGCCGGGTCACCGTGGCCATCGTCCACCCCATTGACCTGCATCCCGTTCTTCTGCACGACTGAGAACTTCCTATTTGCGTTAACGGGGTTAATGATTACGGAGTTCTTCCTTTTGTCATTAAAATCTGGTTTTTGTTTAAAAGATTGCTTCTTTATTTCATTGCGCGATCCCATGCCTTCTCCTTCAATGGAAAATCGTCGGAGAGTCTCAGTAAGGATTGAATTCCTTCTCTCTGCACTGAACTGATCAAAAGAACCAAATCCCATCAGCTCTGAGCTGAAGTCTGGCCGTTGACCCTGAAGTTCAGAAAATGTTCCATAGAAATAGCAGCTCCCTTCATGTAAGATTAATATTTTGTCAGCAATCTTTAAGTGTTCCAATTTTGAAGTAACCAAGATCCTAGTTTTATTCGCCATCAGCTTGCACACACAGCTGTAAAAGATGGAAGCGTGAACACTTAGACATTTTTATTCTCATGATTAAATGATGATTTTATCCCTTTCACTTTCAATTTGCTTTTACCTGCCCTGTTCCCAGTATGAGCAGTCTTGGGTGCTCCCTCAAACTACAAAGGAGATGATAAAGCTGAGATGTGTAAAGGGTGAGTACCTTATTGCAGGAACCCAAAAAGGGGTAAAATTTAATCATGTTCAGGTCAACCCAAAAAGCACAGTTCATCATGAAGTATTTATTTTCATCTTAGGGTTACTCAGATCTGCTCATATGAGACTAAAGAGTATTACTCCAATTTCAAAACTTCAAAATAACATTGGCTGAAAAGCTCATGGATATGATTGATGATATGTTGAGATGGAAGAGGAAGCAGTAATGCTCACACCTGGCCTAGGCTTGTTCCCCACACACTGCATCATCCTACCACTAACAAAAAATACTCAAAATATATACATAATACTATGAGAAACCCTAAAAATTAATATCCCAACAGGTATCATTTTGATCACTTTAGTATTTTTGTACTGTTATTAAAACCCTTTCATTTTATTTTGTGCTGCTTGGTGAGATTCTTAAATACAATCTATCAAAACATACAATACCTTTCAAATATCTCTTTTTCTGTAAAAATGTCTAAATGTCCAAAAGGAGAATCCAGGAGATACAAATCAGCATCTTTGTACACTGCCCTGAACAGGAAAAAATGGAAATGACGTCAACTTTCGCATCTCTCATAAATTTAAATAAATATAATTTAAGAAGAATGCCTCAAATCTTTTAATTGATAGACTTTCTACAGCATCAATATGGAGCTGGAGTTTAACATGAAATGTGCTTATAAGACATCTTTTAATAAAGCCTTTTCTTGCTGCAGACCACATTACAAACTAACTCAGTTTTCCATTCATTTCTGTGCAATGAAACAAAGCTGTCTTTGACACAGGTTACTCTGTGTAGAAAGAGATCTGTTTATGGCCTGAATCTGACAGTCCCCATCAATGTACCATGACCATTTCAATGAGAATTTAATGAATACTGTAACATCTACTGGTGCCTGAGCGAATATTGCATATATGTAAATAAACATGTGAAAAAACTTAGGTCTCAGCACTTAATTTCAAAGGTACTTTAAAAAATGGTGAGCAAAAACAAGTGTATTAAATGAGGCATGGTCTTGCAAACATCTTTTGCAATGGGACTGTACAATTTTCAAGTTGAAGACATCAAATAAGACCTTAAACTGTAGGCACCTGGACAAGGCTCACTGAGACCTAAAGCTCTGGTTAAAAGGGATTTTTTAAAAAATTTGAATAGAAGTTCAAAAAAGACACCCTGCCTTCCTCTGTGAGAATGGAAGCCATCATGCAACATCAATCAGAGTATAATTAATAAAGAGATCCGGCCAGCTGCATTTATGTATTTTTTAAAGTATGTTAATCAGTGTGAAAATATTTAATCACCAAGAGAAAAAGCCCTCAATATTAGCTCATTATGTTAATAAAACTAGCAACTTTTTTGAAAAATCCTCTAACACAATGGATTTCATTGACCATACATTATGAAGTCGTGGCTGCACAGCAATAAAAATTCACACTGTTCTGGGTGCTTTTACCAGCAAGAAGTTTGCAGGGTTTTCTTGCTATAATTTGTGTGTTGCACTTAGTACCTACAAAGCTTCTGGCTCTAGGGTACCAGGCCAGCAAGCTGCCTCAAGTGCAGGACATGCACTGTGTATTTCCCTTGGTCCTTTCTTTCCCCTGGTTGCAGGTGCAGGCAATGACAGTGCTCTGTAAGAAAGACAGGCCCCTGCAATCTCCACTTGCTCCTCATGATGGCTGGTTGATGTCACTTCTGTCACAGATTCTCATTTCACTTGACCTTGCTCAGACGACACCAGATAAGTTTATGCAGCCAGTCCAAGGATATAATGCCCAGTTTATCACCAGTTTATTACCTAGGTACAACCCAGGGCTGTAATCCTAAATTTACACACCTAAATTCTCAGAGCTTAGTCCGCAACCCACACCTTGATACCCACACACCTTGTTGCACACTGAGCTTGGACTGGAGCCCGAACAAAATGTAAGACAGTCACATGTGATTGTTTTAAAAATTACCATTCTACAGCTGACAATAAATACATAACTTCTGTGACCCTCCTGGAAACAAGCTAACCATCCAAAAAGTGACAGACATGATTACCAAGAGCATTTAAGAAATAGCCCATGTAAATGTTGCATTTTAAATGAAAACCTAAGTGGGTTTTATGGTTTTGGGGTTGTGTGCTTTGAAAACTTTGCCATGTCTTCCCCTCCTCTTTCCTCTTACTGCACAAACCAGAACCATCCATATGCCTCTTCAGTCTCACAAACCCACACTGAAAGATTCTCTATTTTAATGAACCCATCTTTTAGCCTCACACAGACATGCACATCTTTCAGAGGATACCAGTGTGGATCACTATAAAGTGATTTTACTTCTACACAGTGTTTCTGGGCATGGGAATCAAAACAATTTGCACTTGGCACAGAAATAAATGGGGCCATTTACACATCAGAGCTGTCATTACTGGATTTCTGACAATAGCTAAGTGATTCTGCTGAAACACATAGCTAATTTATAAGACAAACACCTATATTATTGTTCTGTAGACCTTCAGAATTACTTACTAACATTGGAAAGTCAAACAGACAAGGCAGTTATTCATACATACTGACTAATCACTGCTTTCTACTTTTTCTAATGACAGAGAGAAGCCTGAAGTGTTAGCACAAAATGTTTTGGAACATGGCTGCTTTTTTTTTTCCCCCCTCCATTTACCTGCAGACAGGCAGTATGTCATTGATCAATATATAAGCCACTTTGAAGAAATGTCATAGCAGGGAAAGATCCTGGAATATTTATTTGTATCTTCCTATGGGTTTCTTCTGTGCATAAAAAGCTACACTTAAAGGTCTGCATTTCCAAAGACATCTTGCATCAGGGAGGGAAAAATTCATCTTATGCTAAGCTGTAGCATTTGTCAGACATCAAACTTTTAAAAGTAATTCAGTAAATTAATGTGCAGGTGTATCATAAACAAAATTGTATGACTGAACTTAGATTTCTGATAGTAAAATCAAGATATTCCTGATATACCTGGAGGATATTTATTTAGCAGAACATAGTCCATGTGTGTTTAAATGCTTAGTCATAATACATTCCATATCTGTGAGACAGTACACTACTTGAAGAGCAAAATACTCACCTTGCCAGTGAGATTCGTGCTCGTTGACCTCCACTCAGGCTGATTCCACCTTCACCCAGCAGTGTATAATCTTTGTCTGGGAACTTGGAAATATCCTGTTAACAAATTTTTTTAAAGAATCAGTATTTTCAATATCCAAGAAACTCAAGCTACAAACTTGATGGAAGCATAGCGTACAATTGTCTACAGATGGGTTGGACAGCAGTTGGAAAAAAAAAAAGTCCCACAGAGGTTTTTATATTTCATTAGTTTATGTAATCAGAAATGATGATAAGAGAAAACATATCATAGTATTGCAGAAAGCAATCACGAGCTGCAAGATCTTAAGGACAAATATTTGTCTGAATAGTAAATCTCCATAAAAGCAAGGAATATTCCTTCATACAATGTCAATCCAAGATGTTAACTGCTCAAGGGTTCTGTCAAGTAATGATAAATGCACTTGCTGCTGAAGTCAGGGAAAGCAAGAAGAAAACTGTTTCTGAGCTCTTCAAAACCCAGAGAAATATATACTTCAGGCAGGTTCATTAAAAAAGGTTTGACAAGCATTCCTAGCTAGGAATGCTCATGGTTTGCAAAGGGTTTGGGAACCAAGTTCCACTGCTTGGGCTAAGTTATTTAGAACTCAAGACTACATTAAAACGAATCTTTAGCCAGAGATAAAAGCAGAAGATACCATTTCACTCTCATATGAGACACAGAAAGGAGAAAAGGATTCTCTTGTGTTCCACTGGTGGGGATAGCCAGAAATTTTCTTGAGAGGAGTATTTAGCACTGAAATTGATGGTCCATGTAAACCACAGAAATTCATGGAACCACATGGAGACAAGGAGAATGGCTTGTGTGCCTAAAGGCTGTCTAGTTTTTCTACTTTTAGAGTTGCTTTAACAAAAAATATTAATTCTGCCTTCAAGCCTTATCTGACCTACATCCATAAGCCAATACAGTGACACCACTATCACTGTGGTGGATGTACTTTCAGCAGACTTTTCCCAGAAACACAGGCTGGATGAGCTTCCTGTGCCTCATGGCACCTAGGCTTCCAGGGGATGCAACTTCAGGGCAGTCTGACTGTGCCAGGAGCTCCCAGTGCCTGTGCTCACTGCCCAGCAGCACCATACTGCCTGTGCACACCTTCCTGCTCCCAAGGCAGGAATCCCCTGCAGCCAAGGAAGCTGACTGAGGCATCCAGTACCAGAAAAAATCAGCTCCAGTGTTCCCATGCACCACACATATTTTCCTTTCAGGGCAGCATCTGGAGGAAAAAAGGTGGCATGCATTATCCCTCAGAACCTGAGCTTCTGAGAGGGATCTTTAGGCCGTGCTCTGGAAGGGGTATCCTGGTTTGGGGTCTTGTCCTGCAGGCAGCCAAGAGGCAGGCAGGCACTCTGCTGTCTGCATGCTCTCTGCAGCACCCACAGAAATCCTATGGCTTCCAGACTGGAAGACACAGGAAGCACTATCAGGGCAATTCTATCCAGGATTCTCAGTTGAGCTGCTCTCTGTAAGTTCGTATTCCATACAAAGTCACAATCCAGTTTTGATGGCCCCTGCTGTGATTTTGATGGTTGATCACTCTCTGTTGGGCAGCCTATTGGCACTCCAGGCCTCTGAGGTTTTGCAGAATAAATAAATAAATAAATAAATAAATAAATAAATAAATAAATAAATGACCTTCCAAAAAATGTTTCCTTCTTCCTCCCCTGCAAATTGCCCTGACCTCAGGAACAGAGTGAACAATGCTGTTCAGACTTGGAACAGCGACAGATGAACGGTCCTGTCGCTCAAGAGCTAGAAACTGACTGCCTGGTCTGTCAGGAAATGGGAGATCCTCACAAGTCTTTAATTTGATAATAGCATTTACTTCCTGACTTAGAGGATTCTGACCTTAAAATCAAGATGCTCTTATGTACGGAAAATCTATTGCAGGTGATTTTTAAATTATCCTCACGTTAACTAGTTATTTCTCATAAATAGAGCCACACAAGCAAATCCCTGGTATTAATATAGCTCAAGTATTAGCAGAAAGAGGAATGGGAAAAACAGTGCCAGCAACAGTTTTAAAGAAAATTTTTCTGAATATGAAAAAATCACCTTCCTATAAAGTCATGAAGCATTTAGAGAGAACACATGAAATTCTGGCATAAAAGGTCTTTTGGCATTTCTTTGAGACAACCCGGTCAGATCACTTGTGATCTTATTATGTATGCAGGAGTCATGTTACTCATCTGTAACTGGCATTAACGTAGGGGTTTGCAAGATTAAGTATCCAGACCTCTGAGCTGATTTAAGCTGTTTCCCATTTCTGCAAGTACTGCAGCCTGTAATGGTGCTGGTGCTCTTGATTTGTCCTGATTCCACTCCTTCCCAAAAAACCCAGGTGAAGAACTGGGCCCAGAATGTGTTCTCCTGCAAACAGGGTAAAATCCCAGCTCTACTGAAATTCATTCCAGGGTTCCCATTACTTTAAAGGTTGTGGGATTTCATCAGATATTTCTTTGCAGGTGTGTCAACATGGAATTTTAATCAGACTTTTAATGAGTTTCCCTTCTGCTCTCCTCTACCCTTCACCTCAAGATAATATATGGCATGGAACAGACAAAGAACTTTTCAGGCTGTAATTATATTAATTAAAAAATGTTTAGTAATTTCTTTCTAAGGCGTAAACAAAGTAATGAAGTCCAATAGACACACAATGCTATTTGTTGGAACACGCATGACCTATTGTAAAAAAGTACATAGGGCTGGTCCAAATACATCCTTGCTGTCATTTTATGCAGGAAGTGAAATCAAGCCAGGGACAAACCTAATGTCATGATGCTGAACGGCACAAGACTCAGCATATTAATGAAATATGAAGTAGCCACTGGATTTTCTTTAACTTATCTATTTCTAAATGCTTAAATTGAGAAACCAGTTGGTAAGTATTCATACATGAAAACCCCTACAGTTCCCACAGACATTAATTACTTTAGTAGATGCTTCTAATATCAGGAGCTAAAAAGTTGCACACTCAAGTAGAAGGCATCCTTTTTGCATTTTTTGCTATTTGCATTTTTTGCAGTGAAAATGCCATATTCATCTACCTCGGCAGAAAAGGGATTGCCCTCGTAATACCTTTGGGCTTGGTAAGGAAGAATACAGCCAGGATAGCCTCAGGGTGAACAGGAAATATGATCTTGTTCCTAAAAAGGGAAACCTCAGAATGGACTTCACACTCCAAATCTTTTCTGTAGAGATTAACTGTTATCAGAATAATTTGATAAATCATTAGCAACAACGAAGATAATAACGCATGACAGAAAACAGTCTCTAAGAACCAAGAGTTGCTTAATATGTCCAAGGTTACTCAAACTACTCAAGCAGTTCTAATGATAGAATCCAAGTACTTTATTTACGTGACTTATTTTTCTTCCTTAAATTTGTCCTTAATTATGTGGGGTTTGATCATCTCTCTTCTGCCTTCCCTCATAAAAGACAAAACAGTCGTGAAACTGATGGAACAGAGCAGCAGTCTTGACTCTCTGCATTTCACCTTCATTGTATTTCAGTTCTCTATTCACCTTCTGTTTTTATTATTGTCATCTCTACAGTAATCTCTATTCCCTTCCTTTTCTTAATTGCCATTAACATTCCCTACGATTATTTTGACAGTTCCCAGAAAATCTCCCTACTCTCATTGCTACCAAAGTACTTCCTTTTTCATCATCATCATCATCAATCATCATCGTCATCATCATCATCTTTTGAGTTTTTAAGGTTTTGAAATCAAGACCTGTGTTTCAGACTCATACCTACTACAGAATACTTCTATGAATTTTTAAAAGATAAAGAATTTTCAAGAATTTCTTGTATCTTGACTTTTAGGTAACAAGCTGAACATACTTGAAATCTAATTTTCCTGGGAATTAAGCCAGAAAAAACAGACTTTTTAAAAGTATTTCAAATAAGATTTTGTTTAAATTTTATTTTATTTTATTTAGGTGACATGGTGCTAATAACACCAAGGTTGTGGGTTCAATCCCCAGATGGGCTTAAGAGTTGGGCTTGATGATCATTGTGGGTCCCTTCCAACTGAGGATATTCTGTGAATCTGTGACATATGATGTGGACTTTCTGCCTGAAAGAGACATTTATACTCTTCTAGCTGTTCGTACTAGGATGTGATAAACTTCACCTTGACATGCCAGTGGCTCTACCCAGATGAGAAGACAAGCTGAGTCACTTGCTGTTACATAATTTACACCATAGATATATACCTGATTAGATAACCAGGCCACCATTTATTGCCCTCTTGTAGAGAATTACATACCACAATGCACTCTGTTCCACTCTTGAACCCTTTATTGTCCCTCTCTTCCACACAGTTTGCAATCTGCCCATTTTCTTTGTGAAAATGAGGCTCGAAATCACGGCACAAAGTATTTCACTCACTGACATAACTTCTCAACACCTACTGATTTAGTCACGTGACAAACACCCCCCCCCCAGCCCCAAAAAACCCAAAACCAAAAAAAAAAACCAAACAAACCAGCACACACACAAAAAAACCGTCAACCAGACAAAAACCAATCTAAAATCAGCACAGATAAAAGGAGCTGGAGCAGTACATGGAATGCAAGGATGTGTTTCTGTTTTGGAGCATTCTTGACACTGCAATGAACTTCTCCCTGCAGGGCGGATACCAACCTTTGCAAGGAGACATTGAACGCACAGGAACACAAACCTGGGCTTGGCCTACTGAGTATCTCTTTCTATAGTTAATCTCCCCACAATCTAGTTATCAGATGAAAATTAATCTCCTGCACTCCCAGTGAACCCCGCTCAAAACCCTACAGAATCTGACCACAACCTTCTTTAGTACTATTATATAATTCAATTTCACATGGAAACACTTCTTCTATTTGCATGCCATGTTAAACATTACATTCAGGAGCAGCTGGTGTCTCTCAAATCAGAACATGTGTTTACTTAGAGAGTGGTAATCTCTCAAAGGTAGTTAGCCATTATGTGTTTATGGACCCTTAGGTAACTATTGAAGGATCAAATTAATTAACTAGGTGAAAAAATATCTATCTTACATAACAAGAAGGTAAAACTGGAAGTTATAGAAGTATGGCTTTAAAACTCATTAACTACTGGACCCAATCAAATGTGATAAGATGCTTGCTTATTTTTAAACACCAATAACTATAACAGGCCTGCTTCTGTAGTCTTGACTGGAGGAATGTCTTTTCTTAGGATGAGTTTGTTCAAAGTTAACAGCATTTAAACATGAAAATTCCTGTTTCAACTGTCCAGAGGTTATCAAGCTATTACTTGATTTAACACTTATTGTGATAAAATCAAACAAAAATCCCATACCCTGCATATAGCAGGCTATTAATAATGATTTTTCAACCTAAATATCTGAAAATAAAGTCACATTCCTTTCCCATTTTTCATAACATGAATAAAAAGGATTTTGCAAAATCACATGCCACCTACAAATTAAATCCCCCAAATTTTCATTTATATTCATGTTATCCCTGCCATTACATTAATATAACCTCCAATTAATACAATCCTTAGGGAAGTCACATTTGTAGAATTACTTCAAATTTAGTGGCAAGTTTCCACAGACATACAAACTCAGGAAGTTCATATCTCTCAGTAGCTTTTACAATATATTTGGTCCTTAATTTGATGTGTTAGGCAAAAGTTCAGACTCTCTTGCTACAATTTTTTATTATGAATGTGATTAAAGGTACTTGATAAAAAGGGTAAACCACTTTGTCAAAAGTGCTGCTGAAGCAGCACCGATTCATTTTATCTTACTTTTTGAGTACCTCTAAATTTGCCTATGGGTATTGCCTTTAGAAAATGTTCTCAGAATCCAGACCAATTACATCTTGTCTTCTCTCTATTATAGCAGGCCAGTATAAGACTTCAGAGGGAATAGATTTGAGGTAACACCCACAAACTCAAAAGTACTCTTATTAAAACAATTCATTTCCAAAAAGCTTCTAAATAAAGGACAAACAGTAAGGACTACTGATCTGTGCTGGAAGAGTTTAACCTAGGAGGTTAAAACCTTCACCTTTTTATTTGCTTACTGGCACCTTAATTTTCAAGGGCATATTAAATTAAGCATGCATCCTGCTTTCTTGCTTGCTAGAATAATCACTGTTTCTCAAGAAAAGGAAAAGAGAGCAAGAAGGTAATGTAGAAGGAACAGGTAGCCCTTTTCCTATGCCTGTTTTACTGTGATGTTTTGCAGAATGTGTAGGGTAATTCAAATGTATTGACATTCCCTTGAGTTCAGCATCACACAAAAACATGGGCAATGTCTACACACAACTTAGATCTCATTGCAGTCATATTCAGTGTGTGCCAGGCTTTCAGAAAGAATTTTTGCCAGTAAGGTTATTTCTTTTGGATATCAAGAACACTAAACTCTTTTTTGTTCTTTCACCTTTTACTTCTTTTCTCTTAAACTTGTCCCATTTACAAATTGCAGTAATAAGAACAACATTGTAAACATGATTTTAACTCCTCTGATGCCCTCCTTACTCTCAAAGGAAAAATATAATCATGAAATGTAATTGTAAGCAAGTTCTGAATAATTTTACACAATATAAAGCAGGCCCAGACTGACATCCTAGTGCATTGTGCCCTACACAAACACAGTTTGTCAAACTATCTTGGCATATCATTTATGAGCTATGCAGATTTCCAATATATTATAACAATTTTCTTTTTAATCTTCATCTATCTTCTGTTTCACAGTACATCATGAACAGGTGTAATGGCACAACTGTAGGATAGGTGAATTGCATCAAGGCAAAAAGATTGAGAAGATGAAGGGAGAAATCTCTAATGAGAGTTAAGAAAGTACAAATGTAGTTACCTGAACTACTTGGACTAAAAAATGTCCCATTTCAGTGCTCTAAATTCCTATAAATTATGTAAGCTCATAAAAGAAATAAAAGAAAACCCTTTTGTTGCTCACTGCTTTTCAGTAATATTTTTTGTGATTAATCAAAATTACCTGGAGAAGAAATCATTTTTTAACCTTCCTTTTGATGGTTCCATACACAAATAGAACTAAATGCAAAGCTGTGAGAATATCTTTCAGAACAACATAAAAATTTCTTCCAGTCAAGACAAACCTACCAAAGCAAACCTGTTGTTTATATAATGGCCAACATAACCAGATTTGCCATTCTCTACAACTTTACAGAACCTAACATTCGATACATTCTAGCCTCTCAATAAAAATCTGATTTCCTATACAGGGAAAATTCTATTCTTGGACACTTAAAAATATGGAAAGCTCTGGGAAATATTTACTTGCACTTTCCATCTTTCACAGTTGCTTAGAGATAAATTTACTTTGCATACTTAGAAATGCTAAAGAGGATCTAAGTGGTACCTCCTTAGTAAATTAACTACATACCAAAAAAGTCAGGCAGGAGAACGTAGCACTGACTTTTGTGAAAATTCTCATGCACCCCGAATTATATAAGTTACACTTCTGTAATATCATTTCCATCTCTCTATAGACCTAAAACAAAGTGGAGAGCACCTTGTATGACATCACCTGGCTTCAGCATCCTGCTCTGCAGCAGACAAGAACAGGCTACTCACTGTGTGTCTGAAGTCCCAAACCCAAGTAAATGCTATGACATGACCCACATAGAGTGACCTGCAGTATTTTATTAGCACTAATAAAGAAGAAGGGGAAAAGACATCAAATTTACAAGTTGGACTAGATCTTCAGTTTGCTTTCTCTATGGATTGATGGTGGAAATGGCAAAGTAAAAAGGGCACTTCACAGGTATATTACTTTCACCCTACTAATATATCTATTTGCCCACTGGATCAAAGACATATCTTTGTATTCCAAAAGCATTTTGGTGAGTATAGAGCTTGGAAATAAATCTGACTTAGCCATTGTTAAGAGCTCTATATTAACCGACTTGGAGCATATGTGCAGTAAGGAAATGAACTTTCTTCTCTCACCAATCCTTGGTTTCTTGAGGGCTCCATGTAAGAAATAGGCTCAGGAGACCTGTTTTCAGGTGGCATATATAACTACCTAGGAAGGTTGCAGAGAAGGGGGGCAGAGTGAACTCAGGCAAAACTCCTCTGGTTTCTCCCTTCTGAAGAGCAAGCTCAAACACACACACACAAACTCCAGTGCAAAGCACTAATATAATAAACCCCCAAAAGGTCACACTGGGGAATAAACAGGGAATTAATATTTTAAATCCGTCCCTCAATCTGCCATACTCAGTCTTGTTTGGTAACTAATACATGAAAGCTAACAAGACAAGAAAGTATAATAATAGCAATAAGGTAATGCATTTGGCTTCCTTCCAGACTATTCTGCCTTCTCTTCAGGGCAGCCCAATTTATTCGATCCAGGAGAAAAAAAAAATGTATAGGTATCAAACCTGATCTCAGATAATAAGCCTGCTAGGAGGTGAAGCATATCATTCTGCACAGAGCTGCACCAACATAGATCAAAGCTGGCTTGATTGAGCCTGCTTGGAGAAAAAAAGGAGCTGAGCCTGCTGGGACACTGAGCCATCCCATGACTGCTGAGACACCAAGCTGTCCCACCAGCACTGAGACACCGAGCCACCAGCAATCACCTGCTGCTCTAGGAAGGGCCTGGCTTGGGAAGCCTCCTTGGGCAAGGGCAGTTTTGAACTGCTGAAGCCAGCTGTTTCTTGGAGCTTTGGCATTAACTATAACTTTCACAGCCGGGGTTAAGGACAACTCTACAGAAAGCCTGACAGAGAAGTTGTTCATTCTCCTGTTTTCAGGAGCTTCCCAAGAGATTTCCAGCAAACCAATTGAAAAATCCAAACATAAGCTGAAATGGCCAGAAACATATAGGGAAATATTACTTTATTACTTAACTATACCCTGCTCTGAAATTAAATGCAGTAGTAACCTTAATTTATTTTTAAACAGACTGGCTATGGTTTCTTGCCTGACTGATGCTAAGGAGAAATATGTTTCACTATGTGGCCAAAAGAGAAATCCTGCTCAGCACAGTGAAATATTTACTGTTTTTATCTGTATATTACAGACAAAATCTTAAGGCATAGCAGATTTTGCAAAGGTCTCAAATGCTGTCCCCTTTTGTATCTTGCCATGTGTAAAATGTATTTCCCTATACTACCCTCTGTCAACATCAAACATATACAATGACATTTTATTGTACTTGTACTCCTTGTGGACTACATGCCACATAAGGATCAATCCTGCAATTATTTCCAGTGTAAGAACTATCAGTGTATACACAGAAAAAATCCCAAAATTACTCAAGATTTTCTACTAAATAATTCAGATTTCTGCCACAATTTTGCAGTTAACCCTGGAGCCATTTTTGAAATGCAAAAGAAAGGAAAGGTTAATTTCCTAAACTGTTAGGAAAAGCTTCTTTATGTGAAAGAAATATGACAAAAAATTATAGGAATAATATATTTGTACATAATTTCTTCAGCATCAGTATGTTTACTCAGGTTTTTAGCAAGCAAGGAGGGCTGAGAAGACAGACACCATATAAAATCTGAGCCAGCTTACTTAGCTTCTGTTGTGTAAACTATCAGAACTGCCAGTGTCAGTGTATCTCCCAGGCAGCTGGCAACAAGGTGACTTGCAATTCCACAAAATTGGGATGTCAGGCTGAGTTCCTTAAATATCAGAAATTTCTCACTTGCTTTAAGCCCCATTCCCATACCTTTTCTTTGGGGTTTTTCACTTGGGTTGGGTGACAGGTGTTAAAAGTCCTAGATGACTAACCTCTTCTAGCTGGCAGGCTTTGATGACACTCTTGTACCGGTACTCATCATAGGATACACCAAAAATTATGTTCTCTTTTATTGTTCCAGGCATGATCCAGGAGACTTGAGGTGAAAAGGATATCCTTCCACTGTGTTTAATTTTACCCTGCGAAGGCTCCAATTCTCCCATTATCAACATCAGAAGAGAAGTCTGGAAAAACATTAACACTTGATTAATATATCAGAGATCTGTACAACAAAAAGAAATGTTGCACATAGTGAGAGTCACTCTGCCAAGTCACTTAAATGGCATATTTGTCTCATCAAGAGTGTCCCTGTAAGTACTCGTTTAGTGCAAACTGCAATTAGTGGAGATTTTCTTGATATGTATGATTCTGAAAGGCCTCTAATATAAGAGAAACTTAATTTAATAACTGATAAAAGTTGTGTAAGATACCTTGTAAAAAAAGGCATGCTGCTCCAACAGTATGTCATTTTAATGAAGCTAATTTTACAAGGTAAGAATCTATCTATGAAACACGTACAAACATAGGCTACTGTATTTATAGAGAATTCTATTTGATTTTCACATTATCAGTGACTATTTTGTTTGTTCTTTGTGAAACATAATTCATGTTTATAATTTTGCTAGTGCTTATAAGTTTTTTATCTGTATTGCCCTGAGAAATGCAACTTCTCTGTGTAAGTATATACAATTGCTGAGTGTGATCTGAATTTTCCTCTGTACTGTTAACTCATTTACGTGAATGCATGACCTAAGTATATTTACTATTTCCCTTCATAAAAGAGCTGATTGCAGTTTCAGTACTGACATGTTATAATTTCAAAGTTAATCAGTAGCTTGTAGTAACCTTGTCGCACATCATTGGCTACTAGATCAAAGAATAGAATTGAGAAATACACGGAAAAATTTGTTACCCAGCCATTGCAGTGGTGTTCTTGTCACTAATAAACAGTCAGCAAAGCTGGGACGTAACAGCCAAAGATCTAAAAAATCTGTCTAAGTCATAGTTTCCTGCTGTCAAGCCCAGAGATCCTTTTGTAAGTTATACAATTGACTGGGGGAGTCTCATGAGATTCCTTCCCTTATACCAGAATCTGTCTGTTCCAAAATGCTGAATAAGAAGTTCCCAATCTTGAGAAGGACAGTCATTTGGTATGTTTTGTACACTGGATGTTAAACCACTGCATCTTGTGCTATAGAACACAAATTAAAAAACAAAACAAAACCAAAACAAACCCAGTCTAATGCTGAAGCAATATTGAAGAACTGATGTCAGGCTTCATACCTGTTATAGATTTAATAATCAATATAGATAAAATTGTCTAGTCTGTTTCATGGGCCTGGCAATTTCTGGAATATACAGTAACAGCCTCAAGCACCATGAAGGAATCCTTACATTAAGAATGTGTAAAGGAAGGGCAGTATTCTTTGGGGAGTGGTGGGTGGGAGGCGAACCTTATTTTTTGACTTTTATAATATTAAATTTTTGACTTAATATTATAAGGCTTTTGTTTTTATTGCCTTGGAAAACACAATTTTTTTGTATGCATATACTCACATAGACTGTTCAATGTAATCTGAATTCTCCTCAATTTCCTATGTAGCAGAATAAAGGAGATATACCTACATCCTTCAGCATTTTCTAGTTCACATTTCTACATTACAATTACCAGCATTAGCAATAGATAAAATACTCTGTTAATTCAGAGGTATCACATTAAAATGCACTTTATCACATCATCTTGAGGACAACCTCATGTTCTGAGTCCCTTGATCTCTCTTGTGGGGATCATTAATGAAAAATAAGAAGCCTTAATCATACTGAAATTGATGGGTCCTTTGTCATTGACTCCAACAGACCAAAGATTTTACCCCATACAAGTAAAAGAAATCATAATATTTTCACCTATAATTTATTAAACAGGAGAAGCATAATGAACATTTGTTTTAACTTTCACATTTCCTCAAAAAACCCACTGAAGATGAAAAACTCATCAAAACTCATCTAATTACTTGCTCTTCAAAGAGAATAAGAGTATCACAGTTCAACTCATTTTATACTAATGATGTTAATTAGATGTGTCATCTGCAAACTAAATGCATTGATAACATTTTCGGGTAGTAAAATGATGAATAATCTAAACCACAACTTTTCACAGGAAACCGCCAGGTTCAGTAGCATCTCCCAGGCTTTCACATGGGTCTCAGGAAGCCCAAGTGAGGCACTATAGGAACCAGAGCTAAGTGATCAGGTACATCACATGTCCAGGGCACACATACCTGGCTGTGCTCCTGTCAGTCTTGTCAGGTTACAAACCATCTTATGTTCAATTTTTTTCCTTAAAATGTTAGCAAGGCAGGAGAAAAAATGCTTTCTAGCACACTGAGCCATCAGAATATCTATTCTATATTCTTCATTGTTTTTAAAACAAGGAAGATTCTTACCATGAGCCTTAACTTTAGGTTTCAGTCTTCATTACTTCTGTAAAATTTCCTTTTATTTCCAATCAGAAAACATTTTGTCATTAAATTGCTATTTCCTTATATTTCTGTAGCCTTGTATTACAAAAAATATCCAGCAAAAACTATATCTCATATTGGCCACAGTATAAAACTTCAAGTAACTATTTTAGTGAAATTTGCAGATTATCCATAATTTTTCCTGCAGCCATCATTTCTGCAGCAAGCACAGGATAGCAAGAATATGGTAAAAGTACAGGTAACAATACAGGTAACAACATAATATTATTCCTTATAGTTATCAGGACTCTTGTTGAACCAGCAGAAACAGAAATACCTTGCCTGCTCCAGTAGATCCAGAAACAGCTAATAGCTGCCCCTTCTCAATCTTGAAATTTATATCCTGAAGAACAGGAGAGGCATGAAGGGGAAAATTGTTGAAGAAGAGATTGCTGTCAGTGCTAGGAGCTTTGCTGTTGCTGTTTTCCTGGTTTGCTTTTACAAACAGCTCTCCAATTCCCTGCAACATACATGGGTATATATTTGATGTACATAAAAAATAAATAACACATGCATATGCAGAGATGTATATCATACTATGGATTTATGAAAACATATGAACTTACTTTTCTCATGTTACTTTGCCTATCAATAAAAGACTCATTATATTCTTAAATATTTTTTTAAATGTATGTATTCGACTTGTGCCAAAATTTGTGGACACAAACAAAATTTGCTTATTATAGAACTGTTTTCCAATGTTTATACATGACATAGCCTGATCCTGTTTTTGGGCTGGCCTAAGTCAGTAATAACTGCTTATTGCAGGCCTTAATACTTATTAAAAGGTTTCTTATGCATTTTCTCAACTGTGTATAATTTGATAGCATGCATTAATTACTTGCTAAGTATTCCTTGCTAAAAGCTGAAGCTAGTTAAAATGAAGGAGTGTAGGCTGCTCTTTTTAGAGAGCATCATGGTAAATATTTTTTAAAAATATATACACTCTGTGACTTAATATAGTTTGGGTAAAAGTACCAACCTCATCCCAAAAAGCTGTTACTTTGTCCAGCTCAACCCCAGTGGTTGTTAGATTATACTCCGGAGCTTTATATTCTTTTTTCAGCAAGAAATCCTAGAAACACCATGAAAGCAGATGAAACAGTAAGGGACAAGGTCATATTGCACAAAGCAGTCCATATTTGCTTACAAGGGGCACTAATGTTTCTGGTGGCACTTTTGCATTACACTGCTTTCAGCAAAAGGCATAAATATAAATTATACGTTTTTGGGTGCAGAAGGAAAGGTTTTTGAAACTACCAATTCTTTCATTGCAAGTGAAAACATAGCTATAAAGATATTTGGTTCTGATTTAGAAAGAATATCAACACTTGGCACTTGTTTTGCTTTCAGGAGTTGTATCTGGCAAGATCACCACTCTGAGTTTAACCCTTTTCAAATAAAGCTTTGGTTTTGGAGTAAGATGTAGAAGGTTGCACTCTGGTAAACAGTGAAACAAAGGAGCTACGTGCTGGTATTGCCCTTTTCCAAAACTGCAAGAGTTTAAAAGAGTTGGAATGATCTCTCTACCAATAAAAATAAAAGGCAGATAATGATCCTGGCAAGCACAGCACTGATGCAGTGTAATTTCAAATGACACAAGTTAGCAACCTGGTGCTCCTGCTGCCTTCTGGGATAGCATTAGGAAATAAGAGTAAGCCTACGTTAATGTAGGAAAGACAGCCTCTCTATTCCATTATTTTATTAAGGTTATATAGTCTGTAGATATCATCTCCTCCAAATTCTACTTTTTTAAGTTATGTGGAAGCAAATAGATCTACATGGGCAATACAATGGAAAACCTACTCAGACTCATGGGGAAATCAGTTCTCGACAGTACACTTGAAAATTTTCCAAGAAGAAGGGTTCTATTGGCATAACAATTAAGCAGCTGATTGAAAGAGCAGGAGCTGAAAAACTGGAAGGCATGACACACACGGTTTACAGGGAAAAAATAAAAAGGAAATTATAGCTACGCTTTTATAACGAAGGGGTCATCCAGTGGAGTTCCTAGAGCAGTGATAGTCAGATACTGAAATATCATGATCTAAAAAACTCATGAAAATACAACAACTCAGGGGATATACCTGATCCAGTTAACTCTCTAAACTGCTGTGGAAATTAAATAAGAGAGATGTATGAGTGTCTAATTATTCTCATGTATATTTTTTAAGACTAGTAAAGGGCTTTGGTTTTCTGGGATTCTGTCCTGTCTGTTTATGGGGATTATACTGAACCTGCCACAAATAGATGATTATTTATGGATTCTGGAGCACCCATTTGCTAGTATCCCCAAAGAAAGCATTCAATGAAGTCAGGGCAGTGCTGTGACCACTGGGCTTGCCACTTCTGTGACTGTGTCCCGGGCACTGGACACACTCTTCCAGGAAACAGGAGAGACAGGATACTTCCACTAATGCCTAGGGAATTTGAGAGCACAAGGAAAGCCTATAATGGAACCTAACAAAGCAGCCTTCTGAATGTCAAATAGAAAGGTTTATGGCTAGATTTCTTGAATTTCCTGCCTGGTTGAAAATCGTAAAAATCCTACACCTGCCTCTTATTCTAGACTGAGGTTCAGACATCTGATTAGGATCTTTAGGTACTGTATTAGTTATTTTTATCACACTAAAAATAATAAAATCTATGTTCTACGAAAAACCCCACATCCAAAAGTATGCAATGAAAAAGGCCTAAGATTTCACCCCAAAATAGTGTAAGAATTCTCTACCTAGGGAGTAATTTCAGAATAGCAGGTAAAAAAGATAGATTTAATGAGAATCCACCCTGATTTGACTCTGCAGATAAGCCTGTCATGCTGGTACGTGAGCAATTGATCCCAGTAAATAAAGTGGGTAATAATTATTTGACTGGTACCTTAATTATATTTGCTACTCATAATGAATGAGATGCACATTTGCATTAAATGGACTGTCTTCTGCTGTTGTTGCCACCAATATCCAAAAAAACAGAAGATCTGTGACTCCAGCTCCTGGAAACCATACTATATAAAACATGTACTAATTTTGAACTTCCTTTTCTGAAGAAAATAATTTCTTAAGAACCACAAGTCATGATTTTATTAAGATTCTTGTTCTGCAATGCAAAACTAACTAAATGTCACTGTTTAAAAAAAAAAGCAGCAAGCAGGTAGCACAAGACTTGTGTGGTTATGCTGCCTGGGGAACAATATCAAGATTTATAATGATACTTCATGGTGTTTAGTCAAAGCCACATATATTCAAAAAGTTCACATAAATGCTGTGTGCTTTTGCTGATCAGCTGACAAGATAACGCGATATAAAGAATTAGCTTACGTACTTGGGAAGATTTCAGTCTATGTACTGTACCTGTATTTTGTTTATTGCTCCAATAGAGTCATACCAGGTCTGTACAGAGCTGGGAAACTGCCTGGTCACTGTCATTCGAAGAACAATGCAGAAGGAAATGGTGGTAAATATTTTTCGGAGAATAATTCCTTTAGTCACAGCATACGGAAGCACAGCTAAGAACACCACAAAAAAGCCCGAGAAGAAGAAGGCTGAGCTGTTGAAATATCTCATATAAGCAGCTTTTCGGGTTAGCTTCAGTTCAGTTCTGTTAAAAAAAAAAAAAATTAGTGTAAGATTTCATGGTTTACATCTTACAAATATTTTGGATGGAACTGTCAGCATAACAATTAACTCAGAAGCTTATTAACAATTAACTCACCCTTTTATTTTCTAGAATTGCAGCTAAAAAGTAAGACTCCAAACTATTTCTGGGCCTAAAAAATTCTTAAAGTCAAATTTTGACATCAATGTTCAGAGATGTCAGACAAAGTAACAATAATCTGTCATGATTTACATACTGAATAAGCCACAAGCCTCTACAATTCCTGGCACAACCACCCTCAAGCATCTAACACTGTGGTATGTGATGTACTCCCAGAAGCATCACCCCATACTCATTTAGATGCATAACTTCTCTAGAAAAAAGATACTTTGGAATGCCAGATTTGCTATATGTTACCATAAAAAAACCTTACCATAGACAACCTGATTATAAGGTCACCTTATTTTGCATGGCAAGCTACTAATGGCTTCACCAGTGAATTAAGCTGCCACTAAACCTCAGTTTGAAGAGGTGGAGGGCAGGGAGTCTGCTCTCCACCCTCCCTTCTCCACAGAAGCTCAGTCTACAGAGAAGCTTACTGATTCCTGTGCAGTCAGGAATGCAATCAGTGATTACTCCTAGGTGTTTCCACAAGATCCATGCATCTTATAGCAAGCTATTAAATAAAAAGATAAATAAGCCAGGGGATATAAATAATTTTCTGAGTTGATAGCTCTAACTCACAGTGCTGAAGATTTCTACTGACCGCTCTCATTTTGATCCTGTTCAGTTCACATCCCCCAGCTGCCCTGCAGCTCAGTTTTGCCTGGACAGAAGCACCTCTGCTGCAGTGACATAGCAGTTGCCCTCCTGCAAGAGCAATTAACTGGGGCTAGAAATGGTGCTGGACCCCAAGATGCCCATTCACTGGGTGAGTGCTATGGCCACTGGAACACTGTGCAGAAGTTTGCAGTCGCATTGCTGATGGCAATGCCTGGTGTTGCAAGGCTGAGCACCACAACCTTTATGTGCCTTCTCATACTGACCCAGTGTCTGTATCCAAAGTTCATCCACACTGGGGCTGTGTGAAACACCCATTCAGCTCCCCATCACACATGCATGAGACTTGTACATGCATCCAGCATCTTACCAACTTTTGCCAGCCAAAGAGATCTTAAAAATCCCTGACAGAAAATCCGAGTTCAGCGCTTTTTGGAGCAGTGCCTAGCATTCCTTGTTAAGTCTGTATTTCACAAGAGAAGCCTGAGTAAAGCATCCAGATGTGCAAGTCACCACCATGATAGAGCTACTGCCTTGAGAAAGGGCCTTGTAAGTCCCTCCAGAGCGAAACTGCGAGTGGCAGCACTGAATAGGGATAACAAAGATTTTGGGACTTGGTGCTCATCCAGTCCCATATAAATATCTGGCTAGAAGCTATCAAAAAGCTCCCCAGTTCTGAAGAATACAGCCCTACTCCAAAGGGGCGGAGTGGAATAAAAGCACTAACACCTTTTTCAGTATGTTCTCAAGTACCAGCTACAGATTGATGAAGCCACAACAAAAGCTTCCCAGAGGTGGTTCTGTCTGTGATACAGAACTGAAAGCTCTCTAGATAGCACACTTACTTGGGACAGGTCTTGCTGATGCAATATGAGTACTTGGAAAGAGATGTAAGGGACCCTAGGAGCCTTGTGCATATACAGAGTGTAGACTGGGGTATGCCTGGTTTTGGAGTGATGCTGCAGGAACCAGTACTCATACATAACCTTGAGATCTCATGAAGTGACCTTAAAGTTCTTGCTTTATATAATGATGTGTCTCTGCTGGCAAAGTACAGACACTTCCAACCTTCACCTTTTCCAGTGCTATGCTATGGTTTAGAGGAACAGTTTGGTGGGGTGGTTTTTTACTTCTCTGAATTGCAAAGCCCATAGGAGTGCAGGTATGTTTATTCAGGCACCTGTTATTAACAGTTGTCTTCAGTGCAGACTTAAGAGGGCACAGAGTAGATAACCCATATTGGTGTCTCTGAATTAACTGAAGCTGATTAAACTGGCTTGTATCAGAAAATGCCAGTATGCAGAAATGGTTTTGTGATGACTGAATTGCAACACACTGGCTAAAATACAGACATGGCTTCAAGCACAAAGTCTTGTTTCCTAGCAGCTTAACAACCCAAATGACTGGGAAGTCCTGCAGAGCTGATTCCACAAGCCAAATTCAATTGAAACTCTGATACTCCTGGATTGACTTGCTCTGGCGATGTCTTCACTGAGTGACCTACTGGATGACTTTAAAAAAATACAGAAGAATCATAGAATTATAGGATGGTTTGGGTTGGAAGTGACCTTAAAGTTCATCCAGTTCCAACCCTCCAGCCATAAGCAGCAGCACCTTCCACTAGACCAGGCTGCTCCAAGCCCCATCCAGCCTGACCTTGAACACTGCCAGGGATGGGGCATCCACAGCTTCTCTGGGCAGTCTCTGCCAGGACCTCAACACCCTCACAGGGAAGAACTGCTTCCTAATATCGAATATAAATCTACCCTCTTTCAGTTCAAAGCCATTCCCCTTTGTCCTATCACTATGTACCCTTGCAAAACCTCCCCCTACTGATTTCTTGTAGACTCCCTTCAGGTACTGAAAGGCCTCAATAAGGTTTACCCAGTGCCTTCTCTTCTCCAGGCTGAATAATTCCAACTATCTGAGCCTTTCTTCATAGGAGAAGTACTCTGATCTTGTAATATTGCTAGCACTCTTGTCTTTTAAAAATCCATGCATCATACAATAAAAATTAACTCCAGCATTGTAAAATTTAATATAAATTATTACAGAAAATACAGCTAATAAAATAATAGTCCAGTTTCCAGGTTTCTGTGACCAGTTTGTGGACTACAATTTATTTAATTAATTTCTAGAGTATTTGCTATCATGATGTGCTCTCAAATTTCCTTAAAGCAATGCATGTGACTAGAGACATCAGGGGAATCCTAAACTAGTTCCACCCTCGAGCTAGCACTCATGACCTGGATTCTGACTGAGTTTCTCTGATTGTTTATAGTAAATAATTGCAAATTATAATGGTAAAGAACACCTCACTTTCCCTGGATTGTCTTTCAGAAAGCAGCTGAACAAGAAGGTGTTTGTGGAACAATATAATTTTATGTCTGTTATTTACATGATAATATTGCACTTATATTTCTTTTATTTTCCCAATCACACACCTGGCACAGAATTTTATTTCTCTGTAAAGGACTAAACAAACACACAGGACACATGGGAGAGCTTTCATGCGGCGTCACCCATCAATCAATATGTCACTTCTCCTCCTTTTCCCAGAGCTCCTTGCTGGTAACAAAGACTTCCTTCTCAGAGGTCTCAGCTAACTTTTACCTCCTTTCTCCCTCAGGTCTGGTAGTTACAGTTCAATCCTTATACTTATTGAGGAGATAAGCATTCTACAAGGCCATCTACAGACTATAAATGTTAATGTAAATGTGCAGGATAAATACATGAATCTACGTTAATTTACTCCTTTCTCAGATTATATGCAAATTTTATAGCCAGCTTTATTGCATTTCTCAGAAAATGGCTGTACAGGATTCATATTGTTTCCTTCACCACAGAATAGGGACGTCTGTTAAGCCTTAAGTAACCCTCACAAAAGGGCTTTTCATTTTAAGATGAGGACAGGCCTGGCCAGAAACAAACACAGATCCCACAATTGTTTTACTTGCGCAAACTAACCACTGAAACATCATTATAACAAATGAGGAAGTAAATGAAAAAGAAAAAAAATCTCACCTCCATAGTAAACTTTAAAAAAATTGGGAAAAAAACCCAAGCTGCAGTGTGGGAATGCATGGTTAGTTTATTGAGGATTAATAGTTGCTGCTTTACTTCTTAACTAACATGACCACAGATGATGTTCATAGCCACATTTTTTTTTTTCTGAGAACATAAATAAATTTGTGTAACAAATGAGTACACTTACTCACGGATGGTTTCAATCATTTTTTCCATTGCATCTTCCCAACAATAGGCTTTAACTGACTGTATATTTTCAATTATTTCTGAGGTGATGACAAGTCTCTCATTGATCTTTCCTGCTCTCTTATTCCTACAAAGTAAAAGGGCAGTAGGTCAATCTTCATCCTTTTCATCCTGTATAGGTAGCTTGTACCTCATTATATCTTATGAGAACAGTTTCTATATATGTATGTCTCCGCTTAAAATGTTTACTTTAACAGAATTATTATGAATTAAATCTAATTTTATCACTATTTACTCCATGTTAGACTTTTAATTTTTTAAGTTTAGACACCTGCTGCTAAATATGTGAAATTTTGTCTGTAACTTTCCCTACACAGAAAACATGTTTTGGACTCATCCTATATAACCAGTATGTTTCAGGAAAATATATTGAAATATTTTAAAACATTCTTGTCACCTGTATTTCATCATCATTTGTCCCAACCAGGCTTGCACTAAGACCATGACTATTAGAAGAGCAAGTCCAGAAAATGCAGAAGCTTCCAACATATCCCAGAGCAATCCCATCAGCAGTGCCACTTGTAATGGTGCAATCCATACAAAATGAGCCAGAGCAAGACCCTACAAAGGCCACAGTAGGAAAAAGAAAAAAAACCAACAAAACAATAAAAGTTAGAGGTGTGCTCTGAAAACTACATTACTACATTAAAAGGAAGTAGTCATTAAAGTGACACTTTGAAAAACATAGTGAAGAATGGTACAAATATTTCCAGTAGAAAAACAAGTTTATAAAGGAGGACTTGTGATCCTGAGCACATAGCATTCTGGATGGTAATTATGATGACAGTGCAGCAATACATATACATTCCACTCCTGAGCCTTGATTTTTCTAAGACAAAGTTCAATCTGCAACTGTCTCTTTATTATGTATATGCATGAGAAAAAGTCACAGCTTTGTAAAAGTAAACTGAATCTGGCATCAATGTTGGCTTTTTCAACCACTGTAAGATGAGAAAAACACATGTAAGAATCTTCTGAGGGTGTTTTAATCTGATGTAGAAGGCAAATATTACTTTGGTGAAGAGATGACTGTTGTATGAACACAGCTAGTTCGATGCAGTTCTCATTCAGGAGATTTTGGAGTGAACCCTGCGATCAGGGGCACAGGGGTCTGTGTTACTGCAGCCACACTGCTGCAGTGACAGACCACTTGTCTTAACTGGTGCAGCACTAGCTGACATTACTCTGTACAGCCACACAGTGCTTCAGGTGAATACACCCTGCAGTTCCAGCCCTGTGTCTACAGACTCTGATGTTGTGTCTCTCATGGGAAGCAAATTTTACACTACCAAAGGGCCAATTAAACACACATGAAGAGCAGAAGTTCATAGAATTTCCAGTTCCTAAAGGTTTTAGCAGGGATTTGCTGTAGTCTCTAACAAAAGAGAAGTTTTACAGAAGACTCTCTAAGATTTTCTAAGATGGATGTCTAAGACTTCCTAAGACAGTCTTACATCAACAATCCCTTTATAGTGGACTGGGAAATAATAGGAACAGGAAGTTAAACCTCATTGCTAGTTCAAAGACAGAAATGGACTGGATCACCTTAGTAAAAAGATACTGGCATCAGGAAGCAGGATGGAAGGATTGAACCAGCAAGTTCTAACTTCTGTGAAACCAACTGAGAGATTCTATGAAACCAACCAACCTCACAGAGATTTCCTGGCAGGTTCTCACTGGACTGAAGAACAAACATGTTTTTATGATGTAACTGCTTTTTAGGTTCCCTCTTCTAATCAGCATAGGAGATAAAGAATGTCGTAAGTATCAGAATGAACATTTCTATGACTATGTGCCAACATATTTTCTTAAGGTAATGAATGAGTATTTAGTCTACAACAAGCACTCAGTGCAGTTCTCATTTATGCTCCTTCCTTCCTTAAAATCTCTCATGAACAGCTTGACATTTGTATTTGATGGATCACCAAGTGAATTAAACAACTGATGATGTACCTCATCAAATTTGTTCAGATTGTTGGAAAGAAGACTGACCAATTGTCCAGTACTTATTTTATCTAGCACTCTGCTTGACAGTTTTAGGATCTGTAAAAGAAAACAAAACCATAGAAAAATTATCTAAGTTATCTCCATAAAACACAATAAATAAAGAGAAAAGATAAGCAATGGTTCAGTAGTATAAGTAATAATCCACTTATTTGTTTATGCTATAAAGAAGGTCTCATTAAACGTGTTATTTATGTCACTTGAATTCAATATAGCCACTAACTTGCTTTAAAAATATTGATGTATTGACTTAGTCCTTGTTTTCTGTTGAATATTTTATGGATATAGATATATATGCAAATGCAAGTTTTAATTAAGCATGCATGCTGTGTGCTGCTGTGCATCCTCAAAAATATCCTACTGTTGCCTCTCTTGACAAATATTTTTGAAAGATGCTTTCACAGTGAGATTTGTACTAGAATAACTAACATGTTTGTTCAAATTATCTTCTTTAGGTATTGGTAAACAGAGAAACTTTTAAAATCTTTGTATTTTTGAACATGTCAGTATCTGTTGACTCTTCATGCAATGTCACACAGTATCATTCAAACTCAATCCCTTCAATGTCACATTTATTGTTTAAAACTTCACCTCTAATTCTCTTTTGAAGATATTCTTTGGCCACCACCATGTTATTCTTCCTTTGCAGTACACATTTTTTAACAGAAGCACAGTGGTAAAACAATTAAAGCATCTCACCACATAAGCAGCAAGTCTGAACTCACAGAGGCTGTTTTCAGTCAAACCAGCTGTAGACAGGTATTTAATTCTTTGGACTGGGAAATTGAGAGCTGTCAGAAACTGTTAGCCACATTATTCTTCCATGTACTTTGTGTACCTTAACAAAACTATCAATCTTTCAACAAACTAGCCTAAAAGTTACATGGACTACAGACAGATGCTTGGCTTTGAGTGTAAATGAAACAATTACCTTCTTATAAATCAAGCTAAACATGGCTATCCTCATTTGCATTCCAATGTGATGAAGACCAAATACAGCAGGGTGTATAAGCAGTGTTCTCACAAAAAAGAGAAGGCACAAGCCAATGCCCAGGTAGTAGGCTATGGATCTTTCATCAGAGTTGTCTGGATCATAGGAAGCTATTATTCTCCCCAGCAGAAGGGGTTGCACAGATTTGGTGACCTCCTGTAGGGAGAAACAAGGAGAGTAATTTTGGTCAGCCGTTGGTTCATTTTTTTCAAAATGGCTTAACATTTCAATTCAAAGTCCTATCAAATGAGATTTAAGGTCTCATATCTTAAATGAGGAGGTCAAGCCTGTTTGCTGAGCAAACCACAGAAAATTGCAGTAATTGCACAGGACAACAGACAACTCACTGCTGTCTAAGTCTGTGATGCTCCTGCAACTGCAACAAAGCAAATCTGGCTCGTAAATTTTGTTTGATCATTTTCTACAAAAGTGACAACTGAGATTAACTTCCAAATTTCCTTTACAAAGTTGTAATGGATTAGCCATATCATATGACTGAATCTAGTTTATCAGGCTGTTTTGGTCCCTAGTGAACAGTTCTCACTGCACTTTACTGGACTTACAGGACCATGGAAGCCTCAAAACTCCCAAAATGAACACTACTATTCAAACAAGACAGTGATAATATAGCTAAAACAAAAAATAAATGGAAATAGGAACAGAATAAAAGTATAAATAATTGAATCATCCCACTCAACAGTTCTAGACACTGTATCCAGTTTTATAACAAAAGCAGGAGGAGAGGAAATAAGTGGAAGGAGAGGCAAGTTTAATAAAGGTCCCAGAGAGAAAACAGTCCCTCCTACATTGGAGGCCCCAGCACTTTCCATCCAGGGATGAGCAACAGGATAGAGAGCCAGGATAGGAGAGGAGAAAGAGGTAAGGTCAAACCACTAAACTACAAGGTATCCAATTGATTTGCTAAAGCCCTGACTTTAGTCTGCTATTACATTTGTCCTCAGTCTCCTTTTCAACTGTAATTAAACCCCACCAGTGTTACTTCGCCTTTGCCTTCCATTTCCCTCCCTCCCCCATCATTCTCATACTTTCACTCCTCTAACCTCATCTTTTTCCATCTTTGCCTCTTGCCTCTTCTTTCTTTACCCAGTCTTTCCCAAAGAACTCCAAAAATCACCTGTGTGCTGTGGTCTAACATTTTGTTTCATCTACTGCATGAGCCTCAGAAGGACATGAAGTATGTATGTGCTTATAATCAGTTTAAAAATACATAGTGTTGTGAACTTGCATGCATCTCCTTAGCCTTCTTTCTGTTGTGTTGCAGCAGAAAGCATGTGGTACTTCTAAAGTAACAAGACATTACTGAATTCTTCTGTACAGAGATGTGTTAAATTCTGCCAAAAAGTTACCAGTACTGCCTTCCAGAGGAAAACCACACAGACCACCATAGAGACTCAAAGAAGGGAACTGGTGAAGTTCAGCTGTAATTAAAGTTCTACTGTGATAAATAGACTGGGAAAATCCTCTTTAGTTTTTTTCTTCTCCTTTGGTTTCTCTTATATAAAAGCAATCACAAGTACTTCTATAACCTGTACTGTAATCCCTTTTGAATGTCACTGTTGGTGGAGCTGATATTCATCATTCACCTTTTCCACAGAAGAGGTAGAATTTTACATCTCAAACAGCATACCTGTACTATGTGCTACATTAACCAAATTAAACACCACTTGGCTGTGAATCTGGAGCCAGCTTTGACAAAGACTTCAGTGTTATTAGTGGGGAAAGGGAGGAGTGTTTATTAAAAAACACATGACCCAAGACAGCTGTGCTTAGACCATATGCATCCCAAAGCATCGAACCAAGGCGCCCCAAAACTCATAAAATACAAAACATTCACCTCTCAAGGACAATACGGTGTTTTCATATTCTTGGAGATTCCAAGATAAGCTTTTCTATATAGGATTAAAATAGCAACATTTTTTGTGTGTGTTTACTTTTATTCCAGTGAAAATTACCTGTTCTGCTGCTGTGTTTGTTGTGACTATAAGTGTATTGCATACATTCTGAGCTTGCTGGAAAAAAGAAGATTTATGGACTAGAATAGTGGCTGGCAATAAGCCAAGTCATACACTATCTCATGGGGCATAAAAGTCCACTGGTTTACAATGGAGATTTATCAATTTGCTCACTGAAGATATTATCTAGTCTACATACAAATCAAAGCAGAACTGCCTGGTTTTCATTTCTCCTCTTGTAAACTCTTGAAATTAACCACTGAAATAAATATGAATAAACTGATTAGAACAACCTGCCTAAAGAAAAGAATGGAATTTGTACACCTAAGAGAAAATTCCGTTTTCAAAAGTAATGTTTTGCCTTTGCCTGTCCTTATTCTTCCCTTTGCATTCATCAATGGCTACTGAGAAACCCATGTCCCCCTCACAATAATCTTCATAAAAAGAGTAAAGATCTGAAGAGAAATGAGATTATGACACAGCATATTGTGCTAATCTGACCTGATATGATTATTTTTATGCAACAACAACTTTTATGTTACGTGTATCCCCCATATGTTCAAACACTCTGCATTTGAAGACAATAATGCCCATCTCTTCTTTGGCAGATGGCCAAGAAGTACTTCCTTCCCTGCCTCCTCACTCACACCCGTGACCCATATGCGAGAACTCCAGGAAATCCTCATTAGGGTCCTTTGGGATATGATACTAAAACCACTTCTAAGTTAATGTTAGCAGCTCTTGTACCTGAGTGGAAATATAAATTTCATGGCAATAAATATAAGACCAAAATACAAATAGAATCAACTTGATCCTCACAGCAAAGTATCTAGTTGGCCAGCTGTATCAAGCTAAAAAGCAAGATTTTTGTTTCACCACCATAACAGTTTTTCTTTAAATTGCAAGACCCATATTCTGACAGGGTGAAGAATGGAAACCGTCTCAAACAGCGGGGAAGCACATGCGTTAAATGAAGGAACTCAACGTGCCTAACATAACACATAACACTATTTATGAGGGAGAGTTGTAGTACTCTAGGGGGCCAGAGCACAAGTGTCCACCCTGCAATAACATCATTGCCTGCAGCGCATCAGGGACAAGGGAGAGATGGAAAAAAGGCCAGACTTAATGACAGCAAAGCTGTGATGCCAGCTAAAAGGACAACTCCACAAACAGCAGGGATGTCAGCAAAGTTTAAACCACAGTCCAAGAAAGATGCCATGAAAATGGCTCAGAGATTAGACAAGCAAAGAGCTGAAAGGAAAATGAAGTTCAAAAGAACACACAGCTTGGTTACACCTATGCCAGGACGGCACAACATCCTGTCCCCTTTCAAATTTATGGCAAAGCTCCCATTAATTTCCGTGAGCAAGGCCTGCAAAGAACACCAGCAGCTTTAGGAGCAATTTGGTTTTTTTACAATTCCTCTTTCGATAAAACAAAGCAGCTTTAAATAAAATGAGCGCTAATGATAATAGAATCAAGAATTTAACTAAGATTTAATCTTTCCATTTTGTTGTGGAAGGTACAGGTTTGTTTACTATGTGTTTAATTGCACACATCTGTGATTTCTTAAAGAAATTAAAAAAAAAAAAGCATACACACAACCAAAGAATAAGACTCAAAAATCCTGCAGTCTTGTTCTGTCCTCACCCTGTCTAAAATTCTACTCCATTAAAAAAGTACATAAGGAGAAATCAACCCTGCACATGCACACCCACACACATTGGCTAAACTTTGGGAAAGTGTTACCCTCAAGCCTGCAAAAGCCCTCAGACACTGCTTAACTCCTAACAGGAATGCATCAGTGCAAAGGTTCTGGGAGGCAGACTCTGCAGGAGCAGCTCCTACAGTGCATGGTGGGCTGTGTTTGTAGAACCGTTTTGTTGTCAGTGGGGTTTTTTTAAATACAAACCTATCATGAATGAGGAGTTACTGGCTTGGTGAGCAAAAAAGTTTAAAATCTAAAGGCAATAATGAGATCACAGGAACACACAAAAGACATGATTGAGTAGGGGTCTGCAAATACAAGGTGTCATCCCAAAGAAGAGCTGACAAAAGTGATGAAGGAGTAGAGAGAGAAGAGTTACCATGCAGCTCCTGACGCAGCAAGAGGCCCTGTCCTAGACAGCTAACTGCTTTACCTGGACAAAGACAATCTAGGGTCCAGTACCTAAAGGGTATCCTCCTGACACTATGCTACCCCTTGCATCCAGCAAAGAATGGAAACTCTCCTTAGCCTTCCTTCTGCTGCCAATGTATTTATAGAAACCTTTTTTTTTTTTTTTTTTTTTTCTGTCTTAAACTGCAGTGGTCAAATTTAGTTACAATTTGGCTTTAGCCCTTCTAATTTTCTCCCTACATAACCTCACAACATCCTTTTGGTCCCAGATTGCCTGCCCCACCTTAGGAGGTGATATTTCTCTTTTTTACTATTAAATCACAGAAAATTTTAAATAACACAGATATTTAATGTGCATATTGGTTAACAGAATTTTCAGATTTTCAGTCTGGCTACACATACCTAGTGAGACACCATTAGCAATAAATTATTTTCACAGCTCTTAACCCCATTGATAGGATTGTCAAACAAACAGGTGGCATTTGGTAAGTCAAGGTAATCCTACCTAACGTGTTGAAAAGGTGATAAACATAATCAGTTCAGGCTTTCACATCAAGTTCCTGATCACACATCTGGGAACACTAACAGCACCAGAAACATTTAAAAACTATTAATATGTATGTTTTAAAGATATGAAGATATTATCAGAAAATACCTTTTTTAATGAAAGCCCCTGAATACACCTCTGTATTTATCACCTTGGTAAGCAATAGACAGAGAAAAAATCTGCAGCTATTCACAATAGTCTGTATTAATTTAGCAGTCCCTATACCTTGGATCTATTTAAGGAACACTAAAAGCTTACTGAAGAGGAGAACAAGTCTTACCCCTAAATATAAAATTATTCCATAGAACATAAATTTCCAGAAAAAGCATCGTCGAAGAGCATTAATGAGTTTGGGTTTCTTCTCTGAAGTTGCCAGCTCTCTGTCCCATTCTCTGAAAAGAAACCAAAACCAGAACTATTAAGTTGTTTAAGCAAATACATGGGTCTATTGCTGTGACATACTTCAATTCACTCAAATATATCCAAGGAGATGGATGGTTAATGAAAGCGGCTAATGAAAGAAAGCTTTGCAGAGACCCCAAGAATCTGGCCTTCGTGGACTTGATATATCAATAAAAGTTCAAACCCAGTTCAGCCACATATTTGGTAGTTTTAAATACTTGGTCATACATCACCCTGCAGGGAATTACTTCATGAAAAGGTCACATTGTATGTTTTAAAGAAACCTGCTGTACTTAAAACCGGAGCACAATAATAGGCAAATAAACGTTTTGGAGCTCTTCCAGTCTGAAAAAAAGAAAGCACCAACAAAGCATCAAAAATGTGACTTTTCTATAGCACAGCACTATTTTAAACCTTGTTTCTGGGACAATAACTTTCTTTTCAATCATAAATTGTAGACCAGAAGCAATGCTGTATACAGAGAGCATATGTTTTGGCAAAATTCGATTCACAGATTTAAGCACTCCTGAGAATATCTTCAACTAACTATTTTATCAATTTCTCAACAGAATATTAGATAACCAGAATGTTTCATTTATAAATTATCAAAACACATTAAGCATACCAGTGTTCTCAATAAATTCCACTGGTTTGTATTGGCGATGGAGAGATGGGGACAGCTGAGCTGAATCAGAAGCCGATTTTTATTGAGAATACAAAGCGTTTATCTATGGTTTTACAGGTATGGCACTTATATAGGATTGTATTTTTGGTAAAAATTTCCCACTGGTTACGCATTCTTCATGACATCAGTTACCTGGTAATCATTACAAAGTTTCATAACATGTCTCTTGGTCACTTCTACCCCAGGGAGCAGCTATCTGTGTCTGTCTCTCCCATGGTTTCTGCTTGATCAGGCCTAAGATATCAGGCTTTATCAGTTCCATTTTACTCTCTGGCTTATCTCCCATAGTTTGGAGTATTTATATCACACTGCAATTAAAATTTACTGGATTGGCACAACAGTGCAGATGTAAGCTGCCCACAAGGAACATCACTGAAAGCTATAATATCAGTTGGTGGAGAGGGAATGGGTTTAGGCACCTCTAAGTTTTAAGTTAGTCACAACTGCAGCACAATTTCTAAATTAGGACCCACTGAAATTGGGTAAAAAAGAATGGAAACCTAAATGAGGAAAGTCAGAGTATGATTTCTGCAGAAATAATTAGTCTGTCAACAGTGGTATCAAAGGAAATTAAGAATGTTATTTCATTGAAGAAAAAGTAAACCAAGGTTTTAGAAGGTTATTTTGGGAAGAAAGAACAGCATTTCTTCTGTCTTCCTTTTCAGGGAACCAACACTGATACCCTGAGTCTAGCCTCACTCATCATGCTGAAATCGTGCAGGATCTGCTGCTCCACCTGGATCCCTACAAATCTATGGTGCCTAATGGGATTCATCTGAGAATCCTCAAAGAGCTGGCTGATGTCATCGCAAAACCTCTCCTGATGATTTTTGAGCAGTCTTGGGAATCTAGAGCAGTCCCAGCTGACTGGAAAACGCTGTTGTAGTTTTCAAATGGGCAAGAAGGAGGACTACAGAAAATACAGGCCTGTCAGTCTCACTTCAGTGCCCAGCAAAACTATGAGAAGATTATTCTGGGATGTATTGAAATACACCTGAAAGACAAAGCAGTCATTCGGTACAGCCAGCACGGCTTCATGAGTGGAAGCCTGATTTCCTTTCATGACAAGGAAACCCACCCAGCTGACCAAGGGAAGCCAGTTGATGTAATCCCTTTGGATTTCAGCACAGCTTTTGGTACTGTCTGTCACAGGATCCTTCTGGACAAAATGTCCATCCCACAGCTGGATAAACACTTTATGTGGTGGGTGAGCAGCTGGCTCATGGGCTGGGCACAAAGGGTTGCAGTGAATGGGGTGACATCAGACTGGTGACCTGTCATTTGACCGGACCTGGGGCTCCACAGGGCTCCATCCTTGGCCCTGTGCTCTTCAACATCCTCATACATGACTTGGACATTGTACAGGAAGGGATACTGCGTGAGTTTGCAGATGATACAAAACTGGGAGGAGCTGTTGACTCTCTTGAGGGCAGGGAGGCCCTGCAGAGAGACCCTGGCAACAGAGAACAGGGCAATCACCAACCACATGAAATTCAATATCAGAAAGTGCCAGATTCTGCACCTGGGATGGGGCAGCTCTGGATGTACAGACAGACTGGGGAATGAGATGCTGGAAAGCAGCGCTGTGGAAAGGACCTGGGGGTCCTGGTCAATGGCCAGTTGAATGTGAGTCAGCAGTGCCCTGGCAGCCAGGAGGGCCAACCCTGTCCTGGGGTGCATCAGGCACAGCATCACCAGCCAGGCAAGGGAGGGGATTGTCCTGCCCTACTCTGCACTCCTGCAGCCTCACTTTGAATATTGTGGGCAGTTTTGGGTGCCACAATATATGAAAGATATAAAGCTATGAGAGAGGCCAGAGGAGGGCCACATGGATGGTGAAGGGCCTTGAGGGGAAGCCGTGTGAGGAGTGACTGAGATCACTTGGTCTGTTCAGCCTGGAGGAGACTGAGGGGAGAGCTCACTGCAGTTACAACTTCCTCATGAGGGGAAGAGGAAGGGCAGGCACTGATCTCTGCTCTGTGGTGACAGTGACAGGACCCAAGGGAATGGCCTGAAGCTGGGTCAGGGGAGGTTTAGGTTGGGTATTATGGAAAAGGTCTTCATCCAGAGATGGTTGGGCACTGGAACAGGCTCCCCAGGGAAGCAGTCACAGCACCAAGCACCAAGCCAAGAATTCAAGCAGCATTTGCACAAAGCTCTTGGGCACATGGTGTGATTCTTGGAGATGCCCTCTTTAGGGAGAGGATTTCATGATCCTTATAAGTCCCTTCTAACTCAGCATACTCTGTGATTCTGTGATCAATGGCAGATATCACAGGTGCCTGTATATAGATATTTAGACCATCTAGGTTGTACATCTGCACCAGGGATCACAGTCATGTCCAAAGTACAACTGTGTACTTTCAGCTTGCACCCGACGCTATTTAAACATTTCATCTAAAAGCTTTGTAATGTAAATTGTCCTGAAACAAATTTATTTAATTAACCTTTCATACCTTTCCAGTTTTTCAGAAAGATTATCAGCAGAGTCTGCAGAAGAGACTTGATAAATATCTGAGAGCTCCAACCGTCGTCTGTAACCCTTTTTCAAAATTTGGTTTGTCCATCTAAGCAAATATTTAAAAAAAAAAAAAGTTAGAATTAAAAATATTCTAGCATTAATTCTGGAGTTGCTTTGTCTCACCCTGAATATTTTCTCCACAGCATCCAAGCATGTCTAAGTGCACATGCACTCACATACGCACACATATATGACACAATATAGTGCAGCCCTGCATTATATTTACAAAACTATATTGACAAATATAATATTAAAAGAATAATTGTGAAACTCCTGCATTTTATAAGTTTTGGGGTGGGATCATGCCCCAAACTTTCTACTGAGTCAGGAGGAGACAAATGAACAGGGGATTGAAACCTTTGTACTGTATTTCCAAATATGCTATGTGCTAATAAATGAGTAATAAATCAGAGCTATAGTAAAGTGGACATGAGAGTTTCATTCCTATCTGCTCTGCTCTGGGGAGACCCCACCTGGAGTACTCAGCACAGGAAGGACAGGAACCTGTTGGAGAGAGTCCAGAGGGGGACACAAAGAGGATTAGAAAGATGGAGCACCTCTCCCTATGAAGAAGGCTTAGAGAATTGAAATTGTTCAGCCTGGAGAAGAGATGGCTCCGGGAAAATCTCAGAGCAGCCTTGCAGTACCTAAGGTGAGCCTCTGGGAGAGCTGGAGAGGAACTTTTTACAAGGCCATGTAGTGACAGGACAAGTGGGGATGGCTTTAAACTGAAAGAGAGCAAGTTTAGATCAGATATTAGGAAGAAATTCCTTACTGTGAGGGTAGCCAGACACTGGAGCAGGTTGTCTAGAGAAGATGGAGATGCCCCATTCCTGGCAGTGTTCAAGGCCAGGCTGGATGCAGCTTGGAGAAACCTGGTCTATTGGAAAGTGTCCCTGCCCATGGTAGGGGGGTTGGAACCCAGCAATCTTTAAGGTCCCTTCCAACACAAGCTATTCTATAATTTATGACATGTTGCATTGCAATATGCACTTAACAACAGAAATCTTGCACAGGGCTCCTTGTAAGATCTTCATTGTGTCCATTATATACACATATTTTACATGTGTTTTTTCAAATGTCATGTTTAAAATTTTAATACCAATTTAAAGGGCATGCTGAAACAAAACAAAGCAGGAAAGGGCTACTTCAAATGGCTACTCTGCAGAGAAAACCTTTATAAGCCATGACAAATTTTATCAAACAATTCAGTTCCAAAAAGATCTATGAATCCCCAAGGATCAACTTATGGAAAATTTTTCACCAGATTCTGTTCAGAAATCTTTTTGAAAGTAAAGGACTAGATCAAAACATAAGAACTGTTTTGAACTAATGGTGAATTTTGAAACTACTTGAATTTCTGCTTTACTGTTATCAATAAAAAATATTTCCTTAAAAAATGAAGTGCCTGCAAAAGAAGTAACTTGTGGTTGAATGCTATCCTACTTCTTCTATATGTAAACCAGAGTTTGTAAAAAACCCATCGTGATTAATGATTATGATAAAATTCTGCAAAACCTCAATAATTTCAAAATTTTTGTTTTAAACTGGTTTTGTATACAACAGCTAAAAAACCACAAAATATATGCAATAACATTCTCCACAGTCACTCAGAAAATACAAACTGTTCATTGGATATGCTTACCTGTATGCCTGTAAGAACATATGTCATACACACAAAGTAATCCACATTCTCAATTGCAGCCTCTGAAGGTGCAAAGAAGTTGATACAAAGGTAAAAGAACATCATTGAACGCTACAAAAGTGCAAAAAGGCCTTAACACAACAGATGAAAACTACTTGTGTGCAACAGTGTGCACAAACATGCACACTTAAATATTTACTTTAATGAAGTTATGAAATGCCTGAGACACCAGTCTATAATCCCCATAATTAGTAAAGCACCAAGATATTTCCCAAGTGCATGGTTATATCACAGCCACCGCAAAGAGAATATGCTCTGAGAAGCTGAAGGAATACCCTTAATTTCTGCAATAATGGTATGGTTTCAGATGGATCATGTGACTTCTGGCTCAGTCTTTTACACCACTGTAGCTGAGAAATAAGAAGAGATTCATGGTACATTTTAGGAATGGAACTAGGAGAGTCCACTTTGGAGAGTCACTGAAGTCTCATTTTACCATTTGGATATGATAAAACATTCATAAACTTTTCAAGTGCTGGAAATAGGAGTCAATATTTTTCAGGGATAAAATGGATTGAAAGAAAACCTTTGAATTTCATCTAAAACTTATGTGAAAGTCTTTCCTGATTACTGCAAATGATATATCAGGTACTGATTTGTATTTTGCCAGCTCCTGAAGACAGAAAGGACCAGTTGCTATTGGCTTTGTGCACATCTTGTGGAGAGCTGGCTAATCTTTGTCATTCAGGAACAGAAGCTCTCATGAATTCTTGTTCTCAGCTTCACTGACATCCCATATACGTGGATATTTCAATAATTACAGAATGAATACAAGCTATGGGACACAAAACCACTACTGCAGCTAATGCAAGGAAGTAACTACTTCCTAGGCAACTTCTTTAATTCACAACACTGTAGCTAAGTAATAACCTTCCTAAGCCCCTTAATAATGCTTTGAGACTGCAATAAGTAATTCCCAACCTGACAAAAGATAAGTGCTTTACAGTTTCACTTTGTATGTTTTGAGAAAACATTTTTTATTACACTGTTTCCCTTCACATATTTGATTTTATTTATAGTTTTGATTAGTACCTACCCTGGCATTTTGCTACAGCCTGAACTAACAAAATGTGACTGCATTTAGGAAGAAAGCTGAGTGGCTATATTATCATTTGGGGAAGGCAGCACGCTTAGCAGACCTACTGTACTTCTAGAAATGGTTCTCATTTTGCTCTGTGCTTAACTCTGTGTTAACCAGGTGCATTTATCATTGCCATCAAAATTATGTGGTCCCTAAACTACCCTCCCCTCCCAAGTCAGTGTTTGATACAGACATATGCAGTCCTCATCTCACTGCTCATCTCAGTAGCTGCAACTGTGCTGGATAAACTCCTCTGGCCAGCTAAAGGAGCAGGGCTGACACCTTCCCTGGGGACCTCCTAGTCTGCAGCCAGGTTCCTACTGCAAGCTGCTGGCAGGGCTTGCACAGAAATGTTCATCTCCCAGCTGTCCTGGCCATGCTTGGAAGTCCCACCCTAACTAGATCTGGCCAATTTCTGCACTGTCCCAAGTGGCTTCAGGTTGGAGTGATAATCATGGGAGGAGTTGCCCTGATGTGTGATGTTTGTCTCAAGGTGGATTTTCAACAGCTGCTTGAGTTGTCCTGTCAAAAACTGCAAGAGACAGTTTGTGTTTTATTAAAAGGAATATACTAGACCTAAAACACACAAATATCTCATAAAACCAATTTTTTGCTAGATTCCTACAGCCATTATGTTCTAGATTCTTTGCAAAGATTTGAAATGTAAAATGACTATGAATTTATTTTAACTGGCAATATAATCTGTAGTTATCCATGTTTCCATAAGGCTAGGTGACATAGCTCAGTCAGAGTTTGTCAATGAATATGGCTCTTCTATTTTTTGGCTTATTGGAAACAACTTATCAGCGTTAATGCTGAGGTTTTTCCTGAGGTTGTTGAGAAATTTATTCTGAAAGGAAGAGAGCAAGAAGGAAGGGAAACAGATTGGCTTTACAGCATTATGTTAGCAAATGCCATCGGATTACTGGCTGGCATTTAATGAACCCTCTCACGGAGAAACCTGTAGTGCTGTGAGAGTTTTGCCACTAACTAAGAATGTTATTGTGGGTAGACACGTATGAAACCCAGCAGGGAACAAGTTTCAAGGATGTACAGTTGGAAAGAAGAAAAGAAGGCAAGTTCCACATCTATTATCTACTGCCTGTAGTACAACATACATTATGAACTTGATATGTAAATATCATATATATAGCATACTGTTTTGTAGATTTCTAATGACTGTTTCTTTGTCATTTACTTAAGCAGCATGTAACAAATTTCTTATTGCAGCTATTGCTTTCCACAGCATGTTCAGACTCATCCCACTCAAGAAAATTACATCAATAGGACAGATGTCTTTGGCTTTCCGGAGAGCATTAACACAGACAATTTGTCAATAGGATTTGACTCTCCCTTAAGGCTGCTTTGCATGTCACTGAAGACAGAAGGAGCATCTGTGTTGCTAAGCCAGCTGCCCAGATCTTCCTGAGCAAAGGAATACCCTAGCTCCACCAGGCTCTTCAGATCAAGAAGCACAGTTTGCTGAGACAGGCACAAAACCGTGGTGCTGGGCTACCCAAGGCCAGCAAAACAGAGCAGCTCTCCTACAAGGGCCACTGATCAGACTGGTGCCATTTCAACAGCTGCTCTGTGCAAACACAGCAACATCTACTGAGCAGTGCAGAGGTGACCACAGTTTCACTGCCCTCTACAAAGCATTAATACCTGTGCAAAACATAGCTCCTAAGGAACTGGACCTAAAATTCATTGGAGAGAGCAAGAATAGTTCCTCTATAGTTCCTCCAAGAATAGTTCCTCGGGCTTTAACTTATCTTTCCTACTAACAAACAACTAAGGGGGAGGTGGGGGGAGGGCAGGGAAGAAGGAACATAATCAAACCATAATTATGGTGCTTTAGAGCCTAACTTTTATGAGATGTATGTAGAGCCTCTTACCACCTGCAAGAAAAGGCTGAGGTACCATGTAGATCTCAGACATTCCCAAAGAGTCCCTCTGACCAGAGGCTCTGCACTCCCATCGTCCCACAGAAGACATCCATCACTCCAGCAGCAGCAAGTTGTAAATTGTTGCTTACTTTATACTGGAAGTGGCTCTACTACACCCAATACTGCTTCTCCAGAAGAGTGTCTGCACCACCAGCTGTCTTCTCTGAGCATCCTGTAATGCAGCTGTAAAAGGTGACCCTAGCTTTTTGTGGTCCTTGCTAACAGATGGGACAAGTCAGCATGCCCATGGAGCACAACAGCCTGATTCCTGTCCCTTGCCCCTTGGTTACCCTCAACAGAGTAGGGTTGCAGTTATTTTGTTTTTAATAGTAACCTACTGAAAAAGCATGTTATATATTCTGAAAACTATACTAACTTTAGCATTTTCCCCTTTATAAACAAACCAAAAAAAAGCAATATAATTGAATATTTAAATATAATTATTGCAGGGTTTTAACAACAAAGGTAAATGCAGACCCTACTTATTTCTGGTGGGTTTGTGGTTTTTTTTGGTTGTTGGTTTGTTGTTGTTGTTGTTGTTGTTGTTTTCCCCCAGATCACAAAAATTAAGATTTTAATTTCTTCACTAATAAACAATTCTTCCCCATGAGGTGTTATTTGACATGGAAAGTATTTAGCTGCAATATTATTGACTCTGCCACTAGCTGTGAGCAGCACCATCTTAAGTATAATCAATGTTCTGCTGAAACCCCAGGATTTCAATGGCAAATCTTAATTAGGATTACACCACCTTCTTGGGGAAGTCTTGTGTTTCATGCCCAGTTTTTGTGAAGTGACACTTAATCAAATTATTATCTAATTGCTGACTGCTTTTTTAGCAGAAATTCAATACTTTTTTCCTTACAATTAGTAAGGTAGTCAAAATATTTCAGTTTGAGAAGTACTGGGAGATATTTGAGAGAAAACAAAGCACATCAAGGTTGTGCAACATGGAAGAACAGAATATATTAATTTTATTGCAATCTGTCAATTGTTTAGGTACCATAGTTAAGTGTAAGATATGCTTCAATTATTTCTTTAACAAAACTAACAAAGTAAAAATGGTGATGATGTGCTATGAATAAGGTTTGCTAGGCTCTTTCAGCAAATACCTACAGTTAGACTCACTAGGAGAGGATGTTCCTTCATCTTTTGTCTTTTTCTTGATTATATATCCCTCAGCAAGAATAAGAGAAAGAATTCTTTTCTCCTAGTCCTTTGAAAGAACAAGGAACATAAAAGAAAGTTTGCATCAGCAAAACTGTTGCAGAGCAGTGCTATTCATGATTTAATTGAATTTTAAAATCTTCCAGATGTGTCACTAAGTGATAGCAACACATTTCACCTAATTTAGCACTTCACTGTGTTAGCCACAGATTTTTAAAGATATGTTTCATAATAAAATAGGATAGAGTTGCACATCAGGTGCAATGGCCCTTTCCAAAACTTGTTGTTTTGGAAATAATAATAATTTGTTCCAACCTCAATGATTGACACGTGGTCAGGTATAAACAACCAGATGAACGCAGTTGCATTTTATTTCATTTTAATCTATATAATTTATAAATATGTCTTAAATGCCTACTTATTCACTCCTAATTTGGGGAGTCTGATGACAATGCAGCCTTGGGTTAGCTACTTGCTGACTGGAAAAGCTCATGCAGATCCTTTAGCTTACAAGAGAGGACTGATACATAAACACCCTCTGAGTTCTTGCTTGTGTCACCCAGGCTTACCCCCACTCTCATGGAAGGCAGTTGAACTGCATCTACAAATCCACATGGCAAAATTTGGCAATGTGTTCCAATGTCTCCTTATATACTAGTTAATTTTCACCTTCAACTTATTTATTTCAAGGACATAATGTGACACATTATTACCTGGATGTCAAGCTGGCACCATCCTGCCTCCCCAACTATACTTACACACACATGCTGCAAAGCTGGGGGGATGGGTGAAGAGAAAAAAACATAAACCAAGATAACAGCAACCTGTAGAAACCTCTTGCAATAAGTCACACTATTCTCACCACTTCGAAATTTAGCATGTCCAAAAATGCAGATATTCAGATACTCATATTCTTCAGTATGAAAGAGGTGATAATTGTTCACTGCAGAAATATTCTGAAATAATTTTGTCACACCAGAAATACCTTTGTGCATCAAAGCTCTGGACAGATTTCAGGCAGATTGCACTGACTCCACCACATGCTTCTAGAACAAATCACAATCCTTGATACCTCACTTTCTTCTCTACAGAATTAGTAAGGGAACTTTTTAACCCATCCTTTGTGCTATTTGCTTAGACTTTGAGATCTTCAAAACATACTTCCTTATCAAATATTTTGCTTAGTACAGAGGCCTTCAAATTTCTGTCAGTGCATTTAGAAGCCTCTATAATACATATAATAAATCTACTAACCATGTCACTGCCTACAGTATTAAAAAAATTAAGGATTTGGATGGATTACTTTCTATCTCACCAAAATCATATGAACATGTAGAAAATAACAAGGTACAGACAGGCCTGCAAATATTTCCAATGCTTGATAATTTATTTTGAGTATCAAGATAGTAAATCTTCTTCCTGCAGGGAGAAAACAGACTTCAAATATATTTCAGAAGTCAAATGCAAGTTGATTAGGCATCTGTGCTTTACAATTATAAAGCAGCCAGAGAAGATCCCTGTGCTACACAAAGTTTGCATTTTTGTCATTAGACCAAAGATGCAGTATCAGGCTGAGCCAAGGACACAATTTAGCCTTATTGTTAAAGAAGGTATTCATTCCTGTGACTGAAATTACTTGCAGTGTGGGAGACTGCATCCTTTCTCCAGCTCACTACAAGGTTCATATTTTACCTTGGAAACAGCAATAGAAATCAAATTTGCGGAAGGAATCCAAAACTTGCATGCACATCTTTGAACCATCTGACTTTCAGAAGCTGACACCTTGCTGTTGGACAGAAGGACTGGCAGACCAGCAGGTCTCCAAGGACTACTTGTGGCAACAGACAAATTATCAGGCAGCCTCACAGGGCCATACTCTGTGCTTGGTTGTTACTTACAGCCAGGATTTACAGTTGCCTGGGATCAGTGAAAGGCAGCTCATCAGGGCTGGATACATACAGGGCTGTAGGAATATACTACAGAAAAATTGCCTTGTGTAAGTGTCTAAGCTGACTGCCCCAAAACTGAGGCATAACACTGTGTCATTCCCCTGCTACTGTACACAGGGCTTCCTTATTCAAAGAGGAAATATCACCAAAGTGCTAGAGCTAGGTATTGGTAAGGGAGGCTCCAAATAGATATTAGCTATGACAATTTCCAGACACCTGCCCTCCAGAGTGAAATTTATACACATGAATTAGGCCTTTAAGCTTCCTATACAAAATCTGGAACTTTTAGGAACTCAAGATAGTTTCAGGAGAAACTTTAAGTCAAAATGTACACATTAAATCCCAAACTTTGCAAGGAAAACACAAGATTTTTCAATTCAAGAATGAAAATCCTAAGTAACTTGTTGGCATTGAATTCTAAGATACACAATTCAAGCATAGAGCAGGGACTGCCCAGGGAAGGTCTGGCTTTAGCTCCTTTATTTGAAGGGAATCAATTTAATTCTCATGAAAATGCCAGAAACTATCTTGTACAAGGCACTCTTAAACTTGAAATTATGACTGAATTAAGCTACAAAGAGTGATAGAATAACATTACTTTAGCATAGGGGCTAAGTACTTTCAAAACTTAAATCCTGAATTCTCTTATCTACCTTAAAGGTTATTAGCAGACTTCATAAGAAGTCTCACACCAGGAATTAGGACTTACAAAGAAGTTTTTTATGCAGAAGAGTACAGAGTCACTCTTGATTTATGCTCTAAAAAGTAGCTGAGCCAGAGATAGAGAACTAAAACATCTTCTCTGCCAAACACTGGTAACACTTGGTCCTACTTCCTAGAAGAGACAAGGTATAGAATTGAATTCCTTTTCCTCGCCCTCACAACACACACATGGCAGAAGGATGATTCCAACATTTATCCCATACTGACTAAATTATTCTAGGAACCCCTGGACAGCTGTATAAATGTATAGATTTCTTTTTCTCTGGTTTGGAAAGCAAGAAGCAACTAGAGCAGATCTGATTGACTGAATCCATGAGAAGACTTGACAAAAAAGGCTGAGTTCGTTTGTATTTCTCATTTGGATTTAATAATGAATCAGGCACTAAAGTACTAGGTCTTGCCAAGAGTTATCACATTTGATAGGTACCAAAGCAAAAGTATGTGCTTACAGAGCTGGACACAAGCACAAGTATTACTTTTTGACAACTTGTATTTTTATATCTAAAACTGCATGTAAAAGAACTGTAATAAAGTCAGAACTGTCCCATAGTTGCAGCCATTTCTGAAACTCCAGCAATAACTCAGTGTGCCAGCTCTCAGATAAAAACTGATTAATTAACAGGACTTCCTGATCTCAGTTAATTTTCAATAAAAACTTGGTGATTGCAAAGTAGTCTGATATTGTTTGTGACAAAAGGTATGGCCTTGACCCTGCAAAATCCCAAAAGTCCAAAAGAAAATAAGTAATGGTTATAGAGACAAAAATGAAGCTTCACAATGAATATGAAGCTAAGCATATGATGAGCTGACTGCTTCTGCATAAAACTCTGTTTTCTTTAAGCAAGGTAAAGATGCCAATGCCAATGAACAGAAAGAATGTTTTGCATGAAGTCGGGAACAAAAGAGATCAACTGTGAAAATGTAATAAGGAAATCACAACAAAACACAAAACAACCTCTGAAACCCCAAACTCTCAGTATCTAGAGTTTTCTGTTTTCTAAGTGTTTCTAAGTGTCCCCCTAATGGGACACTCAAACAACTTGCTTTCACACCTTGTTTCTTAACCACCAAAGCTCAGTTTTTAGACCAAAATTTGTTTAAAATTTAGGAGGAAAGTTAATTTCTAATTTTAAATACTTTCTATCATGACCACTCCTAGCAATCATCCTTTTTTTTTGCCCCAGTAGTATCACTATCACTAATACAATAAAAAGGTAACACTTTCTATAAGATAATACTCTTTGTATACCAAGACATTTTCTCACTTTTTTTTTGCATAAAGAATTAAGAAAAAAGGTCCAAACAACACTGAAACATGTATAAACTATTCAGTTATGAGCAAAGAGCTACATTCTGACTTTAACACATGTTAAACCTATCTCTCCCACCCAAACAGGATAGATTATGAAGCTAGAAAACCTTGCCAATAGGTTTACACACCTATAGCTGTTAACAGCTAGTACAATATTAAATAGTAATATATTTATCAGCAAGATTTCCTGGATAATCATAGCTAATATTTTAACATCACTTCTGCTGACATGATCTTCAACTTATCACATTATATTCAGATTGGTACTTCACACATAAGTGCATTGCAGACTCTTATAAAAGTTACTTCACTGAAACATGCACTGTGCTGTACTTGATAGCGACTATTTCATTATTATTGAAAAAAAGCAATCTCTCTCCACACGTCTTTTTTCCCATCTCTTTGCTCTAGTCAATATTCATCATGAACACCTCTGTAACTTCATACACTTTATTATTATCACTTTGGTTACAGTCACCTGACCAAGAGCTGGTACAGTATAATGCATCATGATAAACATGATTGAAACACCATTCAATTGACTTAAAGACTGTGGTTTAAAACAGGAGCTCAGGCCTCAGGATGGTTAATTATATACTTAATGAGCATGAACTGCATTTGGTTTCACACATGGAAACTTTCACTATGGTAGGAATCAGAAATATATTTGCTTTATCTTACTGGGCTTTTTTTCTTCACACCTTCAACACCCTGGGTTCTAGGATGATAAACGTATAAAAGTTTAAAAATAAATAAAATCAAGTAGAGCAAATGGCCCCTCAAGCTAATAAATTAATATACAGACTTATTTCCTCCAGATTTCTGTCTTGTACTGGACAGGAACACTGACTGAAGCATCATTTATGGAGAATTTCTTATTGCTTACACTCCTGTCACACATGCTCTCTGGTTCTAGCAGTATTTGGCAGCAAGCATGGTTTCTTTCCCACTGCAGCACCATGGGACAAAACTTACAGGATCACTACTTTTACCTAGATGTTTGTGAAACTTTAGGAACAGGTTATATTTGGGATTATTACCCTCTATCATATCTGGCTAAAATGAGCCAAAGGGGGAGAGACAGGCAAACAGTGACTCATACAGAGTCCCATTGAGAAACTTTGAAAAACATACAGACCAACCTGCTGAAAGCTACCCCAAAAGGATTTAAAAGTGAGCTAAAAGCCCTCAGTTTTTCAGGCAGAGACATCATGAAAATGTTATGGTTTTACACCATGTGCTCTCATTTCAGTCATCATGTTCACATCTCACACAAGATTTCCTCCCACCCTCCCTTGCTATGCAAAAGACACTCCAG